>LQNS02276498.1:22283819-22305348 GCA_001587735.2 Parhyale hawaiensis
GGTTTTGTCTGCTTATTTATTTTCTGTCACGCAGCTCACGCTTTGAAAAAACAGGTCGAATTTAGCCCAGGTTGAAGGCTGTAGTTACCCTGTCAAGTTTCATTAAAAACGGATTGGTAGAAAATTGACGAGGCTACAGCTTATGGTAAAGTTGAAATTCAAACAATGATGGCATCGAAGGCTTAGTCTGATTTGTACGAGAACTACCTACCTAAAATAGCAGCACCGAAGATATCTGAAGCTTTTATTGACACTCGTGCATCTTGATTCTAGTTTCTTCCCACTGAGAATTTCGTTGCATCAATCATGTTCCATGATTTTAAATAAAAACTTTAAGACAAAAAAATATTTTCTTGAAGTTTTAATTTAACATCTTGGAATAAGAATTACCAAGACGTCCTCTATTTATTCTAAGCGATCAATCATGTTGTTCTTCCTACTTTAATTCAATGGTCGACGAAACTGCTTTCGTTAATTAAAACCCATTGGACCTATAAGATATTCTACCGTATCCATGATACCAAATCGAACCCATAACTTTGAGCTCAGCTGATTGCAGTGAATTTCTCCATGTCGGAGAGAAAAAGTTTAGATGTTAAGTAGTTGTGAAACCGTAAACACAGTATCTTTTGCGTTGGCAGTTGTAATAACGAAAGATGAGTATGATCAATGAAGACGGCTCATCATGAATTATTCGCGGACATATTTTGACAGCCCGGGCCTTCTAGATTTCCTAGAAATCCTAGACATATCTTAAAACATATGGACATCCCTGTACGTCTGGAAACCGCGATTGCTGAATTTATTACGGTTATATGTCGGGAATGAATGAATCGGGCTTAAGCTAAGTAAAGCTCTAAAAAAATTGATTTAGAAAAAAACTATGAAAAAGTTCCTAGAGCACTGCGATAATCGGTTGCACTCACTGAGTTGTGTAAAAAGAAATTTGCAGCATTCTCTTGAAGAATTTTCGAGGATTGCTTCTGAAAAAAGCTTCTTGGGTACACATTTATACTAATGATATAGTTATTATAAATGCTAAATAATAGAAATGTATCTATTTGAAATGTGTAGTGATGACGACTTACCTTAAAAGCTTAGCAGTGGAGAAAGACAAACGAAGAGGTAGCACCGAGACAATGACGTGACCTAAGAAAGAGAAAAAATTTGTTTAGATATGAAATCACAAAATGATACTGCTAAGAATACTTTTGAAAGACTTCCGGTAATAAATTACTGGTGACCAGTGTTACTGCTTGCCATAGACTTCTGTGCAAGGCTTTTTATACAACGCTAATTTTTATCAAAGACTAATGAATTAAGAGAAGTGATAATGTCATCGTTCTGCGCATGTCTATATATACCGTTATCGATGAGTGTAAAAAGGAAGCAGTTTTTCATTAATGCATGTCTGATTTAATGACAGGATATTTTCTTGGTTTACTAGTTTCCTATTTACTTTTTAGTAAGTTCAGAATAATTAAGAAAACTCAGGAGAACTAGGGCACTCTGAGCGTGCATACCTCCGCCAAGCAAGGCAACGGTTACGAAAAATGAAAATTGGTTCTGAGACTATGATTTTCTCTGTATCAACACCAATCTACTAAATTGTGCCCTTCAATAGTGTTATTAGCTTCAGTAATTTTTTTTCAAGATCTGTTGATAACTTTTTGAGTTTTGCTGCTAACTAGCATTATGACAAACATGAATCAAACATACAAACAGATTGTACCAAAACTTGATCGCCTAGGCCTTTTAACATTACTAACAACTGCTATAAATTTCATAAAGATCCATCCTTTTCTTTAGTTATTGTGCTAATAAGCATAAAATGACACACTGACAAACGAACAAACTTATCGTCACAAATATTTAGTCATTTACTCTTCATAATATAGCTACCCAATTTAACTCGTTTAAAATTTCATAAAATCCGTTGTAATATTTTTGAGTAACAGCATTGAGAAAAAAAGGCAGACAAACAAACTGATCGACAGATCTTCACCAAAAGTTGATAATCTGTTTCTCTTTACGTACCTAACAATCCCTGTAAATTTAATCAAAATCGGTCCATAACTTTTTGAGTTATCTTGATGATTGACAGACAAACCCGACGGAAACATAATTAACCTCACTGGCGTAGGTAATAAATTTCATTTAATATATTGCCAACGTTCAACGCTGTATATAGACATCAACAGAGCCTTTTGATAACCTGCAATCGCTCTACAGCGTACAAATTGATGCCAAATGCTGTAATATAATGTATAAAGTCAAACTTAAATGAAGGCCCTGATGATGACGGCACGGAGTGTCGACACGTTGGCAATATATTAAATAAATTCATTCTCCTGAGTATTTCAAGTTATTCCGAGCTCACGAAAAACTTGATAAATTTTTAAACAAAGAAAAGGCCTATTCATGTAAACAGACATGTATATATATAAAACTACTGTATATATATATATACATAAAATGAATGGCTGCGCACGTGAGGAATATGGCTGCGCACGTAAGGAATAACTTCTTACGGCAAGTATAAAGGCCAAAGAAGTAATAAAGAATAAAGAAAAAGAATTTAGAATGTTTTAGGAGCTCAAATATTAAAATACTTTGACCCAGAGCACTTGCTTTAGCACTAAATCCATTCACTGTGCTTGAAAAACTTAAGGAAAGATTCAATCTCCAAAAATATTCTAATTAAGCCGCCCATTTAGCGTTTTTACTTTTATTTCATTGTACTATATATGTATATTATATATATATGGATATCGTTCCTACCAAAAGTTTACGCGAAGGAATTGAGCTATCACCACCGATAAACAAAAACACTCGCTGCTCCTAATAATCATAAATTTTAAGCTCGGAAAGAACTCTAGTTTTAATTGATAAGAAATTGCATTCGATTTTCCAGGAAAGGAAAAGTTCAGTTCTTTTTAGTGAATAAACTACAGCAATCTGGGAGCACATTCTTTTGCAACGCATGGCAACCTTTACGGGAAATTAAAATTGGTTCTGAAACCATGACTTCGGGTTTATCAGCATGAAAATTTTAGTCATTTGTGCTTTTTGACCATAGTAACAAAGAAACGTTTAACGAATATGAGCCAAACGCACACACCGAACTTGACCAAATTAGATCATCTATGTCTTGACATTTGTTACAATTATCGTAATTACCTCCGCCAAGGAGGTTATGTTTTCGTCGTGTTTTTCTGTCTGTCTAGTTGTCTGTCACCAGGATAACTCGAACTATGAACAGATTTGGATGAAATTTACAGGGATTTTTAGGTATGTTAGGAGGAATAGATGGTTAACTTTTGGTAAAGATAGGTCCATACGTTTGTTTGTCTGCCTCATTTTTCTCGATGCCATAACCCAAAAAGTTATGGATGGATTTTGATAAAATTAACATTAACTATTAGGTATATAACAAAAAGTGTGATGAAATTTTGGTAATGATTAGTTTGTTCGTTCATCAGTTTTTAATTTTATGCTCGTTAGCACAATTACTCAAAAAACAATGAATCTATCTTTATGAAATTGATAGGGTTTGTTAGTAATGGTAAGACATAAATGATCAAATTTTGGTGCAGATCGGTTTGTTCGTTTGTATGTTTGACTTATGTTTGTCAAAACGTTTGTTAACAATATAACTCAAAAAGTTATGAACGGATAACTGATCTTCAAGAAAATTGAACATGCTGTTATTAATATAAAGGCACAAATGATCAAATTTTGGATTTTATACAAAAAAAAAATTATTTGTTTCAGAACCAATTTGCATTTTTACTACCGTTGCCTCACTTGGCGGAGGTATGCGCTCTCAGAGTGCTCTAGTTTTCATTAAGATCAGTTCTTAAATTTTTTAGTTATTTTGCTATCGAATGTATAAATACAGTGATAAGTTGATCAACAGGTCATAACAAAAATTCAGTCTCTTACTCTTTGTGCTATACGTACCTAACAACTCACGTAGTTTCTAAAAACTCCATCCATACTGCTAGAGTATTCAAGTTATGGAGCTAGAAAAAAGAATCAAACATACAAACAAACTGTTCAACGAATCTTCACCCCAGGTACGACATCGGTTTCTAATGTACCGAAAAATTCCTGTGAATTTTGTGACAGGAGCGATATAAATATATAAATAAATAAAAACACGACGATTTATTTTATAGTACTGATAGCTCTGAACGTTTCCAAGGAGTATGGCAATCAAAAGAATAAGAATTCTCTTACCGCCAACACTCTGCATATCATGCGCTTCCAGAGTTATTTCAAATACTTAACATTTCGCATGATTGCCTGAAGAATTGAATGAAGCAGTTCAGTTTAAAGACGCATACAAAAACTAATTCTCAAAATTTTGATAATCACTCCACACTGGAAACCAACACAGTACCTTCGTTATCAAGACTGTGTAGCGAATAATAGTTTAATTAAATCAGAAACCCGGATTCATACTATTTAAATTTTCAACAACAAACTCTTCAATTTGACGAAAACAACGCTGAGAGCCGAAGTATTTAAGTTCACTTCCTGATCAGTAGAGGCTAACTATGGAAGGGTGATCAGCCCTTATAATATGGCATATCCTAAACGTTGTAGATCTCATTTCCCATTTCTACCATGCATGGCTTTTGAAGTTTTGTCCTGATAATAGTATCTCTGTAGAGGGCCCAGCTTCTAAAAATGACAAATTATGTGATAAGCTGATTGTTCCAGTTCTGGTTTTCCGGTATTATTTTACAAGTGCACTAAGCTCGGTCTTTTTTACAGACATATTTAGGTAAAGACATTCACTGTAGAATATCAGAATAACTAACAACTTTGACCAACAAATAAAATTTAATATTTCGGGAAATTTTCCCTACATCAGAAATTGTAATAAAAACATAATATGCCTTACAGAATTTCATTTTAAATGAATAAGTTTGGACATGTGTTAACAGGGTGGGACCTAAATGGCAAATGAACATAGGGCGCTCAGGGGATCCTTATATAAGCGTCGGACGGTAAGTGAAGCTGAGGAAATCGGGCAAGTACAGTCGGAGGAAACCGTGTCAGTCGTGGGTTGTGACGAGTGGCACGGTTGTAGTATTATATTGAGGCTAGGTTTTGTTTTATGGATTTATAATGATTCTAGAGCGGAGAGAAAAGAACATGCACAGTCGGAGGAAAAGTTTCAGTCATGGGCTATAATCTAAAAACCGAATCAACAGATCTGTGAGAAGGGGCCGGGTGTCAGCTCCTGTACAGTCTGCAGATGTGGAGCTAGTTAGTCGTGGATTGTGTGAAGAGGTAACGCTGAGGTAATAATGTTGAGGCTAGGTTTTGTTCTATGGATATAAAGGGATTCTAATGTTGTGAGTTCGATTGTATTATAAGAGCCAATGATTGAGAAATCATTTTTTTTTTTAGTGATGGGATGGTCGTTTTGCTCGGCATGCAGGCGAGGAGCTGAATGTGTGGGTTTTACAAGTGGCAGACCGGTTCGGCTCGACACATCTAAATGTTGGTCAATGCGAGCTTTGAAATGTCCAATGCTACCTATGTACGAGGCATTGCATCCTCTGCACCTGAAACGGTGGTGTGGGTGGTTTGTCTTTAAATTGAAAGTAGGACCCCATGATAAATGTGTTTCAGTATGAAAAATAAAAGTTTGTATGTGCGTAAGCTTCAGAGAGGAACGTTTTCAGTGTGTTTGCTGCACTAACAGAGGCTTTGTTTAATATGGAAACAAATGGAAGAAGTTTAATTTAGGGACAGAGGGTTTGCTAATGCCGGTATCGTACAGTTTGTCTAGGAACAATTTGCAGTAGTGGTCCAGAAGATGGTGCGGGTAACCGCTATTTTTGAAGAAAGTTCGGAGAAAGTAAACTTCGTTTGACAAGGTAAGGTAGGAGGCGGACAAATTGTATGCTCGAAACAGTCGAGTTTTTATTGCTTTGATTTTAAATATGGCCGCATCAGTGACTGAAAAAAATTGTCCCGAGGCCAGAGTGGGTTTTCTGTAAAACCCCAGCGACAAGCGTTGAGTCTTGGTTGGTTACTAAAACATCTAAGAAAACTGAAGAATTATCTGATTGGTTTTCGGCAGTGAAGTTGATATTTTGATGTTTACTATTTAGATAATCCAGAAATACATCAGAATCTGTTTGATGATTCTTAAATACTAGGAAGGTGTCGTCTACATAACGACTTTAGTGGATCGGTTTGAACTCATTTGGGCAATCGTTAAACCAAAGTGCTTCATGATTTCTTAGGAAGATATTTGCTAGCGACAGACTGAGCGGGCTTCCCATGGAGACCCCATCTATTTGCTTGTACAGACTATTGTTAAACATGAAGAAGGAATCTTTAATTGCGAGACTAAGGGAAGTTCTAAAAGTAGGTTTGTCCATGTTGTGGAATAGTTCCGTGCTGTCAAAAACACTGTTGCAAATGATATCTCTAGTTTCGTCTATGGGGATGTTGGTGAAGAGAGGTGATATCGAAGCTGGATAAGTGGGCGTTGGGAGGCAATTGGAGGTCTTTGATACGGTCACGAAACTCATACGAGTTGCGCAAACTAAACTGATCAGCAGTTAATGGTTCTAGTAATGGGACGAGGAACTTAGCAATAGAATAGGACGGGGGTTTATAAGCAGCTAGAATTGGTCGCAAGGGGACATCGGCTTTGTGTACGTTTGGAAGCTCTTACATGATGCCCGGGGAAGCACATGAGTTGTGAAGTGAACGGTAAATCGAATCAGTGATGATGCCTTGGTCTAACAATTTTCTATAGAAATCTATCAATTTTTTAAATGAATTTAAGCGTATGTTTGAAGGGGTCGGTATGCAAATCATAAACAGTGAGCCGAGAGATTGGCATTCATTTTTTGATAATACTGATTTTCTCCCAGAATGGCAACACCTATTCCTTTGTCGAATCTACACACGACACGGAAGTTTCTTTGTGGAAGTTAGATAATAGCGATAGATCAGATATAGAAAAGATTGGAGAAAATGCTTTATGTTTACTGTACAAGTTGTAAATGCTATTACAAGTTTCTTTTATTTTGTTTTTTATTTTTGCAGTATTTGCGAATTCAGTCTGTTAGCTAGGCCTTCAAAACCTATAAAGTATTTGAAATAGTCTGGTTTGAATATGGGTAGGCAGAACTCCAGGAGAAATGACAGTAGAAATTTGAGGCGCGGTTGAAGTATTACCTTTGAGCAGTTAAAAATTACGTTGTTTGGATCACATGAGGTTAGGTTTGGGGATGCTCGTAATGCGTTCAACTTTCTACTGTGGATGAATTTGGTTCTATCTACGAATTTCTTGGTGTTGGACTGTACAAAGTGAGCTAAACTGAGGTAGTCAAGACATGAAAAAGAATTTTTAATCAGATAGGTACTGGTTGGTCGAATTTGTATGATTAACGATATTGCTATGTTGAGTTTGGTTTCTAGATCTCAGTAATGGGCACTAAATACACCAAAGTATTTAAATACAAAATACATCTGTAAAGTGTAATTAAATACTAAATAATAATTACATTTTTGAAATGTATCTAAATACTAAATACTTAAAATACTTAAATGTATCTAAATACTTCAGTAAATACATTCAATTTTTTTCTTTTTGGGCACCAAAAGGCACTAACTCGGTTGTATTTTCGGTGTTCATGAATTATTGTATATTGATATTGATATACTAGCACAATATATGACATTCCGCAAAAGTCGTAAGTAATACTCTGGAGTCTACATAATATAAGAACAATTCAAAGGCGAGAGCTTCCAATTTAGCCCCTGCTATAACGTCACTTGAGAATTGATTTAGCCTGTTTCAGTCTCCTGGTTTGCTTTTGGACATTGAATATTAAAACTTCAGTTCACTGAAATGATTAAAGCAGACAGAAATAAGTTATGTAGGATCGAAATACCGTCGGGTTTTAATGACGTTTCCCCCATAATTATGAAGCATAACAGCCTTCAGTCCTGAGCCATATCTCTTGATGAACTGTGATGAACTGCAGCCTTGCACTACTTTGAGCCAGTTAGCATAATAGCATCTTAAGAACGAACCAGTGCTAGTGGATCCTTTGGGACGTGTCTTTCGTGCCCAGTTTGTTTTTCCTTCTAAATTTATCCTCCTACTGATTATGCTTTGTTTTATTCTTCCTCTTCTTTCCCAACTCGCTGTTCCCAAGCGCATGATTCGGACATGGGTTCCATGTTTCTGTTGATATTCTTCATGTCTCTTCTTTCTTTCTCCCTTTGGATCACGGTGTACACGGTTAGTAGGGAGGCTTAAATTAGGAGAATATGATGTTACTGCTCGTGGATTTTCCACTAGGGGTCTGTGATCAGGTTAATTTCGCTTTTAAGCTAACCACAATCAGACCTACCCCTCACATCAATAATTATTATCAAGCATCGTGCAATAATAGGATGATTAAGTGGTAGTGTCACACCCGTGATTAGGTTAGTTCTAGCACGTGTAAAGCGATTCAGAGAGGGTTAGAGAAAGTGTGTGTATTTGAAATTCCGGACCAGTTTAGCCTATAACGGCTCGACTGCACTCAACGATCAATTCTTAGTTTTGATAACATGTTATATTCAAATTACATTATATGTAGGGAAGCATGCAGGCTGGCAAAGGAACAAAATATATAGGGGACAGAAAGTGATTCCACTCACATATACCACTTAAAACTAGGCTGAGTAGTTTCTTACATCTGTAACACAATTCAGAATGATGAAAGCAAAACTTCTATTTTAAGTTCTATGCAAGTCAAGCCTTGTGGATTTATTTGATCTTACTCTAGCACGTCAGTCACTCGATGACGACTTAATTTTAAGCTTGAATTTACATATAAAAAAGTTCTAATTCTCACGATCAACTGCATACATCGCTCGCTCTGGAAACTGCACAAATCATTTCGAGAAAATTAAGTGTGTAGCCTCATCAGAGTATGAGCCCTTTTTTATTTTCGATCCGAAATGATATACACTGCCCGGATAAAGTGTCATACAACTCCCACAGCCTAGTTGTGTTTAGTTAAGCCAATAAGCCTCGACTTGTCCCTCTATTCACTTTTTGAAACCAGCACCCAGTTTTGAGTTTCGGATAATTCGGACATAAGACTGTCTTACTCTGCTTTGTGATTCTGGATTAAGTAATATCCTGGAATCGACTTCATTAGCATTAGCGGGATGTTAAAGTGTTGTGCCCTCTTACCCAGCTAAGTTGGTGTGAATTCTTGCGAATCTCGGCAAGCTGCGTCAATGTACCGTACCTGACATTTACGCCCCACTGTGGGTTCACTGTCCCAAGCACACACGGGGATGGTCTGAGGGTCGTAGTAATCATTCAACTCTTCAGTCTCTGTCGTAACAGCTTCTACAATAGGTAATTGACAAAGGCCGCGCTATCAACTGGGGCAATGCGCATGTATATCTGCAGAACCAACGAATGCATGTCTGTCTATTTGCGGTCCCACCGACAAATATGTTTCGCATAATTTTTACTTGTCCGAAGCTTCATTCAAAGGCTTCGGCTTTGCCATTCATAATCGTGTTGCAAGTGTAATTAGAAACCCTATTTCCCCGACTATCGCTGAAAAGTCAATGCTGCAACACCTGATGGAGTTTTAACCGATTTTAAGAGTAGTAGACGAAAGTTAAATGCTTAAAGCTCTAATCTTGCGGGTTAAACCAATGTGCACTGTTTTATTCCAACGGCAAATGTAAAGCGCAAGTTACAGTGCCGCATCTAAAAAATTATTAACATAGTTTAGAAGCACTGTCATCCTATTTGAAAAAAACTTAAAGATATGCCATTGAGCTCTGTCGAAAAGATCACTGATGCTTACGACACCTAATTAATTCAAGTTTTTAACCAGAAGTGTTACATGCTGACCATTAAATAGATGTGTAGCACAGTTTGCTGTGTAATTATCAGGTGGAATTCACGACCCAATTGTGGATCGGTTGAGCAATGCTTAACTCATCGCTCTAGCGCAGGGTTGCATCCCGCAACCTAAGGCTCAGAGCACTTCGCGAATGATGTGCGCTGTTTTAGGCAGAGCGCTGTTTTGCTTTAAATAGTCAATACAGCATTCAATTGCTATGCTGAAAAGTGCCATTAATCTATGTTTTACATTCTTTTTATGTCACAGTTAGTTAGCCCACCTGTTAAGCATTGTAATAAATGAGGAAAGCAATACTTGCGAAGCCTTATTACGCACCCTATTTATTGTAACTGCAAGTCATTAACACATGACAAGAGCTGCGGGTATACGTACAAATACGAGAAATGTAGAAGTAAGGTGAAAAGCATTCAAGGCAGAACACACAGCAAAAAACAGATAAAGTAATACGTAATGTATTTAAAAATGTATTTAATATATTTTTAAATACATTGTATTTAAATACTCGAAAATGTAGTTAAATACAGTATTTAATTACACGTTTTCAAAACTATTTGTCAGTACGTTTTTAACTCACAAAATGTATTTAAATACGTATTTAAATAAAATTTTATTTAAATACTGCCCATCACTGCTAGATCTAAGAGTTTCAATTGCCACGATTTGTACAGTTGACTGTACTGAAGGGACTGTCGGTACGAACGAAAGCGAAGAAATTTTTGGGTGACTTGGTAAGCTTTGCAGCAAGTTAGGGAATGCACGTCTAGCATTGATTTTGCAAGTTTTCTAGAGAATTTTCCATATTTTCTGAAGGTTGATACACCAGGATATCCATATCGATTTAATGTTGTGGTGGTTCCCGGTTAATAAATCAACAGCTAATAAATCAATAGCCTCACATTCAGGTCCCCGCCTGCATGCTGAGCAAAACTACCATCCCACCAGCAAAAATGACTTCTCAATCATTGCCTCCTCTAATCCAATCGAACTCACAACATTAGAATCCCTTTATATCCATAGAACAAGACCTAACCTCACCATTATGACCTTAGCTGTACCTCTTCACACTATCCACGACTAATTAGCTCGACATCTGCCGACTGTACAGGAGCTGACACCCGGCCCCGTCCCACAGCTCTGTTCATGCGCTTGTTATGATTATAGCCCATGACTGACGTTTTCCTCCGACTGTACATGTTCTTTTCTCTCCGCTCTAGAATTACTATATATCCATAGAATAAAATCTAGCCTCCATAAAACTACAGCCTTACCACTCGTCACAACCCATGACTGACACTGTTTCCTCCGACTGTATTTGCCCGTTTTCCCCCGCTTCCCTTACCGTCCGACGCTTATGTAAGGACCTCCATAGCGCACAATGGTCATTAGCCTTAGAGGTCACACCCTGTTAACACATGTCCGAACTAAGTTCATCTATAGTGTAAATCTATTAGGCATCCTTTGTAGTTTTTAGCTTTAACTTTTGATGATGGGGAAATATTCCCGAAATGTTAAACTTTGTTAGTCAACGTCCATAGTTATTTTGATGTTCTAGTTTGAATGCCTCCTTTTACGTAATGTCTACAATAAGACAAAAAGTTTCGTGCATAACTGAATTAATACCGGAAACCTATACTGGGAACTGGAACAATAAGCTTAATTACATAATAACCGGCGTCATTTTTTGCAACTGGGCCCTCTAGAGATTCTATCATATCAGGACAAAACTTCAAAACCCATGCATGGTAGATATGAAAGCTACAAGCTTTAGGGTATGCCATATTTTAGGGCTGATCACCCTTCCATAGTTACGCCTCTCTGATCAGGAAGTGAACTAAAATACTTCGGCTCTCAAGCTTTGTTTTCGTCGAATTATTGAGACGTTTTAGTTGTTTAAACATGTAAGTAGTATGGATCCTGGTTTCTGATTTTAAAGAAGGAACTCTGTTATTCGCTATACCGTCTTGATGACGAAGGTACTGTGTTGGTCTCCAGTGTGGAGTGATTATCAAGTAACTTTGAGAAGAACTAGTTTTTGTATGCATCTTTAAACTGAACTGTTTCATTCAATTCTTCAGGCAACCATGCGAAATTTTCAGTAATTGAAATAACTCTGGAAGCGCATCATACGCAGAGTGTTAGCGGTAAGAGAATTCTTTTGATTGCCGTACTCCTTGGAAACGTTTAGAGCCATTTTAACTATATTAAGGGCGCTCACACACTTTTGAAAAAATATCTTTGGTGTGTATCATGTAGCTAATGGCATAGCAGGAGATGTTAGTTATAAGCTACTTATTGGGATTCAGAAGATTGCTTTATTTTATTGTTACTAGAGAAAATATTGTCTGACATTACCTGAGTGGGATTTTTACTCAACAGCAGCATTCCTGCTTTTCTTTCAACATAATTGGCCGCTTGGCTTGCCGTCAACGATGCATAAAATGCACATTGGCTCCCCCCCCCCTTTTGATGCTTGCATCGAAATCTTCCCATTTTGTGTGGGCTTTGAGTAATGGGCTAAGTCTTCATTGCACTGAAAAGGTTTAGATACTTTTTGATGCGGTTTTCAATAATCATTACGATTTTTTTAAATGAAAACCTTAGCGTGCCATTGATTAGCAGGCTGTCACTCCATGAGAGTATAGGTTTTTTCAAGTTTGTGGTAGGTGGGAGCTCTGTTGGCTTGTGGTTCCTTTTTTCTCTTCTTTATATGCCATATTTTTTTTTGTATATCTACGCGCTAGATGATTGAGTATACTTTTGGCTTATTTGAAAAAGACTGTACTAATATTCTTCTGTGTAAAGTTTAATTTTTTGTAATCAATGTCGCCATGCAACTCTGGCGCAGTAATTAAGGGTCTGTTCAGTGACAAAAAATATATATACAACGAAAATCAATTGTGGAATTTCCACGGATCCCTAGTACAAAGATATTGGGCAAGCATATCTATTATTGCCGGAAAATGATTCACGCACGGGTCCACTAGTGTCATTATATCCATCCAGTAACACGCTAAATTTCTCATCGCTTACATCAGTAGTTGAATTTTCATTGACATAACGAACTGCAACATTTTCCAGTACGTTAACACACATAGTGAGACTGAAACCGAATTTTAACGACATAGTCGTCCTACCCGATGAAGATCGCCCCAATAGATAAACTGATGTAATTTTTGTTAGCGAACTAAAATTAGAAGTAATTGTCTAGAAGCAGTGTATCTTCTCTTATATTTACTTCAGAATGCCGATGACCTATATTGTCAAAACGTTCAGATCTAGATCAAATTTTTATTGTCTTTTAGATTAGCCGTCTTTGCCCTCAATTTGATTTTAAAGGGGCTCAGATTGTTATATGATTATTATGATCGGAACTTTAATTTTCAGTTTCCATATCACAGGAAACAGAAAGGGACATTGTATGACGATGAACTCGTGGAATCCATGCACGGGGGTGTTCCCTCGCAGGATAAACGCGCATGAGAACAGAGAGTCGGTAGAAGTGGTAGATGAGATGGAAGAAAGAACAGTAGGAGTAAGAGATGCATATATAGGAAGGAAGCAGAGTGGGCTCGAAAGACTGACATCCCGAAGGCCTAGCTAATGGCTGAAGTAACACACAGGTTCCCCTGGGGCGCTGCTCCCCATAGCATAGGATGGGCGAACCTAAACTTCCTAACCCCAGGGCCTATGGCCCATATTTTGCTTGCTGAGGGGCCAAGGGCATAGAAAGATCTCTTTATATCAACAAAAGTTCGATATGTTAACTTATGAAGCGCATGTTCAAAGTGCTGATATGAGTCATACATCAATCATTGAACAATTTAGTCGAGCATGTTGACATGGTGCAACACTTGTAACTGCTTATTAAAACATACCTTTAGAGTTAAAACAGGGCTAGCTTACAATTAGTTGTGAGGATTGAAAGGAGACTAGTGAAAATTCAAAAATAAATTTATTATTCCCAATACAGGGATAACAAAAAACAAATGCACTAAAAGCGTATACTCTCGTCAAGTCGAGAGTGCTGTTCCTCCAATATAACACTCACGAACCGTAACAGATATGACGACTAAGATATCACAGCGTTAGGTACCTATTTACCGGTATTATTATTTTAATAGTTTAAGCCTCGTTTCCCCAACAACTGCGATCAAACTGAGGGAGAAGCAAGGGACACACAGTATGCTGATCGAAATTTGAACTCTTACACGGAGGTGAATGGGAACAGCAAGTCGGGAATGAATGGGAAGACCGGAGGAACGTAACAACAGTAGGGAGTATGGAATTGAAAGGTAGGACTGTGAGCACTAAAGATAACTTGTATACCGGTAATCTACATCATATCACAGATTAACTATGGGCAGTTTGGTTTCATTAGCTAAAATAATCTGACCAATGTTCACAACAACAGGCAGCACCAGCAGGGCTGACAAAGCCAGATGAATGAAGTCTTACTAATAAGTTACATCCAGAGGTTGTGCATGGTTTCGCATATGTCCATATAGCTAATATAAAAACAAACTTAGATCACAAGCATGGACTTAAATCATTTTAAAAGGCACCTACTCACTACTGCGATAAAAAAAAAATTAAAATATCAAATCCTCAACATTAAATAAAGCCTCTTCTTCCACCTTCACGAAACATATCTGGCAATCACACATGCCGCTCCATGACAACTCGCGATGCCTGGCCAACTCTTCTTCAGTCATATTAATTGCTGGCCCGTCGCTTTCCAGCACCTCTGTTTTAATGAAGACCGGCACTTCTTGGTCTATGGGCTCTTGTTTCCCCCGCCATCGTTCCAAGTTGACGGCTACGGGGTCGAGTTGATGCTCTATGTCGAGCGGCTCTATTTTGATGTTCCGCTGCATATGTTGTTGCAGCGGAAGAACTGGAAGAAAAATGTGACTTGTATGAATAAAGAAAAGCTCTCTAGGAGCGCATACCTCCACCAAGCAAGGCAACGCGCTAAAATTTAAATTTGTTCTAGTACTAGGTTTTTTTTCATTAGCATCAAAATCCTGTCAATTGTACCTTTCGACACTAATAACGGCTACTCTTAAGTTTCTTGAAGATCTGTCGGTAACTTTTTGAGTTAGGTTCTGACAAATATTTCAACAAACAAAGCTTAAATACACAGGAGAACCCGATAATCATCCAAATAGTCATTTGTCGTTCAACGTTTCTAACAATTCCTACAAATTTCATTAAGATCCATTCATAACTTTTTGACCACCACTGTTTTAACTCACAAAGTAACCGAACATGCCAAAAATTTGATCATTTATGTCACTGATCTTTCTGATGAACAAACGTCATAACTCGTGTAAATTCCTAAAAATTGTTCCATAACTTATTGAGTTACCGTACTAAGAAAAAGGAGACTAACCAACAGACGAAAGTTTGATTGGATCTCCACTTGGAAATTGATCACCGGTTCCTTCTAACATGTCTAACGGTCCATGTAAGTTTTGTAAAGATCCGTGCATATTTTTTGAGTTATTTTGGTGTAAATTAACTAACGAAAATAATAAAATCTCGCCTGCTGATGACCCTGGTAGACGAGCTGTCAACTAATATTGTTTGAGTTAAAATGAGCAACAGGTGACATAAGAAGAACGTACCTTCCAGGGGCCCGGGCCTGACCAAGCGCCTCCTGCAGCGCATTGGTCGAACGATCCGATGGGACCGCAATGTGATATTCCGTGTAGGATTCACATACTGCGGTGATCTTCCCTTCCGTGTCGACCAACGCGTTACGCGGGGAATAAGAGATGATTTCCCTTGTGGCGCCATATCTGAAATAGAACGAAATGCTTACTAAAAACAATTTGTTTTGGGCGTCAACAATTATACAACCGGTATCAGGAGATTGGTTTATCGAGCTGTACTAAATTTGGGTAGTTTCATTATTGGGGTACATTTGTTTTAATGATTGGAATATATAGTTCATAATCGTAGCACACAATTTTAACTAAAATGCTTTGAATCTACAAAACCGATCAACTCGCTAACATGATATGGAAAAGGGTCTATCCACAATATAATACAGATGCCTTTTTTTGTTTGCTTATTAATTTATTTTCTGTCACGCTTTGAAAAAACGGGTTGAATTTAGCCCAGGTTGCTGGCTGTGGACTATGGTGACTATGGTCAAATGAATATGACAATTGTGGAAATAGTTTGACAATGTTTAAATCTATATGTAAGAAGGCGGATTATGCAAGAGGTGGTGGACTGGAAGCCAGAAATGAGAAGACGCCGAACCGGAGAGATGCAATGCATAATGCATAAAACAAAACTCGCAAAAGGCAAACAAGAGTCTTATAGTACATAAGAAAATAAACTTCTTTCGGCATTGTGTGAGAAAGACTTCAATGAAACTAAGTTAATAGATTTTAGCAATTTTCAAACTACTTCCATGATTGACAAAATTTTTCAAGAATGTCAAAGAGAAGCCTAATCATGGTGAGACTGGGTTTCGGTTTGTCATTATATTATTACCATTGTCAAGGTGATATGACTTGTCAGTGCTTCAAATTGTCGATAAATTTTCCTAGTTTGTCAGTCCCAGAGTGGACTCTGTCAAACCGTTTTGAATAATGTCGAGGCGTAATGAACATTGGTTAAACTGTATTGCTCTTTGTCAAAATCAGTTAAATTGATCAAAAGCAATTGCAAAAAGGTGTATTGGTACTCTCGTGCATCTTCATTCTAGTTTCTTCCCACCGATAATATCGTTGCATCAATCATGTTATTCTTCCTACTCCAATTAAATGGTCAACGAAGCGGCTTTCGCTAAGCAAAACCCATCGGACCGATAGGATATTCTACCGTATCCATGATACCAACATGAAACCATAACTTTGACCGTTGCTGAAAGCAATAAATTTTCTCCCAGTCAGCTGGAAAGAAAAAAGTGATTCGCTGTTCAGTAGTAGTTGTGAAACCGTAAAGTTGAACGCTCATTTCCAGGTGCAGTACAGTAAATGTTCAGAAATTTCAAGCAAACAAGTTTAGTTTAAAAGACTTAGAAACTGTCTTGATATCATTGGAGAATCTGCAGAAAATGCTATTTAATTAGCCAAATATGTAAACTTGAGAATTATTTTTCCGGCGCATAGAGCTTTAGCCTTCTACTAGAATGATGCGCAGTGAGTTTCTTCTAAAAACTAGTTGCTGAAACTTAACTTACAAATTTTTGTACATAATAGACTTTTCTGTAATGCGTTACACATTAGATATATATTTTTTAAAAGATTTTCCGTTTGTCATTGATTAGCTTGAGGGACTTGCAGCAGATGGATTTTGGACTTCAAATATTTAAAGTCTTTTAGAGTAGCTCGGAGAAATTTTGTTTAGTACGCAAAAAATACCTCTCATTAGTACTAATTATATTTTCAATTACTCTAAATTGCAATATATTTTTGATGGACAAAATTTAAAGTGTCCGGAGGTCGTCAAAAAATCAGAAAGGCTTCATGGAGCAGCGTCACAGTTTGTAGAGCAATAAGACCTCACTGATCTCAATTTTTAGAACCAAATTTTAAAAACTCGCTTGTTTTTATATGTAGGGAATCTTATAGTAGTTTTAAGAAAATAGAAAAAGCTCTCCGTGCTCAGTGAAATTGAGAAGATGACCACACAAACTGAGATCACAGAAAACAGCAGTAAAACAAAAAAAAAAAAAAAAATCAAGAGGAGCAGTAAAAATTTTCTAGAGCATAACTGGCAAATGTATATATGCAAATGTATAGCACCACTCGGCGAAATTTAAAGAATTATCGACTACTGGTGAAATATGTAATACTGTTCTTGCTTTGTAGGCTAAGAAACTAACATACGCATTTTTAGGGTTCTGACTTTGCAAACGTCATAAAAATTTGGGTCAACTTTTACTTAAGTTCAACACTATCTTTTCAACATTTGGATGTCGTATATAAGTGAAAGGACACATTTCAAGACTTTTTTCACAATTGACATTTTTGGCGCAAAAGCTTAGTTGTGGAAATATTTAACTTTGAAGTTCCCATGTTTTCCTATGGGAGAAAATACAGTGTTAATACAGTGTAATGGAAATCCTTTTAATATGCTTTTTAGCCTAAGCTAGGTTAGACTATTCTACTTTAGGTGAGTTTAGGTTCAGTTGGGATCGTCGGGTACATTCTCCCATAGGAAAATAATGAGAATTTCAAAAGTCCAATGTCTCGAAAACTAAGCTCTTACGCCATAAATGTCATTCGTAAAAACTTCTTAAAATGCGTCTTTCTACCCTTATGTAACATCCAAATGGTGAAAAGTGCGTGCTGAACTGAAGTAAAAATTGACCAAAATTTGCGTACATACACAGGATGCATATATATATATTATACACTTATATAAGACATGCTGAGCGTTCATGCCTAAAATATGCAATGTTCAAAAAGTGCATATAACATACAAAACATCTGTACAGTTTTTCTGTACATATGCAGCATATTCTATGCAAGTCAGTCACAATCCTACCCATTATATACTTACCAAATAATTTCTTGAAAAGTTTTTCCTTCAACAGATGACTCCGACACAGTTGAAAAAGAGCTTGGTATTGCTAATGCAGACCAACACACTTAAGCAAGAGGGCAGATAGTCATACGACTGAAGACAGCCTCGGATTACGGCCCTTAAATAGGGTGAAGACCGTTGCTCCGCCCATAATACTATGTGGGTAGGGTGGAGCGTAAATGAAATGAAGGTAGGGAGGGGTGTAGGGGTTCTTTTCCGTACCTGTGGGGTCACAGAAACCTGACCCGCTCAGGTAGATGGGAGTCATGTGGGCTAAGAAATGAGCCCCTCCAACCCCCCTCACCTATTACACCCTCCTCTAGTGAACAGAAAAGCAGAAATTTTTGAAGAGAAATGTAATGGAGACGGTTCGTTTTTATCCGTATTTGTTTGTGTGCGCCTGTCTGTCGCCAAACTAACTAAAAAGCAGTAAACAGAGCTTCATGAAATTTGTAGAAACTAAAAGAAATGTTAAAATATATGTGTGACAATTTAGGTTGTTTTTTAAATACATCTCGCTCTTTGTCTTTTTAATAGTCAGAACGTGACTCAAAAATTTGAGCAGAGATTTTCAATAAAATTTACAGGAACTACCAAAAGCTTCTTAAGTAACATAGCAGAGCAATCTGAGACCGCATACCTCCGCCAAGCGACGCAACGGTACCAAAAAATTTATATTGGCTCTAAAACCATGATTTTTTTGTATTATTTTACATTAAATTACACACGATTTTCATGTTTTTTGTTGTGTTCACTATGTAAATTGGGTCAATTTAAGACAATTTACATAAACGTTTTCGTCACGAATGGTTACTTTTCGATGTATTTTACTTTGAAGTTCCCATTGTTTTCCGATGGGAGAAAATTACAGAGAAAATAACATCGGTATGCTGGGTTGTCTTCAGTATTTTAATCGAGCAAATTGAAGAGAATTTACAGGAATATACTTTTTGTATATTCCTTTTTGGGCTAATATTCGTCTTATCCCCCACTTGAACTTCAGAATTATATTAATATATTTTGATTCGTTGAAATTTACTGATTCAGAATATATTGGTCTTTATTTGTGGAATTCAGTTTTGTTTTATCAAATTTTCGTCTTTTCAGCTTCTTAATTGACCGGTTGGAGCGCGCTGCTGTTTTAGGTTAGGTTACATGCGTATGCGTAAGAGCCAAACTCGCCGTACTGTCGGGTAGTTTGGCATAAACCCCTTCATAATATCGGGTAGGTTAGGTAAGGCGTAGGTCTGGTTCGCCTAATTTCCACAAAAGAAAATGGATGTCATTTTCGTTTTCAGCACACCTCAATTGTGCTTAAAATCACTTTCTCATCACATAACTCGGGTGGAGATAAGACTAATATTTACCCTACACGCAATAAGCGCGAATGATGCGATCAGGTGCTTGGGTGTAAACAGACCCATTTGCGCTTCCCACCTAAACTTCAGTTTTCAAACATAGATTCGTGTACTTTCGATTATTTTATTCTAATTAAAGAATTTCACGGTGTAAACGAAAAAGAAAATGCAATTTTCCCGAAAACACAGTGTTTTGAACTCGTGTGAACACTACTCTGAGGTTGCCAAGAAATGGTGCGAAAATGTTTACCGTCAGACAGTTCACTCCGCAAAATGCCGTTACTTAACTTTCGCACGTATTATTATATTGGTTCAATTTATAATTCAGATTTTTTGTAAGCGTGTGTCATTTCATTTAAATGGAAACAACGCTTATTTTCTTCTATTAGCGTGTGGCATCAGGATAAAACCTGTTCCGGCAATGCATAATACGTGTGGTCTCGGTTAGCACGCATTTGCGACGGAGGTATAATTTTAAGGTTTAATTTCGGTTAGGTTGGGTTAGTTAGATTCTGTTCTGTTATGTTTCTATTGGATCCTTAGCAAGCCTGTAATGACACCGGCTATTTTCTTCCTTAGGAAAACAATGGGAACTTCAAAGTCAAATGTCTCAAAAACTAAGCATTTGCGACGGAAACGTTATGCATGTAAATTGTCTTAACTTGATCCAATTAACATGCTGAAAGCAACAAAAACCATAAAAAAAACGTGTGTAAGGTAAAGTAAAAATTTAACGATTTTCTTTATATCAACTCCAAAATCTGATCATTCGTGCCTTTTGATAGTAATAACAGCTTGTGCAATTTTCTTGAAGATCTGTTGATAACTTTTTGAGTTATGCTGCTAACAAAAGTTTTAACAAACATGAGTCAAACGTACAAACGAACGAACCGATGTACATCAAAATTCAATCATTCAAGTCTTTTAATATTACTAACAACCTTTATAAATTTCATAGAGATCCATTCATTGTTTTTTGAGTTATTGAGCTAACATGCATAAAATTTAAACGGTGACTAACGAACGAACCAACGGATCATATCCAAAGTTTGGTCATTTACTCTTCGTTATATACCTAACAATTCATGTCAATTTCATAAAAATCCGTCCATAACTTTTTGAGTTATGGGGTTGAGAAACATGAGGCAAGCAAACAAACAAACAGATGGACGGATCGTCACCAACGAGTTAACCATCTGTTCTTCTTAACATACATAACAATCCCTGTGAATTTCGTCAAAATCCGTCCTTAACTTAAGTTATCTTGGTGACAGACAGACAAAGAGGCAGACAGACAAACCCGACGAAAACACCACTTCCTTGGCGGAGGTAGTTACTGTTATTTAGTTGAGTCTTTATTTGCGTCTCCATTCCAAAACCAGTCTGCAGGAATTGAATTGTCATCACAATCTTGTGCAGGCAGTTTGGTGAGTTGACCTAGAAAAGAAAAATGCCAAAACTGCAGACTCGGCACTTTCTCTCGGCTCACTCTAGCTTGGTATGTACATAAATTTACCTAATGAACTTTTTCTAAAATAGTATTAATCTAAATAAAATGTGACCTTATCGTTTGGAGTCACGCTAAAGGTTGTTATCCTATCTTGCAGAGCTCAAGTCACGCTAATGGTTGTTATCCTATCTTGCAGAGCTCAAGTCACGCTAAAGGTTGTTATCCTATCCTGCAGAGCTCAAGTCACG
>LQNS02276498.1:22328001-22354941 GCA_001587735.2 Parhyale hawaiensis
TCCTCATTTTTCCCCTATCTAATACTGAAGAAAAAGATTCCAAGGTACTCAACTTTTTTTTTTCGCCTTTTGAAATCTGAATTTTCTCTTATCTTATTAGTTGTATTTTTCCCCTATCTAATACTGAAAAAAAAGATTGCAAGGTACCCCACTTTTTTTTTACATTTTGGAATCTGAATTTTCTCCTATCTTATTCCCATAGAGCGTGACAGGAAAGATATAAATATATAAATAAATAAATAAATAAATAAATAAAAACACCACGTGAATTATTATATAGTAGAAGATACTAGAGTGTCAAAACTATTAAAAACGACAGTTACTACTAGTAAAATGCTTCTCAAGTATTCTCTGCATATGCCAACTCAAATATTCCGATGAGATATGAGCGCCAAATAGCAATGTACTGAAGTTGCTTCGTGCCGTATGCAGGATACGCAATGGCGAATTTAATCAGATCCAATTATGCTTCACTGCTTGCTAATATACCGGTAAGCTGATTTTAAGAATATCATCTAAGGAAGGGAAGGAGGAGAAGCTTTAGATATCTTCATTGTTTGGATTTTAACGTTCGCCGAGCAATAAATTCATGTAAATATATGTATTCATTTAAATATATGTAAAAAGTAAAAAATAACTTGCCATTATTTGAAACATTAACTATTTTCTAGTAATCATTTTTCAATGAAGAGTGCAGAGTCTCCAACCTGGCGAAATTTTCGCCAGTTTTCTTGAAGCGTGACAGAAAATGGACGGATAAACAAATAAATAAACAAAAAGATAAGTACACAGAACTATATACACATAGGTCTGTATTATACAGTAATGTAGATAGAAAGTTTAACACTACCTTACCAGCGCAAATTAGCTGTTCTAAGCAAGAAAAATGAAGAGACTCAAGTATGGCAGAAGAAACGAGGACCCCATGCACTGGGGCGTTCCCACAGAGGATCAACCCGCAAAAGAACAGTAAGCCGGGAAAGAAGAGAAAAAAAAACAGAATAAAGTAGCATCAGTAGGAGTAGGAAAGTGGAAGGACGCACGGTGGGGACGAAAGAAAGCCGTCCCGACGGCCTAGCTAATGGTAACCTACAAGGTCCGCTGCTCCCCATAACACAGAGGGCCGTGACTTGGCTGCACTTGAAAATTAAGCTGCAGTATCTCTTACCGGTAGCATGGATACTGAATTTCCCAGAATATAGCCTACAAATCACCGCAGCTAAGCGAACAGTCATCAGCTACTTCCAGCTTCTGGGCATAAACTAAGGTACAAACAGAATATTGAGGTCGAATGTACAGTATAATATTTGCGCGAAAGTACACTGATTGTCTCAAGGTAAGGATCCGGAAATGCGCTTTGAGTCGAAAAGTCAGGATTGAAAACTCCAACAACTCGTTAATAAAAATCATCCGTAATGGCTCTGGCTACAAACGATCTGTTAGGGTTTACGATGGTAGCGCATACTGTTGCCTGACGGTGGCCAAGCAATGGGGCGTAGCCTAATGAGGTCTGGAACGCAAGTCCACCATGACATGTTCTTCGTCCGTGGGTAGCCTAGAAATAAGATACATTCTCTCGTGTACCATGTAGCGTTTCAAAGAGTTTCTTGTATGTTACTATCAGTACAACTTATTGCTGTCATTATTCAGTCAGGGTAAAGCTACTTAATTTTCTCTGATCCCTTCATGCACAAATTTAGGAGAATATTAAGGAACGAAAAAAGATATTTTTTAGAGAACTATGAAAAATGTAGAGACAACGGGATTTTCGTTGAAGACAATCATGATACATATCATAATTTATTTCAATAAATATTATCCATGCTATACTTCGGCCATCATTCGAAGAATAGGTATTAGAAAATTACAAGTACATGACCTGCGTCTGCAGCATGCTGTCAGCGGCATTGCATCATCGCATTGAAATTTTCGTTAGGGTCGTCACAGGCTGTACGTTTGCTGCTCGAAAGAGTCCATAGTCTTTTTTTTATAGCTTAAGCGCATCATTAACATGGAGCTCGGCTAATGACAGCAGCGTAAGTGACAGTGCGAGAGGCATAAATGTCAGCCTGCGGCTACGCACACCAGAACTAACAATGGGTGGCTATTAAACGTCCAGCTTAGGCTTCACTATAAGACCCACGAGGATTATTTCCATGGCTATTGGGGCAGCAGGTGACACAAGATTCTTAGCTCCAAGCGACTTATGTAGCGGGCTGAGACAGCAGAGTTTGACAGTGATGAACGAGCGTACGTGACAGCGATGGGATACGGAGCTTCCTAAACAGGATTTGACACCGAAAAAAATTCAAAACAATGAGAGGAAAAGCTTGTGTTTAGAAGGTGACCGGTGAGCAGCTGACCGTCTTGAGACATCTTTAATTATTTACAAAATCTTCGCACCGTCGCGCACGCACATCATTAAGGACTGAAATGCTACAGCTTAGAAAAAGTTTTGTGATGCATTCAAAGTCGCAGAGACGGCAGACATATGTTTGACTCCGACTCCTGTATTCTGCCAGCTTCCGATTGAGACACTTTGGACCCAGATATGCGAGACTTCTACGGATCCGACCGAAACTGTGGTACGACTCAGAAACAGAGTTTTATTAAAAAGCGACAGAGGACAACGTTTGGGTAGGATATCCAACATATTTCATCTTATATGGCGTCTAACAATGGAAGAAGTCACGCCATTAAATGGGTGCATCTTGTAGCCACCCATTAACGCAGTGGTCTTCAGTCTTTTTCACAGCGTGTACTCCCTGAAGGCAAACCTTCGATGATTAAGGTCTTCATGTTTATTCGTTTAATCGGGTATCAAATTCTTGCATTCCTTTACTTAGGTAGCTATCGCATTTTTGATGAACCAGTTTTGCGTTTGGAACCTGCATGGAGGACGTTTGGTACCACCCCCTCCCCCCCAGGGACGGTGTTTGATACCCCCAGGAGGTACCAGTATCCCAGATTGATAACCACTGCATTAACGCATAACACCAATCCCGAGCTATTTCTCTAGCGAGTAGCTCTATAAATACCACGCGGAAAATGAACAGTTGGCCTTAACGGGCTGGGTACACATAGTATTATTCAACACCCGTCTCCCATAGCATAACGGACCTGTTGGTAGGGTTAAAGTGGTGGAGTCGTACCTATTTAGAGACCAGAACTAGGCGTCGGAGCTGTAAACCTACTAAAACCAGGAGTCGAAGACGGTGAAAAATGGGGTAATTTGTGCTAAAAAAAAAAAGTGGGCCGTTAGAAGTTGGAAATTTCTTGGTCTCAGGAGTCTGAGTAAAAATCGGTTACATCGAAGTCGGACTCCTGAACCCTGCGTGTTAGTGCCGTTGATTTGCAGTAGTGAATTTCAAGTGCTGTAGCACTTTAACCCATTAACGGAGTCAAATTTTATTGTTATTTTATACCTTTCCAGCTCCATTGATGCTCAAGATAGCATTTAAAAAATTTCTTTCAGTCAGTAGGTATAGTAAGTCCAATTTTTGAAAACTATAAATATAAAAATTCCCGCGGGAAATTATTTATTTTGGGCGCTAATTCACTATTCCCACGACTCAACCGAACAGACTCGAGCAAATTTGTTGGTAAGAAAACTGGTGGGTTTTACTAGCGAGCTTCACGACATTTTCAAATCTAGAATTTTAAAACAAAATTGTATGATTTGAACCAGTTTTAGTCAGTCACTAGTTATATCGATTATATATATTTTACGCCTCCGTTCCCACTACAAGTGCGATCCCACAGAGGGAAAAGCAAGGGACATACAGTATGTTGATAGAAACATGGAATCCATGCATAATAGGTGTTCCCGCTCAGGATCCACGCGCAAGAGACCAGTAGGTCCTGATATAAGAGGAAAAACAGAACCAAAAATCAGCAGCAGGAGCAGGAGATTGGAATAAAGCAATGAAGGCACTGGGCACGATAGAAAGACGCTCCAAACGCCCAACATGTCGAAGGGAACCTATAGCGTTTCCCTGGGGGTCGCTGCTCGCCGAACCTAGCTAGCCAGCATAACCCTATGTCCTATGACCCATACTATGCTTCCTGAGGCGAAGCCGCCTGCAAGCAGGAATCAGTATGACATTATTTCAGGCGTCTACCCAATGCCCTAGACACAGATTAGTTTCATTACTTTATTTACAAACTGTATCAGTCATATTTTTTCTATTATCAAAATCCTGATGACGGGCGGATTGTAGATAACCCTAATCCCTTGATCTGATCAGATATCGCAGACAATACGCGCGGTTTTATGTCAATTATCGTACAGAAAAGCGTAGAAATGTTCAAAGTCACGTGACATCAAGGACTGTGACCTTATTGGTGTTTTCATGATCATGAAAGATAACGTTCTGCAGCGGATGCTTCTTTTTATGTTAAAAATTAGAACTGTAATCCGAGAGCGGGAATCTCTGCCATTGTTATTATTATTATTATTATTATGAGTGGTTAAAGCCTTCGTTTCCACAACAATGGCGACCTAACAGAGGGAGGAGCAGGGGACAAATAGTATGACGATAGAAATGGGGAACCCATGCAAGAAGGTGTTCCCATACAGGATGATCGCGCATGGGAACAGCAAGTCGGGAAAGAAGAGTAAGAACAGAATAAAGCATGAACAAGTAGGAGCATGAAAATGGAACAAAGCAAAGTGGGTACGAAATGCAGACATCCCGAAGGTCTAGCTAACGGCTAAGGTAACCTACACGAGCCCCCTGGGGTCGCCGGGCCCCATAACATAGGATGGGCGAACTTAAACTAACCATGGTGTCCAGCGATCACGACTTTCCAAATTTCATTAGTTTTCCCAGATTTTGCTTATGTTTCCCTGAGTGTCAGATCGTCTATTTTCCTCTCAAATTATATGATTACGAACGGGCTGAATGGGACAGAAACCGTTCCAAATCACCCTCACAATATTAGGATTTGCAGCAAAATAGAACTAGACAGTCGTTCACCTATCCCCGGCACTGCAGAGCAGATAACCATCATATGGCTCAGGCTCTGGGGGAACGAAGCATTCATAAAGATAATCCTACAAAATGAACACCATCCACTGCCCTCCAGAAATTCCCTAAGTATTTTGATTCTTGGTCCCTTTTTCCATGAGTTTTCCCGGAGTAATTTTTCCCCCCCTGAGTTCACCCTGTTTTCCAGACTGCTAGACACCCTGACTAACCTAACCCTATGGCCCATCCTATGCCCCCCTGAGAGGAAATCTCTGTCAAGTACAGTCATGCCAAGAGACAGGCAGTCGGACAGACAGTCGGACTGACGGAGTATCACGAAAATTTAACGACCTGTTCCTCAGGATATTCCCTTCCCAACGGTTCCTGTAAATTTCTACAGCATCCGTTTGCAGGAGTAACATTTTGAGTTTTGTTGCAAAGGCTGAGGTCATATATGCATTTGCGCACGCACAACTCGAACGAGGATAGGCAGCTCACTCGTCGTCCTAAAATATATGTGAACTCTGTAGGATCGATACGGTAGCGTGGATAATATGCGAGCAGTAAATTAACTAAATTTTCTTAAAAAGCCGTCCTTAGGCGCAATGCTTTGCGTTACCTACGTTACTAACAGAAAAACAAAGCCAGACAATGAAAACGTCTTTGGCGGAGGTAATAAAGTGTTACTGCGACCGCCATCACAGTTGTACGCAGGGTTGCGGAGTCGGAAAATTTGAGGGGGAGTCGGAGTCGGAATCTTACTTGCTCTAGGAGTCGGAGTCAGAGTCGGAATTTTTAGTCCGACTACGACTCCGGGAGGCCATTTATAAACAAATATCATTCAAATCTAAATTTTCAGTCACAAATTTAAAAAAAATATAAATGTGGATATTTTTTTTGCACATTTCTCTTTTACAGCTATAGCTACCATGTACTTTCCTATTCTATGTGATGAGGCCATTGAGAAAATGTTGGGAAGAACTTTTTCACCTTGTACATTATGCCCCCCTCAATTTTTNTTAGCAAAAATTATTTGGACATGTTTAATGTTTACATCAAATATCTACTAGTTGGACCTAGGAGTCGGAGTCGGAAAATCTTGAGGACCAGGAGTCGGAGTCGGAAATTCTGGAGGAGTCGGAAATTCTGGAGGGGTCGGAGTCGGAGTCGGACCTTGAACCCTCCGACTCCGCAACCCTGGTTGTACGAGTAGCGAAAAACCCCGAATAGGAATCTGTTATGCTGGTGCCACACTATGCATTCGCACATACCGAGTACAAGTCGGTAGCACAGATACGGCAGCATGAACAATGTGCAAGCTGCCCGTTCGCTGATCAGGTTGAGCGTACGACACTATAGTACGACGTCGGCAGCAAACAACAAAGAAGAGGCTCTAGACGGTTTGCTCCTCAATGTAACACCGCTTATAATTGGTATGCTGCATATGAATGGAGATGACGTCACATTACGCTTACCAAAGTCCACATTTCGTTAAAAGCTCTTCTCCTGAAGATGATTCGCGGCTAAATTCAAAGATCGAGAGTAAAAAAAAAGCAGCACATTATTAATTACCTCCGCCAAGTTTGTCTATCACCGAGTTAATTACCTCCGCCAAGGAGGTTATGTTTTCGTCGTGTTTGTCTGTCACCAAGATAGCTCAAAAAGTTATGTACCGATTTGGACGAAATTTACAGGGATTGTTAGGTATGTTAGGAGGAACAGGTGATTACCTTTTGGTGAAGATACGTCCGTCCGTTTGTTTGTCTGCCTCATTTTTCTCAACGCCATAACTCAAAAAGTTATGGATGGATTTTTATGAAATTAACATGAGTCGTTAGGTATATAACAAAGAGTAAATGAACAAATTTTGGTAATGATCCGTTAGTTCATTCGTTCGTTTGTAACGGTTTTTAATTTTATGCTTGTTAGCACAATTACTGAAATAATAATGAATGGATATTCATGAAATTTATAAGCGTTGTTAGTAATGTTGAAAGATATAAATGATTAAATTTTGGTGCAGATCAGTTTGTTCGTTTGTATGTTTGACTCATATTAGTCATAACGTTTGTTAACACTATAACTCAAAAACTTATGAACGGATCTTCAATAAAATTGCACAAGCTGTTATTGCTATCAAAGGCACGATTGATTAGATTTTGGAGTTCATACAAAGAAAATTATGGTTTCAGAGCCAATTTGAATATTTTGCTACCGTTGCCTCGCTTGGCGGAGGCATACACTCTCAGAGTGCTCTAGTTGCATTATGGATGGTTCTTTACGAAAGTTAGGGAATTGTTAGGTATGTTCGGCCATTAACTTTGGTGATCATCCGCTCAACTATTGGCTTGTTTGTTTGCCTCTTTTTTTAGCAAACAGAACTCAAAACGCTAGGTAAGGAACCTCACGAAATTTACACAAATTCTTGGGAATGTTTCTAGATGGAAAATAATAAATTTTCTGTGAACGTCTGCGTGTCCTTCTATCTAATTGTCTATAACTCTATATGTTCATCACTCGCGAGCGAAGAGCGGCTTAAGTCTCTCCCCGAGTTGAACAATGTTCATAATTTTTTGGCAGGTGAGTCAGGTGGGTTGACCTAGGTGTGAAAATGCCAAAACTCGAGAGGTAGCTAGCCATCAAAAATGACGGCGTTGAAATTTGTCCGCCACCACGGGTGACGGTCTTACGCAATGAGGCGTTCTAGTTACTTTCATCAATATCGGGCAGTTCGAGCCTCCGCTTCCACAACTTTGACGGTCTAATTGAGGAAAAAGGAAGGGACATATAGTGTGTACAATAGAGACGGTAAACCATGCCAGCAGGTGTTCCCACACAGGATCAACGCGCATGGGAGCAGTAAGTAGAAAAGAAGAAGAGACGAAAGAAAAATTAGTACGAATGTGAAACCGGCAACAAGCAAAGTGGGCACGAAAGACAGTCGTGCCGAAGGTCGAGCGAATGGCTAAGGAAACTTTCAGGGTTCCCGATGGGAGCTGCACCCATAACATTAGCATATGCGAACCTTAACTAACCGTCTCATATGATGACGTGTCACAACGGACTCGATCAGTCGATGTGAGAAGCGCTAAGTTGTGCGTCGGTGTCTTCTTTTTCTCGGTCCGGATAGTAAACAATTTTTTTTTGTATACGAGCAGCTGCCGGCCTTTTGTTTAGAGCATCACCCTGGGCTGCTGTCATGTTGTACTTACACCTGTGACCTTTGTTTGGCGGAGGGTAGGGGGGAGAGGTGGGAAGAGAGCTAGCTATGGACACCGAGGTGATCCTTCGACGTGATGCACCGTCGGGAAGCCGCAGCACGAATACATATGACAGAAAAAAATTATGTCTATCCTACGAGTAAAAACAACCATGTGAGACAGGGTCCGACATGGGAATGGTAGGCAGCACTCTGTGCTCGTGTGTTCCGAGAAAACCATTTCAATTATAATATTACCATTCCATTCAATAGCTTACGCTTACACAACGCCCATCTAACAGAGGGAGAAACAATGGGCATAGTATTATTATTGTTTTATTCAGCAGTTTAAATCTCCGTCTCCACAACAAACGCGATATCACAGAGGAAAAAGAAGGGACATATAGTATGACGATAGACACGGGGAACCCATGCACGAAGGTGTTCTCACAAAGGATCAACGCGCATGGGAACAGCAGGACGGGAAAGAACAGATGGAAAAACGATCAGTAGCAGGATGAGATGGGAAGGAAGCAAAGTGGGCACGAAAGACCGACGTCCCGAAGGCCCAGCTAGTGGCTACAGTAACCTACAGGGTCCCCCTGGGGGCGCTGCTGTCCATAACATAGGATGGGCGAACCCATGTAACCTAACCGTATGGTATATCCTATGCTCCCTCAGGAGTAACTACTTCAATAATGGTGACATATTCCACCAAATAATTTATTGTCTTCTAGCCAGTGAAGCGTCGCTGCTGCTACCGGTCGCAGCGCATTCACGGTCAGCGCCCTACCTACACCTGATGCCGAGGCTACACTATACGTTTGCAGGAACAACGTGATGCGAGGATGCGCAGCTCGCATGTCGTATTTAGGCTACAAAGTTTACACATATTTCAGTATGACGAACGAGTTGCCATCCTCGCTTCCAGTTGTGCGTGCAAATGCATATGTGGCCTCGGCATAAGACAACCGTAAGAAATAGTTCAGGTTGATATCAACCGTGCAGGGTTGAAGTGCCAGATGGGGAAAGTCCGACTCAAACGCCTGAGTTTGACCAGTATCCGACTCCTTGGACCTCCAAAATTTTCCGACTTGTTTCATTAACGAGATAGGCCTATAGTCGACTCCAGGTTCTAGTCAGTCCCGACTCCTGGTCCCACAGTTTACCAACACCTACCCCGCAGTGCTGACATTAACTACGGAAGAAAACAAATTATCAACGAGTCAACACAAACTGTTCATGCCAAGGCCTACTTTTTTGCAAGCGCGCAGGAAAGAGCCGAGTGATCTCTTTGGTACCTCCATTTTACAACGGAACGAGAACAAAACTTGAGTGTAATTTAGAAGGCCCCGCCGCCAACGTTCAAAAGGACGTCTCAACATAAAGCATGGGTCCTAAATTATTCTGAATAGTTTTATCGCGAGAAGCTTAGGGGACATTTGGCGGGCGTACGAATTTGAATGGTAATGTCAGAGTGCAACCCACAGCGTCCGACATACCGTGTGTCGTCCGTAACCGGCAACTACTTGAGCAACAAGAATTATAATTATCATCTTGAGTAGCTTAAGCTTCCGTTAGCATTATTACATTGAGAAATTCAAGCTTCCGTTTCCAAAACAAAGGTGATCTCACAGAAGAAGAAAGAAGGGACATGTAGCAAGCTACAACAAAATGAAAGATACACTTACTTGAGTTGCCCTCGAGACCGAGGACCTGTTTGTACCCGCCGTGGGCGAGCACACGCAGCAGCGTCTGGGCGGTGAGGCAGACCTGGTCCTGCTGCTCCAGCGTCATGGCCGTGTGGACCCTGATGTTGGCGCCCTCACATGGATCCTGGATGCCTGCAAGTGGTGCGATGGTTAATTCTATAGCAGATAATTCCACATTATAAAATAAACTTAATGGATAGTAATGCAAGCAAATGGGGCATTGTTTATTTTACAACTAGCCGATTATAGAGAATCCTGATGAAGCGATCTCGCAACTAACCGGCCATTAGAGAATAAACCTAACCACACTGTCTTTTCCGGATTTCAGTAAGGGTGGCCACTTGCACCTTATAAAAGTATTAAAATTCACCCACCCGTCCTGCACCCGTTCCTACGAATTCTGGGTTGAATAAGTAACCTATCAGGGGGTTCAGTAATTGGTCATACATCAGAATTAGTTCCATGTATGTACACTAGATGGATAGATATTTATATAGCTAGTAGAAAAGTCGTTACACTAAGCTTTTCAAGTGATGTATAATTCTAGTTGAAGCATCACAAATCCGTAACTATCAATGTAGCTACTCAACGACGCGAGCAGAAAAACATATTAACTAGAGACGCACTCCGAAAGCGCAGACCTCTGCCAAGCAAAGCAATGCTAACGAAAAGCTTACATCGATGCTGAATCCATGATCTTCTCATTTATCACCAAAACGTAATCCTCTATTCCTCGCGACATTTCTATCAGTTCTGATAGATTTTATGAAGATCCATCCATAACTTTATCAATTATGTTCTGACAGACAGACAAAGGGACCAACAGATCACCCCAAAAATTAGTTAAATGTTTGCTCGTATTATTCCTAACAATTCCTGCAAATTTCATTACAACCCGTCCATAACTCTCCGAGTTAAGTTGCTGACAAATAAAGACAACTAGAACGCCTCGGTGGCGTAAGAACATTACCCATGGTAGGGGGCAAATTCAACGAAGTCATTTTTGATGAACGAGGCTAAGACACAGCCGTATACTTTCCAAGGATTAGCTCCTCAATAATAACATAGGAAAACTAGAGCACTCTGAGAGCACATACCTCTGCCAAGTAAGGCAACAATAACGAAAAATTCAAATTAGCTCTGAAACCATGATTTTTCTTGTATCAACCCCAAAATCTAATCATTTGTGCCTTTTAATAGCAATAACAGTTTTTGCAATTTTTTTTTAATCCTTTCACAACTGTTTGACTTATGCTGCTAACAAACATTATGGCAAACATAAGTCAAACATTTAAACAAACCATCCGATCTGCACCGAAATTTAATAATTTATATGTTTAAAGATTATTAACAACTCCTGCAAATTTCATAAAGATTCATTGAAAACTTTTTGAGTTATTGCGTAACAAACAATATGACAAACACAACTCAAACATAGAAACGAATCAACCGACTGCACCAAAATTTAATCATTCATGTCCTTTACCATTACTAATAATTTATGTAAGTTTCATAAAGATTCACTCAAAACTTTTTGGGTCATTGCGCAAACAAACATAAAATCAAACACAGCAACTAACATACGAACGAACGAAAAGACAAAAATTTGGACATTTACTCTTTGTGATATAGCTACGTAACAACTCGTGTAAATTTCATAAAAATCCGCCCATAACTTTTTGAGTTGTGGCATTGAGAAAAATGAGGCAGACAAACAAACGGATGAACGGATCTTCACCAAAAGTTAATCATCTGTTCCTCCTAACATACCTAACAATCCCTATAATTTTCGTCAAAATCCATCCATAACTTTTTGAGTTATCTTGGGGACAGACAGACAAAAAGCAAACAGACAAAGAGAATGACAGACAAACCCGACATAAACATAACATTTTGGCGGAGGTAAAAATAGAACGCCCCATTCTCCAGACGATCGGCTGCGGTGGAGGCAAATTCCCCGCGGTGGAGAAAATTCAACGCCGTCCTTTTTTTATGGCCAGCTGGGGCCAGTTTTTTTTCATAGGTCACATCTAGGGAAACCACCAAATTCCCTACAACAAATTATGAAGATTGCTCAACTCCTCCGACCACTGTTTGGGAGGACAGACATACAAATATCTATATTTATATATTTACTGAAACCTTAAACGAAAACCTTATCACCTCTATCACTTCGTTCGCGGGTGATAATTATGCAAACGTACCAGCAGATTATCGCCCAATTAGTAATTTGTTCCTCGTATTGTTTTCGGCAGTTCTTACGAATTCCAATAATACCCGTCAGTCTATTTTTTTTAGTAATCTCTGAGACAGATAAGCTGACAAACTCCAACAAAAGACAGACAAGCTGACAAACTCCAACAAAAGACAGACAAGCAGACAAACTCCGACAAAAACGTAACCTCCTTTACGGACGTGACTGATCAAACAGCAGCATACCGGCCGGTACAGCAAGAGACAGAACTACATGGTCATAATGGCTCAAATTGTACCATGAGATCACAAATGGAGGGCTAATAATCCTAATACGACTAGTGCAGTAACTCCTTTAGGTATAATTGCAATGTTACTGTACTTTCCGCCCTAGCCTTCCTATGTCATCGAGAAGGCATGACGGGCAAAGTTTGCCAGGCTCACACTACAGTCTTATGCTTACCGTACGTCCGAACTAAGAATTCGTGCATTTTATTGCGTTCTTGTCAACACAACTTTGTGTCTTGCATAAGATTTACTAACATGTTGTGCCGGGGACGCACAGGCATTCGTACGCACAACTGGTTGCAAGGATGAGCAGCTCGCGTGTTGTTTCAATACATACATATTTAAAATCGGTGGCATAGATACGACAGCAGAAATGCCGTGCGAGTCTCGCATCAGGTTGTGTGTGTGAATGCATGGTGTGGCCTCAGCATCAACAGTTGAATGACTAGTTGTCTTTTAGAAGTAGCTACGTCTCCAGTAAATATTTGTAGTTTTTTTGTATGTTAGGAGGAACAGATGATTAACCTTTCGTGAAGATATGCCCATCCGTTTGTTTGTTTGTTTGTCTGTCTCATTTTTCTCAATGCCATAACTCAAAAAGTTATGAATAGATTTTTATAACATGAACAAGAGTTGTTGGGTATATAACAAAGAGTAAATGACCAAATTTTGATAATGATCCGTTTGTTCGTTCGTCACTGTTTTTAATTTTATGCTTGTTAGCACAACAACTCAAAAAATAATGAATGGATCTTTATGACATTTATCGGGGTTGTTAGTGATGTTCAAAGACATAAATGATTGAATTTTGGTGCAGATTAGTTTGTTCATTTGTATGTTTGACTCATGTTTATTATAACGTTTGTTAGCAGTACAACTGAAAAAGTTATGAACGGATCATCAAGAAAATTGCACATGCTGCTATTACTACTATCACAAATGATTAGATTTTGGAGTTTATTCACAGAAAATTATGGTTTGAGAGCCAATTTGAATTTTTTGCCACCGTTACCTCGCTTGGTGGAGGTATGGGCTCTCAGAATGCTCTAGTTTATGATTTGTACCCCATCCAAGGAGGACATATTTTCATCGAATTTGTTTGTCTGTCACCCAGGTCACTCAGAAAGTTATGAACGGCTCTTTACAAAACTTACAGGGATTGTTAGGTATGTTGAGAGGAACAGATGATTAACTTGTTGTGAAGAACCGTTCATCCATTTGTATGTTTTTTGTCTGCCTCTTGTTACGTTATGCAATAACTCACAATCTATAGACAGATTTTTATGAAATTTACAAGAGTTGTTAGGTAGGTAGCTATATCGCGATGAGCAACCGGCCAAATTTTCTCAACGATCTATTAGTTCGTTTGTTCGCCTGAGTTTGATTATATGTTTACTAGAAAAATAACTCAAACATTTTTGAACGGATCCTTATGAAATTTACAGGAAATATTAGAAATGTTTAAAGAGCTAAATAATCAAAATTTGGTGATGATCGGCTGGTTCATTTGCACGTCTGACATAATATTTTTCAGAAGTATAACTCAAAGAGTTATGAACGGGTCTTTACGAAACTTGAATGAATTGTTGAAAGACACACATGTGTTTGACTGACGTTCGTCAAAATGTTTGTCAGATCATAACTCATGAACTAACGGACAAATCTCCAAGGAAATTATAGAAACTTTTTCTTTTCTGTCAAAAGCCACAAACGATCAGATCCTGGTACTGATAAAGAGAAAATCATAGTTTCAGAACCACTTCGAAAATTACGTTAAGGTGGCTTTGCTTGGCGGAGGTATGCGTTCTCAGAGCGCTCTAGTTTAGTAATTCTAGTTGGGAGTATTTTGGGATGCAGGCAGTCAGAGTCGAAGAGCGGCTGGGCGCAGCTGCGGGACTCGAGCCGTCCGCCGCTGCCGCCCTGAGTTCACAGCAATTTTTGAATTGGATTTTTTCAGTACAATTGTAAGATGAAAGTCCCTAAAAGCTTAAGAAGCATCACGTCATCACCAGTACCAACAGGATTAAGCCTAACCAAAATCAACACAAAAACTTGTGACCAGAAAAGAAAATAAAAGAAAGACAATGTGGATGGGCAGTTAAGTAACAACGAGCCCCAGACACGGGAGAGACGGGACAACAAAGAACACGAATTCGAAGCCCCATAAAAAAGAGCAGGGTCAAATGTCAAACAAAGAATAAAGTCCGAGACTATTTGCTCCAGCATTTGTTTGCTGCCGTACGTAGCTAACTGAGTTCAGCAGGTAAGGGAGGTATATGTTTCCCGGATACATGCAGGCCTATGCGCGAGTTCTGGAACCAGAAAAAAGAGAATTAGCTTTTGATGGTAGAACATATTAAGTGCCACGATTAAATCGTTCAGTAATTACACTGGGCTACAACGAAACCCGTTACCGCGCGGTTACGAACCTATTATATTGAGTACAGTATGTAGTTTTAAGAAATGATTATTAAATTAACTACTCCAAGTTACCGTTTCCAATACAAAGGCGATCTCGCGGCGGAAGAAACAAGGGACATCACGGTGTTGACAAAAAAAAAAAGGAACCCATGTACGAAGGTGTTCCCGTACAAGACCAAGGCGCATGGGAAGAGCAAGTTGGGAAAGAAGAGGAAGAACATAACAAAGTTTCATCATTAGAAGTACGAATGTGCAAGTCAGTAAACTGAATACGAAGTAGAGGCGTATTGGCAGGTCTGGCTTAAGTCGCCTTCAAAGTCCCTTTGGTGGCGTTGCTCACGGTAACATAGGATGGGGTTGGTCGAACTTGTCTGTTTGTTAGACTATCTGTCTGTCATCAAGATGACTGAAAAAGTTATGGACATTTTTTTTACGAAATTCACAGGGATTGTTGGGCATGTTAGGATGAACAGACGATTACCTTTTGGTGAAATTCCATGCCACCATTTGTTTGTCGGGCTCTTTCTTCTTGGTAGCAAAAATCAAAAAGTTATGGGCTGATCTTAAAATTTGCAGGAATCGTTGGATACACAATTTTATTATATTATTACCTCCACCAAGGAGGTTATGTTTTCGAACAGATTTGGACGAAATTCACAGGGATTCTTAGGTATGTTAGGAGGAACAGATGATTAACTTTTGGTAAAGATATGTCCATCCGTTTGTTTGTTTGTTTGTCTGCCTCATTTTTCATAATGCTTTAAGTCAAAAAGTTATGGATGGATGTTTCTGAAATTAACATGAGTTGTTAGGTATATTACAAAGAATAAATGACCAAATTTTGCTAATGATCCGTTCGTTCGTTTGTCACTGTTTTTAATTTTATGCTTGTTAGCACAATAACTAAAAAATAATGAATGGATCTTTATGAAATTCATAGGGGTTGTTAGTAATGTTAAAAGACATAAATGATTAAATTTTGGTGCAGATCGGTTGGTTCGTTTGTATGTTTGACTCATGTTTGTTTTAACGCTTGTTAGCAGTGTAACTCAAAAAATTATGAACGGATCTTCAAGAAAATTGCACAAGCTGTCATTACTATCAAAAGGCACAAATGATTAGATTTTGGAGTTTATACAACGAAAATTATGGTTTCAGGGCCAATTTGAATTTTTTGCTACCGTTGCCTCGCTTCGCGGAGGTATGCGCTCTCAGAGTGTGCTCTAGTTATTATCTTCAGGGTTTTTCCGCCCGTATTCGATGCGAGGACGATATAACAGCTATCTATTCATTCGCCACGAATGGCGTTAGTATTCAAGGAATAATTTTATTTCAATACTTTGAGCAAATGACCAAATTTTTGTGTTCATCTGCTTGTTTCTCTCTAGGTTTGTTTTCGTGCTTCTCAGTAACATGACTCAAATTGTTATGAACAGATCTTCATGAAATTTGGAGAAATTACTAGAAATGTCAAAAGGCACAAACGACCAAATTTTTATGGTGATGATCGGCTCGTCCGTTTGTGTGTTTGACTTATGTTTGGCGTGACGTATGTTAGAGCAATAATGAAAAAGTTGCACACGGATTTCCATGACAATTAGTCAAATAAGGTAACTTTTGTCCTCTTACAAGCCATAAATGACAAAATTTGGGGGATGATAAAGAGGGAATCCTGGTAGCGGGACCAATTCTCCGTTAATGTCACCTGGCAGAAGCATGCGCTCTCAGAGTGCTCTAGCATTATCTGAGTAGTTCAAGTCTTCGTTTGCACAACCAAGGTGATATTACAAAAAAAGGAAGCAGGGGCATATGATATGCAGACATACAGGTGGAACCCCTGCACGAGGGAGCCCCCACAGAATCAAAGCGCATGGGAACGCAAGTCAGTAAAAAAATAACACGATAGAAACATGAGACCGAAGTACGAAGGTGTTTCCACACAGCATCAACGTGCAAGGGCTCGGCAAATCAAGAGAGAAGAGGAAGAAAAGAAGAAAGTAATATCAGCAAGCCAATGAAATCGGCCCTCTATGGCTCTCATCCTATGACTGAAGGGGGGAAAACGTTGCAGTTGAAGTAGAATTTTTTCTAGCTGAACGATGTTTGAGCATTGAAACGTATCTAAAATACTATATTTCTAGCCTGATTATGCCGTATGTGCAATGAACTGATACACTTGAGACATTACTTCTGACGCCCGCCGAGGTTTGAGCTAAAAGAGTTTTAGTCAAGTGCTGTAGATTTAGCCTTTTGTGATTACAACGCAATTAACTGCAATGATTTAGAAAAGCCACGGATCTGAGGTATCTCTCACGGCAATTACATTCGATGCTCTAATACTCAGCCGTGTAAATTGTGTTAAACTTATTTTGAGATACGAAAACAAACTCTTCGCTACCAAGTTACTATCTAGAAGTGCGATGACTAGCGATATGAATAGACCACTTCTCTGTATAATTAATGATTACTTAAAATTATTTTCATGGTCATCAAATTTGTGCATCACGGTACCGTGAAAGCAGAAGCTCTTCTTTTTCACAACACAGAGTTTCAACTTGGAAGTGGCCCAAAAGAAGCTGGACGGCAAGCTAAGATTAGTTCTAGGGTTGCAGTGCCGGAGTTGGTACGCGTACAGATATTTTTGGTAGCAGGTGTCGGATTAGAAAACTGGCTGAAAGCACAAATGACAGTCTGAGAAACTAGATCTATTTTGTTACCAAAAGCCTGAATGCGACGTTTTTCGGAACGCAAACAGTTGAAAGCTCAATGTACTACAGATTGGAAACTGACTGCGTTCAGGAGTCGGAAATGGGCTGGATGCAAGAGTCGGAACCGGTATTTGTCCACCCGATTCCATCCTGGTCAAATCGTAAAGAATCTGCCGGCACAACGCCATGCAGTCCAACGAGAAATGATGACTTCCACCAAGGAGGTTATGGTTTTGTCGAGTTTGTCAGTCACCATTACTCAAAAAGTTAAGGACGGATCTTTACGAATTTGGCAGGGATGGTTAGGCGTGTTAAGAGTAACAGATGATCAACTTTTGGTGAAGATCCGTGGAACAGCTTGTTGGTCGCTTTTTTCTTAATACCGTAACGCAGAACGTTATGGACGGATTTTTATGAAATTTGTATCAGTTGTTCTCTAGCTATAGTACGAACACCAAATGAACAAATTTTTGTGATGATCTGTTAGTTCGTTAGTCTCTACGTTAAGCGTTACGTTTGGTAGCAAAATAACTCAAGAAGGTATGAACGGATTTTTATGAAATTTACTTGAGTAGTTTGGTAAGCAATGGAGAGCAGGCATATGAACATATTTTGTGTATGAACGGCTGATCTGTTTGTGTGTTCGATTGTTTGTCAGCAACATAGCTCAAAAAGTTACGAACGCATCTTTAACAAAGTTACAGAAGCAGTTATTACCGCCAGGGTGCACAAATAACCCCATTTTGGTGCTAATAAAGAGAAAATCGGTAAGGGTAGTTTAGCTACAACGGAGATTTGCATTATTTTTATATGACTTCTTCAGGTGATAGGACTTTATTATTAGATGAGGCATTTCTAGACTTTTTTCATGAATGACTTCTCCGACGCAAATGCTTAATTTTTGAGATATTTGACTTTGAAGTCCCCATTGTTTTTTCAAGGGAAAAAATAACCGGCGACCCCACAGGAACTTAGGTAAGGTTAGTTTAGGTTAGCGTGGGTTATTTTAGGGTCCTATGGGATCTCCAGTTATTTTTCCAACAGAAAAAAAACAATGGGAACTTCAAAGCCAAATACCTCAAAAACCAAGCATTTGCGACGGAAACGTCGTTCATGAAAAAAGTCGTAAAAGGCCTTATATTACCTAAGTTAAGTGATAAAATCATGACAATTGCCGTTGTATCTAAACTTCACCCTTACCAGGAAATCATGGTTTCAAATCTAATTTGACTTTTTCGTTAACGTTTCTTCACTTGGCGGAGGTCAGTACTCTCAGAGTGCTCTAGTTTGAAAATACGACTTGAGCGACCAAAATCTAGAGTGGATTCGAAAATACTAAGGGGATCTTTTGAGATACAGTTGGAAAACGCTAGCTGACCAGGGTGATCTCCAGGTGGAAACATGGCAGAGGTAATCTTAGAAAGGCCACGTTACAAATATCGCTGTTCCTGCGAGATATATACATTTTGATAGATAATTATAAGATTAATTTTGCTTTCGCTTCGCTGCGTCATGCCAGCGAAGATCAATGGACAAGAAAGAAAATAAGTCAGCACGAGAATACATGCCGTAAAAGGCGACTGATCTGAGAGCAACAATTAAGCATCGCCATTTACAACCGCGGAAAATCAGGGAAAAAACTGTGGTCCAAACAAATAAATTCCACTAGGAGATGGTGTAGCTAGCGATGCCTGCCGGAGTTGACCAGAATTCACAGGAAGGTCGAGAAAAAAAATTCCATGGTCAGGTGAAAAACCGCATAGGTCAAATTAAGCGAGCCTAGAGGTTTACCACGCGACTCACATAAAGGTTAAATTGATGCTATGACATACCTAAGCGTCCAATGCAGTGGCTTTGGTAAATACATCTATTCCATGCACAGTGTAGTAGTAGTACTACATATATATATATGGCATACAGGAATTTCGTAAGTTTACTGTACTTCTATTATACTACTATTATTGTCAAACTTACACGCTTTGTCTCAATCAAGAAGGGTATGTTCAGAATCCGAATTATGGTTCTAGAGAGTTTCAAACTCCAACTAATGGTTGTAGCGAGTTTCAAACTCCAACTTATGGTTGTAGCGAGTTTGAAACTACAACTTATGGTTTTAGCGACTTTCAAACTCAAACTTATGGCTTTAGCGACTTTCAAACTCCAACTTATGGTTTTAGCGAGTTTCAGACTCCAACTTATGGCTTTAGCGGGTTCCAGACTCCAACTTATGGCTTTAGCGAGTTTCAGATTCCAACTTATTGGCTTTAGCGAGTTTCAGACTCCAACTTATGGCTTTAGCGAGTTTCAGACTCCAACTTATGGCTTTAGCGAGTTTCAGATTCCAACTTATGGCTTTAGCGGGTTCCAGACTCCAACTTATGGCTTTAGCGAGTTTCAGACTCCAACTTATGGCTTTAGCGAGTTTCAGACTCCAACTTATGGCTTTAGCGGGTTCCAGACTTCAACTTATGGCTTTAGCGGGTTCCAGACTCTAACTTATGACTTTAGCGAGTTTCAGACTCCAACTTATGGCTTTAGCGGGTTCCAGACTCCAACTTATGGCTTCAGCGAGTTTCAGACTCCAACTTATGACTTTAGCGAGTTTCAGACTCCAACTTATGGCTTTAGCGGGTTCCAGACTCCAACTTATGGCTTTAGCGAGTTTCAGACTCCAACTTATGGCTTTAGCGAGTTTCAGACTCCAACTTATGGCTTTAGCGAGTTTCAGACTCCAACTTATGGCTTTAGCGGGTTCCAGACTCCAACTTATGGCTTTAGCGGGTTCCAGACTCCAACTTAGGGTTTAAGCGCGTTTTGGACAATTTCCTAATCCCAAAAAGTAGGGACCCGTGCGAACTGAGTAAACTCGATAAGGTCGAAATGAATATATTTGCTGTAAAAGCAAATAATAATCTTTGTTTCTCTGCATCCGTAATGAGATTGGACAGTTTCGTCCCGTTTTCACCTTACTCATTCAACTGCTTCGCCGCGGCCTCGCCAACACCACCGCGTGTCTAACAAATGTTCAGCTGAAAGGCTGGGTGTCACGTCAGGTGGCTTAGCAAGATTCACACGTAAAGTTCCTAATGTCTCTTAAGTTTTGAGTTAGGCTACAAACAACTCAATTCTTTCTCGCTTCAAGAGACACAGCAGCAGCAGCAGCTCATTTAAACGATGTGAAGTTAAAACCAGAGACGCAGGACTATATCGTCTGCAGGGGGCTTTAGCAGGGCCTTCTATAGTACAAGCCTGGGTCGCGCCTGTGGACCGACCACGCCCATTCCTGGTTTTCAGACGCTCCGAGATCTCTGGACAGAAAACTTTACTTTATTTACTTAAATTATAGCTACAGTATCTACTAGAGTTTGAGTTTTCTATGCAGATGTGCCCAAACCAGGCAGAGTAGGCACCAAAACATACGTCGGCGCCCAATAATCAGTCCAAGATCAATTGTTGCTACAAAGACCCCGGCTCGTAGGTACTTTAGGAGGCCTAGGCTTTAGGGCTTTAGGCACCAGCCGTTCTACGGTAACAAGCTTGGTGCATCTGTATTAACATGCAGACCCACTTACACCGGTCTGCAAGAACGCAGGACTTACCTGCAGACCCTGGCAGGAACAGACCAGCAGACAGCAGCTGCAGCACACGACGGAAGGCGGCGTTGATTGGTAGCGCCTGACGACTTGGGTTGTTAAGTATGGCGTAGTGGGCCTGCAAACAAGCATAAATGTTAGTGATGCAGTAATGGTGAGGCGCATCATTACTAATATTATCAGATTAGAAAGCTGGTAGCTAGTGGACGGACTAACAGGTCCATGCTAGTGATGGGTCGGAGTCATTTTTTGGACATCCGCGGATGCGGATGCAATTGCGGATGTTGCCATCTTGACATCAGCGGATGCCAAAAAAAGGTGCAGATGTTCCGCAGATGCGAATATTCACCCCATCACAAACACACCCTCTCACGACGGCAGTTTATACAACACTTAGGGGAAAAACTTAGATGGTTATTATTAATATTCAGAAGTTTAAGTCTCCGTTTCCACAACAAAGGTGATATCACTGAGGAAGAATGAAGGGACACATAGTGTGATAATAGACACGTGGAACTAATGCACGAGGGTGTTCCCACACAGGATCAACTCGCATGAGAATAGTAAGTTGGGAAAGAAGAGGAAGAATAGATGGAAGAAAGATTAGTATGAGTAGAAGATAGGAAGGAAGCAAAGTGAGCACAAAAGACAGACGTCCCGAAGGCCTAGCTAATGGCTAAGGTAACCTACAGGGTCCCCCTGGGAACGCTGCTCCCCATAACATAGGATGGAAGAACCTGCACTAACCTAACCCTATAGCCCATCCTATGCCCCTTGAGGGGTAAACTTTGATTGTGCTTTGTTGACAGGTGCAGCGCTTGCACACACTTCAATCCAAATGAGAACTAGCAGTTGTCAGCACTATGTATGAGCTTAGTGTACAGAGATAAACCTGCACATCTGCGGCTCCTCTGCTGCTGATTTTACACATCTTACATCCACGGAGGCGGATATGATTGCGGATGTTATCATCTTAGCATCCGCGGATGCACATGCGGATGTCACAAAAAGGTGCAGCTGTTCCGCGGATGCGAATATTTGCCTCATCACTAGTCCATGCCCAGGGAGCAGCTGGGACTAACGCTCCGGACCTCTGCAATCTATGGCCGTTAAGACGAATTATGAAGATATCTAAGGATGAAAAGATGAGAAAAGAAGAAAAAATATCAATGTTATTATAACAATAAATAGTTTAACCCTGTGTCTCCACAAACAAAAAGTAACCTAACAAAGAAAGAAATAAATAAAGGGCATACAATACGTAGGAGAAGTTGATCAGGCACAAATACTTATTACAGATAGAACCAAGGATCCCAACTAAGAGTGAAAAGTCTTGAATTAATTACGTACTTTTAAAATAGTTATCGCCGTAGTTTACCCACATATCCCTACAGTAGCCTACTTTACGGTCGATATTTCAAAGCGTAGAATTTTCCACACGATGAAAATCGCGTGCAACCCTTCAAAAATTATTATTATTATTATGAGTAGTTTAAGCCTCCGTTTCCACAACAACGGCGATCTAACAGAGGGAGAAGCAAGGAACAATAGTATGACGATGGAAATATGGGGAACCCATGCACGAAGGTGTTCCCACACAGAATTAATGCGCATGGGAACAGCAAGTCAGGAAAGAAGACAATTATTCAAAAACAAAGAATTACAAGTAAAAGAAGCTTATTATAATAATAAAAGCCTTAGCAACACAGTAAGTAGGTACCGCTTCAAGGTATAAAATTATATTTCTATAAATCTTTCAAAACCCAAACTCCAGTTAGTTGTACATATTTACAGATCAGTTTCATTTTTTATCATATGAGATCAATTTCGTAGCAGTACGAAGACATGTCAAACACTTTGTAGGGAATCCACTCATAAAAAAAAAATAAATAAATTGGAATCCTCTCCTGTAAAAGGAACCAGAACGTCTAGTAGTGTACGGCCATCACCTGCGACGGAAGAGGGAGGGGGGGAGAGAGAAGTATAAGGGGATGGGGGAAAGGCCTGGGCTGAAAGTGCATAGGCCGCAGTTTTGGCATTTTTCACATCTAAGTCAACCCACCTGACTCCCTGAAAGAGATTGTGATGATAGCTCAATTCGTTCTGGTAATTTTTGGGTGGAAACTTAAAACACATAAGTACCTACAGAACGAAAACATTACCTATCACCTCTCTCGCTTCGTGCGAGGGTGATTGTAACGATGCCAGGTATCTACTTTACGGACAGTAACGCCTGCTCACTCGAAGGGAAAAAAGAGCCAACATATCTCCGTTACTACCGGCCTGTGCCACCTCCCCTGAAAGACTATACTCTCGTAGAAGTACAATGGGACAGCCGTATAAGGTTGCAAACTGGTTATGTTGTTGGGGCTGATAGGATCCTTCCTGAAGGGTACGACAATGCCCTATCTCTGTCGAAGATTTATTATGAAAAGGCCACGCACTTTATGTAATCACACGCTTAACTTATAAGTGGACGTCCAGCTCGTTCTGCAGAACAACGCATGGCGGGGCCACAATAGGTTTGTAACGGCACAGTTATTTTATGAGCGGACAATACGTTCGCACATCGTATAATGTGCGTCGGAGCCACAACATACAATTGCACGTTGAACTTATGACCGGACGTACATCTCGCACGTTGCCCTGAAACATGACGAAGTACATACGTCGCAAGGCTGCTAGGAAGGCAGCTTACGAGAAGAGTTGAGTGTGTGACTGCAAAGAGTGGTGCCGGCATTATCTCCCATGTTCAGGGACTGCACTAAATCTCCAATCTCCAGACACGCTATGTCACCAAGATCAACTAAAGGCACAGTCCCAATCGGAAACGTTAACCATATGACGACGACGGTCCTTCTAAAGGACGTTTCAAATTATGTCATTCTTTCAAAATTCGACGTTTTAGTTGGTCCGTATTATAGAGTCAGGATATAACTATGTCAGATGCTGCTCACCATACAGGGTGTTTTTTATTGTACGGACGAATTTCAACGAAAGGTAGAAATACTCAAAATAATTCGATTTTCAGAAATGAGAAAATGCCCAAAACTCTTAAGTTTTCTAGTTATCACGCCTTAAAGAAATTTCAAGCTTTAAGTAGGATACTACGTGCGCGCCAAAGTTAGCACTTATTTCGATAGTTCAGCACGTTTCCGACTCCACCAAAGCATTTACATTGTTTTTGCAATAAAAACTGCAAGTACTTTATGGTTAAGAAAGATATGTGCAGTTTCAAACTTAGCACTTAACGTAATCACACTACTGTATGGCGGACACTACGTCGTCAGAGTTTACATCCGTGTCGTTTACAAATAATGCAAGGGTTGCTGAACCTCGTGTAGAATTTTCAGAGTGGTTCATGCAGCAGCGAACAAGGGACCCCAACTTCTCCAAGCTAATTCTGTTCACAGATGAAGCGTATTTCCCTCGCGATGGTGTTTTTAACATTCACAATAATCATCATTGGGCTCAAGCTTAATAATCCCATATCATTCGTCCAAAAAATCATTAATATCGATTCAGTGCAAATGCGTGGGCAGGAATGTGGTCGGAAAACGTGCTGAACTATCAAATTTAGCGCTAACATTGGCGCGCACGTAGTATCCTACTTAAAGTTTGTAATTTCTTCAGGCCATTATAACTCGAAAACTAAGGAGATTCGGGCATTTTATCTGTCGTAAAAATCTATTTATTTCGAATTTTTATCACCCTCGCACGAAGTGAGAGAGGTGATAGTTAATGTTTTCGTTGAAGATTCAAGTAAATATATATACTGTATATATATATTTGTATGTTTGTTCACCTAAAAAGTGGTCGAAGGAGTTGAGTAATCTTCATATTTATTTGTCGGGAGTTTGGTGGGTTGACCTAGATGTGACCCATGCCAAAAAAAACTGGGCCTAGCTGGCCATAAAAAATGACGGCAATGAAATTTGCTTTCCACCCAAACTCCCAAAAACAGGTAGAAGGAGTTGAGGTATGTTCATGATTTTTTGCAAAGAGTCTTGTGAGTTGCCCTCGATGTGACCAAGCTAAAAACTAGGATTTGCTGTCCATAAAAATGATTGCCGTGAAATTTACTCTCCACCCAAAGGTAGAAGGACTTGAGCTATGTTCATGATTTTTTTCAGGGAGTATAATGGGCTGTCCTTGATGTGGCCCATGCAAAAACTCTAGGATTTGCTGGCCATAAAAAATGACGGCGACAAAATTTGCTCTCCACCCAAAAACAGGTAGAAGCAGTTGAGCTATGTTCATGATTTTTTGCATAGCTTTTCTGATTCCGATGAATTTTTCTGGTGGCCCATCAAAAATGATGGCGATGAAATTTGCCCCTACCGCGGGTGATTATCTTACGCCACGAGGCCTTCTAGTTTTACCTATTGTTGAAAGATGTTCGCACAAAAAAGAAACCCCCTGTGTGTATGTAGACATCGGAGAGCTGTATACAGTTTGCCGACAGGCACCCAGTCGATGGGGTGATGTCGGTGCTCTCTTCTCGTGGCAGCTGAGGCTGGAGGAGAGCCGCACATGTGTACACTGTACAGTAGGAGCCTCAGCATCTAAACGACGGTCACGGGCGCAGACAACACAATATCTCCGCCGTCATTTTTGATGATTGCCATGTACATTAGCAATGTAGATATGTAATATAAGCTGACGAGTATAATTATTATAAAATTGAACAGTTTGAGGATCTGTCTCTACAACAAAGCCGATCTAACAAAGTACTAAGGACATATAGTATGTTGCTAGAAAAGTCAACTTCATGCACGAGGATGTTCCCACAGGATCAACGTGCAGGGGAACAGCAAGTCGAGAAAGAACATAAGGACTTTGTAACTCAGAGTCTAGCTAGGAGGCAGATTTCTTCGGTGGGTTGAAACATTTCAAATAAATACACCGGGAGTTTCCTATATAAAAACCTCTTCAAACCAGTTATGTTGACTTGTGCTCATAGGTGGGTCCATTGCCACAGAATATCCACAGGTCCAGCGTGGCATCACCCCAACTCACAAGCAGATCCAGCATCCAGGGATTGAGAGGTTCGAAGCCATGGAAGCGCGTCCTGAGATCTCGCAGCAGACGGATGAGCACCTTGATGGTCGAGTGATGGGCATTTTCTTCAAACCAGCGACTGTAAGAGAAGGTGCCAATATAACAATTCGATAGGTACAGTTTCACAAACACTGAAGTAACAAAGTTCAATAAACTAACTGGACAGAAAGTGCTAGGTACACCAACTGTGAACGGTTACGTGCTCTGTGGAGATAACTTGCTGCTCGTTTTCCGCTGACCACAGAGTTCAGCAACGCAACAAGAACAACAACTGTTCTCACGAAGGGCGGCGTAAATAAGACTGTGGTAATTCGGTGGCAAATCAAGTGATTCTGTGGCAGAAAATTAGCCCCTAGCACCACAATTACAGCGACAGTGCACATGTAATACACATGTGTAATTCTAAGGAGAAAGGCATGTTTCAGTACGCAGTCAGACACAATATTTTTATTGAGGGAGGGGGTTGAGTAGCGCACTACGTTCATTCTAAAGCGTGTTAATAGCACAAATAAGCACAAGGCATAACGGTGTTTTTCTATCGTACCCAACATGGTGAAGTAATAGCACTACTCTCTCGCAAGTTGTCAGCCTGTGCAGCAACAATGCAAGTCGTAAGCCTGTGCAGCAACAATGCAAGTCGTAAGCCTGTGCAGCAACAATGCAAGTCGCAAGCCTGTGCAGCAACAATGCAAGTCGTAAGCCTGTGCAGCAACAATGCAAGTCGTAAGCCTGTGCAGCAACAATGCAAGTCGTAAGCCTGTGCAGCAACAATGCAAGTCGTAAGCCTGTGCAGCA
>LQNS02276498.1:22357678-22376333 GCA_001587735.2 Parhyale hawaiensis
AAAAAAATATCCACATTTACATTTTTTTTAATTTGTGACTGAAAATTTAGATTTGAATGATATTTGTTTATAAATGGCCTCCCGGAGTCGGAGTCGGACTAAAAATTCCGACTCCGACTCCTAGAGCATGTGAGATTCCGACTCCGACTTCCCCTCAAATCCTCCGCCTCCGGCCGACTACGACTCCGCAACCCTGCTGCTCATTTCATAATTTTTGCACGTTTTGTGATACAGTTTTTATAGATGCGAGGTTTTTACAAGCTCCACGGCAGCTTATAAACAAAAAGTTAGTGTTCACTATGTAGCTATTCATTGTGCTTTCACGGTGTAGCTACGCATTTACATAGTACTATGTAGTTTTCCCTTCTATCCAAAGTGCACTAAAATTTAGACAGCACTCGATCTGAGAGCGCATACCTCCGCCAAGCAATGCAACAGTAACGAGAAATTCAAATGGGCTCTCATTTGTATCAACACCAATATCTAATCATTTGTGCCTTTCAATAGTATCAACAGTTTCTGTAACTTTCTTGAAGATTCATTCATAACTTTTTGAGTTATGGAGCTAACAAGACATTATAACAAACATAAGTTGTTACAAGCCCCTTGGCCAGGCCAGCTATAATGAAACGGTGTGTCTCAATCACACTGTACAAGGGTACTCTGTTAAATTCTCTGTACCAACGCAGCGAAGAGTTCTTTCTCTCTCCTGTGTGAAATTGAGCTGCTCAATGCCATTCGTGAGACGTCCACATCCGACTCACATAGATATTATTCTCATTGTACGTGGCCACCAATATTTGTGACTGGGCCTAATCACTAGGTTGAACTTTGGCTACTTTGTTTGTAAGCGTATTTTGTGAACCAATTGTGTTCTTAATAAAAGTTATTTATTTATTTATTTATTTATTTATAAGTCAAGCACACAAACGGACCAACGTATTTTCACCAAAATTTTATCACGAATGTCTTTTAACATTAGGAACAACTCCAGTAAATTTCATAAAGATCCATTCAGGCCTTTTTGTTATTGTGCTCACAAGCACAAAATATAGCTCCGCAACAAACAGATCATCACAAAAAATCGGCCATTCACTCTTCGTAATATAACTAACAACTCATGTAAATTTCATAAAAATCCATCCATAAATTTCCGAGTCACCTCACTGAGAAAAAATAGGCAGACAAACAAACATACGGATGGACAGATTTTCACCAAAAGTTAATCATCTATTCAACATAGCTACCTAAAAATCCCTGAAAATTTCGTAAGGATCCGTTCATAACTTTTTGAGTTATCTTGGTGACAGACAGACAAACGCGACAAAAACATAACCTCCTTGGCGGAGGTAACTAGTGCCAGCCACTGCCCTTTGACAAATTGTCTCGTGCTATCGAAAGTCTGGCAGCGGAGATGGCAGCATTTTTATAGTAACCGGCAAACAAGAATCAAGCTATTCATGTTTAAGCAGGAATGTATTAATCAACAAGAAAAAGAAATCAGCCAATATCAATGATCAACGGTGACAAGCATTGCATATTAATGGATAACAAAACATCGAAAAATGATCATACATGATTTCCCCGATCAATGGCATGTGCTGCCGAACGCAGCTCTACCAATAAATGTAGTCCTTGCGTTAGCACGAATACTTTTTCGCTTGAGGTATTGTTATAGTTATATTTGATAGCTTAAGCCGTTTTAAAATCAGTAGAAACTTAACAACATAACTTGTAAAGTTATGAGCGGATTTTCATATTACTATCAAAAAGCAAAAATGTCTATATTTTTTGTGCAGAGAAAAATTAAATCATAGTTTCAGAACCAATTGAACTTTTCGTTAACGTTACTTTGCTTGGCGGAGGTAAGCGCTCTGAGAGTGCTCTAGTTGTGCATAAAATTGACAAACAAAAGATGAATTTAATTAACACCAACTACAAATTTTTTATAGGCAGAATGTATAATTATTTGGATTTAAATGATGAACATACATAAAATAATCAAAGCTGATCACGGTAGTATCTATTTCAAAAGTGGGCAAAAGAACTGATGCAGAATATCCAGAAAGATGTGGGACACCGCGGATGGGGACAGCAACTCGACAAAGAAAAACAACACACCTTCAAAGATTAACAACAGTAATAGGAACCAGAACACCCAAGGGCGTAGGACCATTGACCGCGGTGGGAAGCAAATTTCAACGCCATCATTTTTTAGGACGAGCTAATTCTAGGTCAACCCACCAGACTTCTCTGCAAAAAATTATAAATATTGCTCAACTACGTCTCCCTCTTTTAGAGTGGAGAGACAAATTTCAACTCCGTCATTTTTGCTTGCCCTCTAAGTTAAATACTTGTCATTTCTCATATCTCAGTCAACCCACCTGACAGCCTAAAAAAATTATTAATATGACTCAGCTCCTTCTGCTTTTTTTCGGTGGACACACAATAAATTTCAAGCCGTCATTTTTGATGGCCAACTAACTGTAGATTTTTGACATTTTTTCATATCTCAGTCAACCTACCTGACTGCAAAATAAGAAGAATTATTATTATCACCCGCGAACGAAGTGAGAGAGGTGATAATGTTTTCGTTGAAGATTTAAGTATATATATAAATATATACTAGCCCCATATAACTAGATGGGGCTTTAAACGTAAGCGAATCTAACTATAAACGACGTAAAGTGTCACCTGCGGAGGTCAGGTTTAAGTTTGAAATTTACACCTAACGACCAACCACTCTACGAGATACTTCTCGTACGTTTCCCGACATATAAATGCTCTGATGCTTGCTTAGGCCGCCACTATCCCCGACCACCAACTCTACTAGAGCCCCTTCAATGAGCTCCCGCTTGGAAGGTTAGGTGAAGGCCAGGACTGGTTCTGCTAGCGTTCCTAAGTGTTTTTTACTGCATTTATGTGGGTTTTTAGTGTATAGGGAAGATTTTTTTTTATGTTATAAGTGTTTTTTTACTTAGCGTCAATCTTTGATTGGCCTTACTTAGCATCAATCTTTGCTTGGCCTTAGTTAGCGTCAATTTTTAATCGTATATTTTGGACGTAAGCAGATCCAGTCCTTGCATTTTACCTAACCTTATGAGAACGTATTCATTGGCCTGTATGCTATTACACTCAACAGCCTTTTATACCGTAAAATTACACCAAATGCAAAAAACTACACTTAATGAACCAATTTACATCTAAACCCTTCGTTTGATATATAAATATATTTGTATGTCTGTCCACCCAATAAGTGGTCGAAGGAGTTGAGCCATCTTCATAATTTTTTGTAGGGAGTTTGGTGGGTTGACCTAGATGTGACCCATGCCAAAAAGCTAGTCCTAGCTGGCCATAAAAAATGACAGCGTTTGAATTTTCCCCCTCCGGCTCGAATTTACCTCCGCCGCGAGGCCTCCCATTTTTCCTATGTTATTATTGAGAGATGTGCAGGGGGCTGGCGCCGTGGCGCTAGCCTTTTTGGACAAAGCATCCACACAAGAAATTAGAATTAGCTGGCCATCAAAAATGACTTGGTTGAATTTGCTCCTACAGCGGGTGATGATCTTACGCCACGAGGCGTTCTAGTTATGACTCAATTCCTTCTGTCTCTTTTTGGATGGAAAGACAACAAAATTCATTGCCGTCGTTTTCTATGGCTAGCTAATTTTAATTTTTTGGCATTGGTCACATCTAGGTCAACCCACCAGAGTCCCTTCATAAAATTATGGTGACAAAAACCTACGTTAATTACTCCTGAGTTTGGACCATGGAATCTCATACATTGTCAATATCTCTGTCCACAGGATGAGGTCAACTCTGCTGATGGCCATCGCCTGTATCTGCTTCGGGACGGAGCTCAGCACTGCGCTGTGTCCTGGCAGCGAGATCTTCGACGGTATAGCAAACAGGGACGTGTGAGACGTCGCTGCCGACCTCTTTGTCAGGGACCGTGAGGACTTCTGGGTTTGGTTTCACTTACGCTACTAACGTAACCGGTTGTTCTGGGCCTGATGGATGCTCGGTTCGACGATGGGCAGCACATCGACAACGGAAGCAACCACAATCGCGACGACTCCAGAAATGGAGGGCAGTGGGGGTTCAGGCGATGATGTTTGGTTTGACGTGGAGCTGGAGATTATTTCAGGTTCTGGAAGTGGTGCACCTGACGGCTTTGTGGATGATGAAGATTACAGCACGGGCATAACTCAAGAAGGAAGCGGAACTCCGCTAGCGGACTATGAAACCGAGACGGATGAAGAAGATCATGGTCACCAGCTGATAATTTTAGCTGAAGGTCGTGCAGAACAGACCGGAACAGAAAACGATCAGGGACAAATCCCTGTAAATGAAAGTACCGACAATGACGACGAACATCAGGAGCAAGTCCCTGGAAGTGGAGCCACCGACAATGACGACGACGAAGATCAGGAGCAAGTCCCTGGAAGTGGAGCCACAGACAATGACGACGAAGATGTCCTCGTTCAGGGACCTTCACCTCGGTGGCTGTTACTGCTGCTTCTAGTCCTCGTTCAGGGACCTTCACCTCGGTGGCTGTTACTGCTGCTTCTAGTCGAGCAAGTTCCTGGAAGTGGAGCCACCGACAATGACGACGAAGATCAGCAGCAAATCTCATTAAGTGGAACCACGAACGATGATGACGATGAAGAGCAAGGCTCTGGAAGTGAAATCATTGACGATGACGAAGATGATCAGGAGCAGATCTCCAGAACTGGAATAACCGAGAGTGACGAACAAATCAATTTAATTTCCAATGAGGAAGGAAGCGGCAGCGAGACAGACGGCCACCAGCCGACTGTGGCAAAAAATTGCACACGCCACAATGTTGCAACTAATGGAAGAAGTGACGAAGACTTCATCACTTTAGTTGACTGCCAGAATCAGGAGACCGAGCCGGCCATAGAAGGCCAGAACAGCAACAGCGAGCAAAACACCCAAGTGGAAAATGGAGATCAAGAGGTCAGCACAACCAATGAAAACGCGAGTGCCATTGAGACCGCTATCGAAGTTGGAAATCAGCAACCTACTGAAGACAGAACTGATGCTCAACCACAGAAGCCCACCATTGCTGAATCTGGTGAGCTCGGTGATAATCCAGGAACTGTGATCGAGCAAAGTGTGAATGGGCGACTCAATGGATACGAACAAGGTGGAGAGTCAGAAGGGACCTACAACATCGGCCGAGTGCAGCCCGAGACCCAAGTGGAGGTGATGACCATAGGACCAGAGCAATATGGAACACCCGACTACGCTTACGGCATCCGTGGCAATGAAGAGGAGCAAACTTACGTGGATATTGTAACGCTAGGACCTACATACAAGTAAAAGATGGTGGAAACTTGCATCTTTGGATACAAGATGACACAACATTGACTGGAATTTCGTATATGGATTTTTGTTTTAGATGAAAATAGAATAGTTTCAGAAGGACCATGCGGCATATGGCGGACTGAAAGTGACATACAGTAAGACTTGTTTCTGATGGTGTAAAGCAATTCCATTGATACAATGATGCATATCATTAACTGAGGTCTTTTGTTAGCCCATTCTCTCATAAATCCCTATGAACATCATTTCCAGTAGGTCTATTACTATGAGTAAAACCGATTAACTAATGACAGAAAAGGGCTAAAGGAATATGGCTATTTAAGGAGTAGTCTACCACTCAATCAGCTATGTTCAAAATTGGCGTGCAAATTGCCCTCCGTACAAGCCTCACTTGCTTCATGCAATTTATCATTTGTATTCAAAATTATTGCTTTACGGCACTTGATAAAAGCATTCTTAAAACAAGGGTAGCTACCGATGTATATCGAGTACTTGAATGTTAAATTTGTGAATCTAAACAAAAAACTGCATATTACAAAAATTTGGCTTATAAAGAAGACTATGTCTATTATGACAGTTTCTGCTTGACCGGTTACCATGAGACATAGGTTATCACTGAATGAAATCAAAGTATAGTATCAGGATCTTTTGCATAGAATAGATAATCATGACGTCCTGCTACTTGAGCGACTTGTTACTTGAACACCTCATCACTCGAAACGAAGTATCATTGATGAAACTTAGGGATCCATTACTTGAGCGAATTTCAGTTCATCGAAAAGCCCTGACGTAATCGCGCATTTATCATCGAGCAAAATCTTACTAATCACGATTCGTGCATTACTTGAGCCACAGATCACACTGTACTTGACAGCCCATGAAGCTCAGAAACTTTTTTAATAAACATAACAACCTGAAGCAAAACAAACTGTAGACAGTATAGCAAGGAAAGCATTCACTGGCGAGAAACACACCATAAGCAACATTGAAATAATGACAAAATGCAAAGTTAATTTTGACCGAGTTTAGGTCATCTTAGCTTCCTAAAATTTGATGATTGCCGCCCACCGTTGAGCTGCAACTAACATTTTTGTAAAGCACATTTCTTGCAGCACCACCAACCGTTTGATTTTCGTTTGAGGTCTCTACGTTAATGGGACAAATTTACAGGAGTTTCATGTGTTACTTAATAGGTATTTTGAGTGGGCCGACTGTGTGAACTCAGTCGAAGTCGAACCACCCACTATTTATCTTGTAAATGACACCATCCAAGACAATTTATCTAACGTAGCACAACTATGCAGTTACATGAGACGAGGTACACCACGTGCTACATCTGGAATGTATATTAGCCTACCCTATTACTAATCACGCAAAATAAACTCTCGACAACAAGCAGAAATTGAAGCAATAAAACACTACGGCATAATGACTTCTCATTATCCTTATCACATTAGCAGCTGAAAAAGTAAAATATTTTAGGTTTACAGCACTGTTTACTGCGAGATAATTACCATAGAACTATTATTGAAACACAAGGTACTTTAATTAAGCCACTCTAACACAGTTCAGTTCCAGTTTGATGTTCTAAGACGCCTCATGGGGCATAGGTGATAGGGTTAGGTTAGTATAGGTTCACCCATCACAAGTTATGGGGAGCAGCGACCCCAGGAGGACCCTGTAGGTTACCTTAACAGTTAGCTAGGCCTTTAGGACGTCTGTCTTTTGTGCTCACTTTGCTTCCTTCCGATTTCGTACTCTAACTGATATTACTTTCTTCTGTTCTTCCTTTTCTCTCCTGACTTGCTGTTCTTTTGCGCGTTGAGCCTGAGGGATCACCTTCTTGCATGGGTTCCCCGTTTCTATCAACATGCTATATGTCCCTTATTTCATCTATTAAACAACCTTATTGTGGAGACGGAGGCCCAAACTATGCAATAATCTAATTTGATGATCCAAGAAAGGTAAACCGTAAAAGGAAGACATGTACAGGCAAATCCTCTAATTTTTAGACATGCAGTATACAAGTTCTGAAAAGTTGAAAAATTACGGGATTTGGACAAATCATGAGCAAGCGGGCTTCGGATCAAAATTTTCCATAGTTACTCTCACAAATTCATAGAAAGAAAACGGGCGTGTATAGAAAACTTTTTACGGGCATCCTACAAGAAAACCAATGAAAAATGTTGTGTTTCTTCCTGCTATACTTCACGTGCGGTATCTCATATTTACCTCCGCCAAGAAGGTTATGTTTTCGTCGGGTTTGCCTGTCTCAATGTCTGTCAGTGAAGTTAACTTAAAAAGTTATGGATGGATTTTGACAAAATTTACAGGGATTGTTAGGCATGTTAGAAGGAACAGATGATTAACTTTTGGTGATCTCTGGCCATACGTTTGTTTGTTCGTCTGCCTCAATTTTCTAAACGCTATAACTCAAAAAGTAATGGACGAATTTTTATGCGATTGACATGAGTTGCTAGGTAGCTATATCACAAAAAGTAAATGATCAACTTCTTGGGTAAAATATTACTTTTCGCGTATCTAAAAAATGAACTTTTTTTGTCTATTATATACGTATTTTTTGACCTAGAACCGAATCTGAAGTCCGTTTTATTCCCTCGCCCCTAGTTTTTCAGTAAGAGGGAAAATACCTATCCAATTGTTTTCCAATGGGAGAAAAACCCAATGATGGCACAGTGCAACAGACAACCTTTTTAAATAAGATTTTAACCCAACCTGACATAACCTACACCTATTTAAAAATTTGTCCATTGCACTGTGCCATCGTTGGGTATTTCCTCTCATAGGGAAACAATGGGATAGGTTTTTTCCCTATAACCTAAAAACTAGGGGTGAGTGAATAAAACTGACTTTAGATTCGGTTTGTACATAAAAACATATATTAAAAGAAAAAAGGCCCGTTTTGTATATGCCCGTTAAGTAAAGTATTAGCAATTTTTGTGATGATCTGTTTGTTTGTTTGTTCGTATTTGTTCCTGTGTTTGATTTTAAGCTTGTTAGCGCAATAACTCAGAAAAATTTTAAATGGATCTTCATAAAACTTAGCTAACATGAGTTCTTTATAACAATAAAAAGACACCAATGAATATATTTTGGAACAGATCGGTTGATCCGTTCGTATGTTTGACCCAAGTTTCTTATAGTGTTTGTGAGCGCAATGACTCAAAAAGTTTGGAATGGATCTTTATGAAATTTACATGAGTTGTTAGTAATGTTGATAGACATAACTGAATAAATTTTGGTGCAGGTCGGTTGGTTCATTTGTATGTTTGACTTATGTTTGTCATAATGATTGTTAGCAACATAACTCAAAAAGTTATGAACGGATCTAAAAAAAAAAAAAATGCAGCAACTGTTAACACAATCAAAAGGCACAAATGTTAGTATTTTAGAGCTGATATAAAGAAAATCAAGGTACCAGCGCAAATTTGAATTTTTCGTTACCGTTGCCTTACTTGGCGTAGGTATGCGCCCTCAGAGTGCTCTAGTTATACAATAATTACTGATATCTGTGAAGGATGAAGAAAAGAATTTGATGACTGTAGGCGCCTTTATCTTTTATCTAATTCGTTGTCGGTTTATGTGCTGTCAACACAAGAGTTTCAGATAAATTCTGCGATACAGGGCCCGGACATTCAAGTGTTTTCGTAGTTACGCATTTCACAGCGGTTACCACCTTAATGCCATTTTCAACTGAAGGTTACGAGTTACGCGCGCATGTTCAAAACCTTAGAGAGCAATCGCAACTGGATATCCATTGTAAATATTACCTTGACTGCAAGTGTGATGCGAACTGACGTAACTGACCTAAAATCAGTAGTATAGTCACATAAGATAAGACACACCGCCGCCATCGTGGGGTAAGAAACGATCGCGCCCTTACGGGCATTCAAAAAGTGCTGGATAAAATTTGAAGGCAGAATCTGTTAGAGCATTTATATCCAGTCATTTCAGTGTTTGTTTCAACCCTGTACTGCAAATAATGGATTTTTGGGGGGCGCGGGTGTTTCTTACCCCACGATGGCCGCGGTCGTGTCATACTCCATCTGACTATATATGCAAAATTGTAAAATTGGTACTTTACAGTCTTCCTTACCTAAATATTACGAATTGTTGACTAATAGTGTCTTCCGCGAGATAGAGCTACGAGTCTCAGAGCATTAAAATTCCTGTAATTTCAAGTATGAGTAATATAGTTCCCCCTAATTCTACTAATTTTCTTTCAACATGCTGAGAAAAATATTCTGGGGGAGACTAACTTTTGGTGTTGAATGGTGGTACATGGATTGAATTCGCTGAAACGCTATTGAATCGGTCTTATATAATAATATTTAATATAATTTTGATAGATGAGATACAATAAAAAATATTGGTCAGTATTCATTTTATTGTAAGTCTGAAATAATGTCCATTAAAAATATATTTGGATAAAAAACACTAGAGGTCACAAAAACTAACTTTTTCCTCTCCGGCAGAGTAATGTAACATTACGAAGTACTGTATCTTAAATAACTCACAAGAAATAAGCTGAACCAGTTGCAGACTTCTAACCTGGACATTGTTGAAGCTAGCGAATGAAAGATCCATAAGTTTCTATAGCAAGCTAGGGTATCTGAGAGAGCATATCTGACAAGCAAGGCGATGTTAACGATGAATTCTAGTCGATCCTGAAATCAGGACTTCGTTTTTCATCACCAAAATTTGGCCATTTGTGCCCCTTGTTATATAAAACTTTTTGTAATTTTTCAAAGATCCGTCTGTAGCTTTTTCAGTTATGTTCCGGCAAACATTTTGACAAATAGCTACTATTCAAACGTACAAACAGACGTACCGACTATACCTAATCAAAGTTTGGTCATTTGTGGCACGTGCCTTAACGATTTTTAACAATTCCTACAATTTTCATGAAGATCCGTTAAAAAATTTCTGGGTTGTGTTGCTGACAAACATAAAATCAAACAGAGACAAATGAAATTCGAAAAAAAATGGTCATTTGCTCTTCGCAACAATTCGTACAACTTTCAGGAAAATTCGTCCATAACTTTTTGAATGATGTTACCAAGAAATTAAGTGACAGACAGACAGACAATTAAACGGTTGAACGGATCTTCACCAGCTTAACAATGCCGGCGAATTTCGAAAAGATTCATATCGAATTTTGTGAGCTATCTTTGTGACACACAAACAGCCAGACCGACAAACTCAACAAAAACAGTATCTCCTTGGTAGAAGTAATGATGCTTGCTTTCCAAGGTTATGAGCGTAGAACAGGTTCTGCTAATGACGTCACATATTTAGCGGCATACATTTACGGACGAACAGTGCGCTATCTACGTCTGCTTCTGGAAACCGTAAATAATAACTTAAAATTAAGACAATTTCATCAATAATTACACTTTGCCAATAGAGCAAATGCATCTATGTGTTTTAAATCATGGTTTTCTATCCAAGATTTATCTTCAAACGCTTTCTTTCAGGCGTACCATAAAACGAATCTGTACTAGACATTTTTTTACCGACATGGACCACATAATTCTATCGATTTTGTGAAATGTTTATTAAAACTAAATGTATTAGCGAACCTAGGTCTTCCCGTCCTCGAGTTTGTTAAGAGGTATGCGATTGGCTAACGGCCATTACATGCGCGATGCATGAGTCGCCTTTGCCAACAAAATTGCCGTTAAATCTACGTAACTTTCATATGAGCATCTCAATTCAGGGTCGACTAAGAGAAAACACTGTAAAAAGTTCTGTAAAATCTACGGGGAAAACGCTGGCTGCAAAAAATGCCAACAAAATAACGTAAGATTTACGTAAGTTCGCAATTTGCCCAGAAGCCGTGAAAAAAGTAGGTTTGGTGCGGGACACGAACCCTCGTCATAGCGGATACGAAGTCGACATCTCTACAACTGCGCAGTCAAGAACTTATAAACGAAAGCCGTTTTATAGCAAATGCTGTTGCCTGCTGATGGGCTGAAGCTATGTGACATTTACCTCCGCCCAGGAGGTTATATTTTTGTCGAGTTTGTTTGTCACCTTGTCTCTGTCTTAGCCACAAAGGTAACTCAAACAGCTATGGATGCATTTTTACGAAATTTACAGGGATTGTTAGGTATGTTAGGAGGAACAGATGAGTAACTTTTGTGGTGACAATCTGCGGACCTGTGTGTTTGCATTTTTTTTTGTCTTAGCACCATAACTCGAAAAGTTATAAACGGATCTTCGAGAAAATGAAAATTACAGAAGTTGTTATTACTGTCAAAAGGCACAACTGATTAAACTTTAGTGTTGATACAAAATGAAAAAAAAAAAATCATTCTTTCATAACCAAATTAAATGTTTCGTTACCGTGCCGTGCATGGCGGAGGTCAGCGCTCTCAGAGTGCTTTAGTAGCTAATTAATGCACTTTCTTATTTGCGAAAGATCGTTTCGGTTTTTTATCTTCCTGGTGTTTTTTTTGTATTGTCTTTTTGCACAAAAAGACTCTTGATATTTTTTCTTTAAAAACCTGTACAATGTTGTCTGCCTTTGACGATTGTTCCGAATTTTTTTCAAATGATCGATAAAATTGTCACCAGTAACAAGGTAACGTTCTCCGGCCTAAGTACCAGAGATATTTCCATATCAATGTACCTTCTATACATGGTACAGAGTTAGGCCTCGTTCGCACATGTACCACACCACGCAACGCAACAAAGCACGAGCGTTTGTATCCGTGCCTCGCGCTGTGCTATTCCTACCGCGTGCGACGGCAGCCGTTCGCACGTGTCCCACACCACGCGATGCAACACGGCTCAACACGTTTGCTTGTAGACAGGACACGACACACGCTGCAACACGGCAGAGATCTGACTCGGTGTTATATTTTCTTATGCATTAATGAAAATTATTAGTATTTACATTGTTGCTATTCTATATATAATATTAGTAACGGGTTTTGAGTGCTAAATGGAGGCATTTGCTAGCTATTGACAGAACCTTAGTGGATTTATTTCGAAATAAAGATGTGCAAGACTGATTTTTTTATTCAACTGTACCGTGTGCGTAATTATCAGTGTTGTTTGTAAGTAATGTGACAAACCTAAGTATTTTCAGATGACAATGGATTCTTGTGTGAGCGTTTAAACAAAAGAAATACAGACATAAAACTGGATTTAAACAGAAAGAACTAGCGTGTTGCGTGGTTTGGTGCTGTAAATGTGCGAACGGGGCCTTAGTGGTCCCAAACTGTAAGGGCCGGTTTACACGTTAGTCTTTTCAATGTGCTCACTCTTCCACTCGTTTGAATGTGTTACTGCGTCTGAAAAACAGTAAAAAAGTACCCTGTTTTGTCGAGTTTTATGTTACTCAAAATGGAAATGGATATCCGTATACATTTAATAAATTTATTTGACGGCTAACATTTTAATAACTTTTGTGTGGTACAGAAAATTGTGTTGATAACGCTACAAAATATTGAGACGAGTGAATGCGTTCAAAAGACTAACGTATGGTCAGGCCTTCAGAGGTGCGCTCAATCTGTTAATCGAATAGCGTCGAGCAAAAGAAAATTAGTTTCTGTACAAACACGTTGGGCGCCATGGTACGCATGGTACACTGTGTCATAGGACTGTAACCTAATCTTGGACTGCTGCTCATATCCCCGCTCCAAGTCATGCCAAGCTAACGCTTGTCGGTAGCCTGAAGAAGTCTAACAATTAGTCGTTTTGCTTCTTTAACAAATGATTCTGCGAGAATTTAGTCTTCAGGGGACCAATACTCGGAAAAGATGTAAAGTTACTGTAACATTTAAAACATAGCTTAGTCGCTACAATGACTTCAGTGTAAAAAACTAACCGTAACTTGAGCGAAAATGTTACTTGGAAAGCCCCATATTTTGGTTTACTAGAGAAATCCCGTATTTTCTCCTTCGTCAGCGACTGTACCTACTCTGCTTACTTCGAGGTGTACTAGATGGCTCATCCCAATGAACTGCCAATTAATTTTAATTGATATACAGTACCACGTCGGATCTCGTTAATAATTTCATACGTGTCTTTAAAAAAATATAGTCTATTTAGACCATACGATTCAGAATATGCATCATTAAAACTGCATTATATGGGATAAAACTAGTAAACTGAATGTACATTAAGAAGCATGTTGAACGTACGTGTATAATTTTGTGTCCAACGTTTGCAAATAAGAAAGTGCATCATTTAGCTACTAAAGCACTCTGAGAGCGCTGACGTCCGCTATGCTGGCACGGTAACAAAACATTTAATTTGGTTTTGAAAGTATGATTTTTTTTATTTTGTATCAACACCAAACTTTAATCAGTTGTGCCTTTGGACAGTAATAACTTCTGCAATTTTAATTTTCACGAAGATCAGTTAATAACTTTTTGAGTTGTGTCAAGACAAAAAAAAAAGCTGACAAACAAACAGGTACACAGATTTTCACCAAAAGTTAGTCATCTGTTCCTCCTAACATACCTAACAATCCCTGTAAATTTCGTAAAAATGCAGCCATAGCTTTCTGAGTTATCTTAGTGACAGACAGAGACAAGGTGACAGACAAACAAGCTCGACGAAAATATAACCTCATTGGCGGAGGTAAATGTCACATAGCTTGAACCCGTCAGCAAGCAACATTTGCTTTAAAACGGCTCTCTCTCTCTCTCATAAGCACTGGAGAGCACAGTGATAGAGATGTCGACTTCGTATCCGCCATAACGAGGGTTCGAGTCCCACACCAAACCTACTTTTTTCACGGCTGCCGGGCAAATTACGGAAATCTGTAAATATTACGGAATTTTTTTTGGTATTTTTGCTGCCAGCATTTTCCCCGTAAATTTGCAGAATTTTTTACAGTGTTTTCTCTAAGTCGACCCTGAGTTGAGATGCTCATAGCAAAGTTACCTAGACTTGACGGCAATACAGTAGGCAAAGGCGACTCCTGCATCGCGCATGTAATGGCCGTTAGCCAATCACATACCTCGTAACAAACTCGAGTCCGGGAAGACCTTGGTTCGCTAATACATTTAGTTTTATTAAACATTTCACAAAATCGATAGAATTATGTGGTGCATGTCGGTAAAAAAATGTCTAGTATGGATTCGTTTTATGGTACGCCTGAGAGGAAGCGTTTGATGACAAATCTTGGATAGAAAACCGTGATTAAAAATACATAGATGCCTTTGCTTTATTGGCAGAGTGTAATTATTGATAAAATTGTGTTACTTTTAAGTTATTATTTACTGTTTCCAGAAGCAGACGTAGGTAGCGCACTGTTCGTCCGTATATGTATGCCGCTAAATATGTGACGTCATTGGCAGAACCTGTCCTACGCTCATAACCTTGGAAAGCAAGCATCATTACTTCTACCAAAGGCATTCTGTTCTTGATGAGTTCGTCGGTCTGGCTGTTTGTGTGTCACAAAGATAGCTCACAAAATTCGAGATGAATCTTTACGAAATTCACCGGGATTGTTAGGCTGGTGAAGAACCGTTCAACTGTTTATTTGTCTGTCACCTAATTTCTTGGTAACATCATTCAAAAAGTTATGGACGGATATTCCTGAAAGTTGTACGAATTTTTAGGATTGTTACGTAGAGCAATTGACCAAATTTTTTCATTTGTCTTAGTTTGATTTTACGTTCGTCAGCAATACAACCCAGAAATTTTTTAACGGATCTTCATGAAATTATAGGAATTGTTAGAAATACTGTAATTAGTTAGCCTAAGGCACGTGCCACAAATGACTTGACATTGATTAGGTATAGTAGGTACGTCTGTTTGTACGTTTGAATAGCTATTTGCCAAAATGTTTGCCGGATCGTAATTGAAAAGGCTAAAGCTACAGACAGATCTTCGAGAAACTTACAAAAAGTTTTATCTGTCAAGAGGCACAAATGGCGAAATTTTGTTGATGAAAAAGGAAGTCCTGATTTCAAGATCGACTAGAATTTATCATAAATATTGACTTGCTTGTCAGAGATATGTTCTCTCAGATACTCTAGCTTGCTATAGAAACTTATGAATCTTTCATTCGCAAGCTTCAACAATGTCCAAGTTAGAAGTCTCGAACTGGCTCAGCTTATTTCTTGTGAGTTATTTAAGATACTTCGTAATGTTACGTTACTCTGCCGGAGATGAAAAAGTTTGTTTCTGTGATCTCGTAGTGGTTTCTATCCGAATATATTTTTAATGGAGTTTCAGCTGTACAATAAAATGAATATTGACCAATATTTTTATTGGTATCTCATATACCAAAACTATATTAAATATCATTATATTAGACCGATTCAATAGTTTCAGCGAATTCAATCCATGTACCACCATTCAACACCGAAAGTTAGTCTCCCCTAGAATGTGTTTTCTCAGCACGTTAAAAGAAAATGAGTAGAAATAAGGGGAACCATATTACTCTTACTTGAAAATACAGGAATTTTAATGCTCTGAGACTCATAGCTCTATCTCGCGAAAGACACTATTAGTCAACAATTCGTAATATTTAGGTAAGGAAGACTCTGTAAAGTACCAATTTCACAATCTTGCATATATAGTCAGATGGGGTAAAACCGCAGCCATCGTGGGGTAAGAAACACCCGCGCCCCCCAAAAATCCATTATTTGCAGTAGCTACAGGGTTGAAACAAACACTGAAATGACTGGAAATAAATGCTCTAACAGATTCTGCCTTCAAATTAACTATATCCAGCGCTTTTTGAATGCCCGTCAGGGCGCGATCGTTTCTTACCCCACGATGGCGGCGGTCGTGTCTTCTTCCATCTGACTATAGCTACAACTGATTTTAGGTCAGTTACGTCTGTTCCGATCACACTTGCAGTAAAGGTAATATTTACGATGGATATCCAGTTGCGATTGCTCTCTAAGGGTTTGAACATGCGCGGGCAACTCGTAACTTTGAGATGAACGGCATTAAGGTAACAGCTGTGAAATGCGTAACTACGACAAGACTTGAATGTCCGGGTCCTGTATCGCAAAATTCATCTGAAACTCTTGTGTTGACAGCACTTAAACCGACAACGAATTAGATAAAAGATAAAGGCACCTACAGTCATCTTGACTGCACCCTCTACTGAGAAACCCAGTGGTTTAACCCACACTCACTGGTTCGTGCTGTAGACATAAGCCGACTGGCCACACTAGAGTGCACAGATTCTGCCGACTACGGATCATCGTGTGCTATGGCGCCATCGACGAAAGGCTCTTATACAACTACACGTGCTCCGATATTTCTGGGAAAGGTAAGTGGCCCTACGGTAGCTGTGCAGATATCAAATGCTGAGTTGGAGCATCAAGCGCCCCAAGAGCTCACTTGCTTCGGTTGACTTACGCACCTGTAACGTCCAGTGTCATGAGCTCAGTACCCTAGGCTGCTACTACCGTGAGAGTCCCTCATTTGTTACATGCGAAGTTACCTGAAGATACATTGCCTTCCAAAGAGTCAGACACTGTAACATGTAAATTACAGTGGATATCTTACGTGAATTGTTACGCCGGGACCTCAGTATAAAATCGCACGCTCAACTTGTGAACGGATGTTCAGCTCGCAAGGCATTCATACTATCTTAACTGCGCTACCGACTTTCACTGTGTATCGGGACGACATGCGGTAGTGAAATTACCAGTTTGGACAAGAGCGACCCGCGCCTGAAGAGGCGACTCGAACAGTTTCGTCCCATTCTCGTACGATCAGCTGTGTCTGCAGGTTGTACCGAGTGGCGTTCTCATTGGATCTGGTTTTCTGACTCATCAGTGTCTTTTTTTCTCTCTATTATGGTGCCTTTTGCTTGACTGCTATAGTTGAATGTTATTCTCATTTTTCATACAATTAGTTTTTCTAGGTAGTATTGCGCGGTGTCACTTGTGAATTCTCCGACGATTGTCGTGCCCAATGTTAAGTTCCGTAGAAGGTTCCCAGCTTGGAATAGCTACGTTCGAGTTACGATAGCCCTTGGAAAATTGCTGTAGCTGGCTAGGTCTGCCCATCCCAAGTCGTAGGGAGCGGTGCCCCAGGGGATTCCATGGGTTGCCTTAGCTTTATAGCTCGGCCTCCGGACGTCTTTTCTTCTCTTTGCTCCCTTCTCATCTTTCGTGTGCCTGCGGATGGTGTCTCACTTGCTTAGGCTCGCCCATCCTGTCTTATGGGAAGCAGCGCCCCAGGGGGTTGTGTAGATAACCTTAGCTTTAGGCTATACCGTTGGAGCGAATGTCTTGTGCCTATTTCGTCTTTCTGTGCATTTGTTGATACTACTTTCTTCTGCATGTTCTCTTCTTTCCCGACACGTAGTTCCCTTGAGCGGTGGGCTTGTGAGGAGTCATCGTCACGCATGGGGTCGCCCGTGTCTGTCGACATGCTGTATGTCCCATAATTATCTCTGTAGGATCGCCGTTGTTGTTGAGGCAGAGGCTGCAACTGTTAAATAATAATACTTGTATTGATGCTTGAAATAATTTTTTCAATTGCTCCAGTATTTATTCAGACTGATTCATGCGTGTTTGTGGTGTGTGGTGGGGCCCGTGAACGCCAACTCCACGTTTTATTCAACATACTACGTGTCCCTTATTCCATTCTGTGAATCACACACAGTGTGCGCAGTGCGTTGGAAGCTTGGGGTGCAGGTTCAGTGATGCAAATATGTACTAATTTTTCATTACTATTGCCAGTATAACTTGCCTTTTGAACTGCTTTTTATACAGAGTCGGAGACCTACGGAGGCATGCGCGCGCAGCTATTATGTATCCTAACCGGGACCCAGATTCGTTGGCATTGTGGTGCGGTAAAACTTGCTTTTTGTAGCCAGCGAGATGTCATTGCTGGGGAGCGCGGTCACAACAAGCGTTCTTAATGTTCTCATACCCTTGACGTTGCACTTACATTGCACTTACACTATTCAGATGTACTATAAAGAAATGAATGATTCGGTGTATGATGAGCGCCCTGCAACTTAACTTAAAGCGCTTCGATTAGCACATAAACTCAATGTGCTTAGCTTAAATCAAGCGGGACTAAGGGCGTGTTCGATTTGTGACCTAAAAGTCGAGCTTAGCCAAGCCCAACTTGACTTAAATTATCCGGAACTGTTGACAGGAACTTAAATGTAGGCATATGGCTACGAGTTGATCAAGAACTCGGGTTCTGATTATAGGCCGCTTGTACTCGAGTATTATTATTATTATTAGATTCAGTGTTTAACCACCCTAGACGCAGCGAGGCGATTCAAGAGTGAAGCTCAACCGAAAATAATATTACGCTTTTCATCAGTAGGAATATTTTA
>LQNS02276498.1:22428837-22445980 GCA_001587735.2 Parhyale hawaiensis
TCTGTTAGGACCAAACTAAGCACCGAAGTGATTATGAACACTAATAAAAACAGACGTTTCAGATTGCTAAAAATATATCATCAGTGTTCTGAAAATGACAAAAATCCGGATTAAGAAAGGTGGTCAAAAATATCAAACAAAAAATATATCTCAGGTAGCCGTTAAAAAACGTAAATTACATGTTTCACATCATCAGGTGTAGTCGTTCAGCTCGGCCCTAGAAAATTATTGCTCCTAAAAACATGATCACTAATGACACAATGGTCATGAATGGAAGATTTGGTGGGTTTAGGCAAACACAGGCAAGTTCGATATGCAGTTACTCAGTACTCGGTGCACCTCGCAAGATGAGCAGTTGAGGAGCGCACAAACACGTCCGATACTTCAAATACAAAAAAAAGTTCGATAACGTTTCGTAATAGAAGCGTAACAAATATCCTCAACACTTGTACTATTTCACATCGAGACTACGAACGTTATTAGGATGAATAAATTCCCATTGTTTGCTTAACCAAAAATTACAACACTTTCTCAATAGCGAATTTCACATCACAAAAAAAAAAATCAAATTCCCCACTCTACGTAAATTGCGGTTAGACCTAATTTCAATTGGCATTCATAGGATACCGTGTAGAAAAAATGAAAGCAAGATATCGCGAAAACACTAACGTATTTTCCTCCTCTTGATCCGTGTGTATATTTCAGAAACAACTTTAAAAATGCTAATTTTTCCATTGAAAACAATTATCCGGCGGTATATAGTTGTAATTTTGACCGCTGCGAGTGCTCGTACATTGGAAGCCTCGTTCTCCAACTTTATTTGTGAGGTGTGCCCAATATAGAGGAACTTCGTTTCGAACTGGTCAGCTATTATAAAAACCCACAAAATCTTCAATTCGTGACCATTGTGTCAATAGTGATCACGTATTTAGGAGCACTAATTTTTCTATTATAAACGCAATCCAAACTTCCGCATTTTAGAATCCTTGCACATTAATAAACTTGGGGCGGACCTGAACGAGAGCACATCAGCTGCGTAGCTCTCCGCAATTTCAAAAATAATTATGATTTTTCACAGTTACCTTACACTTTATTTCGTTAAGGGCACCAAACTCCTAACGGCCAAAGCTTCAACGCCACCGTAATCCATACTTCATGCCACGACTAACTCAAGGTCTCCAAGCTCCCCGGACCTGCAGCACTTACTGGTGCTTCAGCGATCTGCTTCTTGCCTGACCTTATTAGTTTTTCTTCTTTCTCTTTTCACTCCCAGAAGTCTCCGCGATTCTGAACTAATGGCAATAGCTCATAGAGGGCCGAAGTGTAAGTCCCGGCGCCTCTCTGGGAATGGGTCTGTTGGTCCGTCTACAGCCAGCTATTTGTTCGATTCTTCAAGCCTTTTATATATAATCAGGACCTTTGTCATTTTCAGAACAGTGATGATGGATATATAATAAACGCAAACGTCTGCTTTCTAATAACGTATATGATCACTTTGGTGCTTCATTTTACCCTAAGTATCAGAGTCCCAGTGAATCACCCTATTTCTACACTATTGAAGCATGATATGACTACCTGGTACCTATGTGCTGTATTGCAGGTAGCTATGCACGCACGCCAAGCTATCGATGGTGGAAACCAAAACCAATTCGTAGCTACGCTCAAAGCCAAACTGTGGTGGCAGGCGTAATGTGAAGTACTTCAATGTCTCAGTGCTATACATGATCGACATGGGAGCTGCGCATCCTCGCATCACGTTATTCGTGTGAATGTGTATAGCGTGGCTCCTGCATAACATGTATAAATTAGGTTCAGTTGTGTAAGTTCCACAGATAAATGAACACAACCGGACATTTCTTTAGAATTTTTACGAGAAAGTTATCGAACACGATGACGTCACGACAGATGACTTGCTTAAAATCGTCCTGTTCGTAGCCATGATACCAGTGCTATGAAGATGTCTCCAGCCCCACCAAGAGACAATAATGACTTCATAACTGTCTCGACCGGTCATTTGAGGTGCGATTGGAAGTTGTATATCCTGTCGTCAATCAACAGTGTAACTGCTTAATTATTCTCGCTATTGCTTTGCTTCTCCTACTCCTAATTCAGCCATAACGACTACCCTGTTTAAGTGCACGATCGTTACGACAAAGTAGATGTAATTTTTTCCTGTGCCTGGAAAAGTAAAGTGAAATGCAGAAAACTTGCAGTGCGATCGCCACGACGAAGTAGCTATCATGGCCGCTCCGCACGGTAGCGTTTTCAACGCGTTCACCCATTCACTCGTCCGAACGAGTTGCTGTGTCGAAGAAACAGCAGTAAAATGCATTGTTTTCTTAGGTTTATATCACTTCAAATTTGAAGAGACATCCGTAACTTGCCTTGCGACAATTGCCGAGGAGACTGATACGACAGTTAACACTTAAATAAATTTTGTGACGTACACAAAGTTGCGTTCACAAAGACGCACGAAAACATTCAGACGACTGGATGAGTGAACGCGTTGAGAAGACGACCGCGTAGACAGACTTGACTTACCTGTGCCTGATGGCGGCCAGGTGGGACTGCAAAATCTTGTAGTCGAGGTGCCGCTCAGGGTCGAGCTGCAGCAGGTTCTGGTGCAGGGTAGTGATGAGGATCCTCACGCTGGCCTCACCGTTGCTTACTTCAAACCCACGGTCGTCGGGCAGCATGGACATAACAAGGGCTGCAAGAAGTACACATGGCTCATTGCTCAAGTCCAACATGGAGTAGTAGCTGAAGGAATACTAGGGCAGCAATGCTACGTAGCACTGCGCCGAATTCTTACGGCCGGTGCACACGAACGCAAAAATTGCACAATCACTTTTCATTTGGAGGTTACGTTACCATGACTACGATGTGGAGCGTTTGAACGTCACGCTAAAACTTTACGGCACGTAACTTTAAACTAATTCAGAAGTTGGAGGTGAACTAAATGCTTTACCACTGCCGCTTGCCATAGCGTGTAAACTATAAGAAACTACTCGGATTTTAGCTATTTTTAGTTGTGTAGCAATGAGGAGGCCGAAACCCTATTTACGACAACGTAATCGGATGAAGAATTGTGTGACGGTATACCTTTGTGTAACTGTGCGCCCTCTCGTGGTGCTTTTTATCACTGAGGGTAGGAGGTGTAGCTTGCACTGGATCAACTCAAAACCAAGCGTGACGTCAGAGCCTATCACAGCCAATTGCGCTATGGCAGGTTCCTCACAAGGAGAACATAAGTTCTCATGCTTGCCGGTGTGACGATGTTAATTAAATTAGCAGAAAACGTTAACGATGACACGAGAAGCAAGTGATCTTTTATTTTTGTAATGGTCTATGCGCCTGCTTGTCAGTTTGTCTACCAGTTAGTTAGTATTTGGTTTATAAGTAGCTAGTAACGTAAGTCACAAATTTATGAACAGTTCTTCATTGAAATTGCAACAATTGTTTGGAATGTTCAGAGGAATATGGTCAAATTTTGGCGATGATCTGCTCGGTGGTCTATTTGCCAAAACGTAGCTTAAAAAGCTTTATATGTACGACTCTTCAAGAGATTTCTCGGAACTGCTAGGAATTAGTGATGTGTCGGATGTCATTTTTTGGACATCCGCGGATGCGGATCTTTAAGCGTTCTGATATCTGCAGATGGGGATGCAATTGCGAATGTTACCATCTCGACATTCGCAGATGCAGAGGTTGAAAAAAGTGCGGATGTTCCGCGGATGCGGATATTCGCCCACTGCAAACACACACACCCCCTCTCACGACAGTTTGTACAACACTTGGGAAGAAAACTTAGATGGTGCTTTGTTGACACGGACAGCACTTGCACACATTTCAATCCAAATGAGAATTCGTAGTTTTTAGCACTATGGATGAATTTAGTGTACAGTGATAAACCTGCGCATCCGTGCCTCTTTTGCTGCGGAACTTAAGCGCATTTTACAGTTCTGACATCCGCACTTGCGGATGTTGTCATCTTAGCATCCGCGGGTGCAGATGTTCCGTGGATGCGGATATTCGCCCCATCACTACTAGGAATGTTACTAGGAACAGTTGATCAAATTATGATGATAAAAAGAAATTTAGGATCCGGACAAATTTGAATTTGTTAACATTGCGCTAGTTTGGCAGAGGTTTGGCTATCGGAGTGTTTCTCTAGATTATGATTATTATAGTGAGTATTCGAAGCCTCAGTTAAAGAAATCTCACAGAAGAAGAAAGAAACATAGTAAGTCGACAAAAACGAGAAACCCATGCACGAGGGTGTTCCCACACAGGATCAACGCGCATGGGAACAGCAAGTCAGATGAGAAGAGGAAGAGTAGAGAATAATATGAGGAGTAAGAGAGCTGAAAAAAGCAAAGTAGGCACGGAAGACAGACTTTCAAAAGCCTGGCTGATGGTCAAGGCAACCTACTTAAACCCCGGGGTCAAGCTCCTCATACCATAGGAGGGGCGAAGCTAGCTAACGTAACCCTATGGCCCTTAGGGGGCACGATCTTATTCCTACCGCCATGTAATACCAAGTTTCTACCTACGACGCCCAACCCAATTTTGGAGTCCTTGACAGGCGATCGTATTCTTACACTGGACCCACGATGGTGCTCCCGCCCAGCTCCCACGTCCGGCTTTGCTACTGCTGCTATGTCTGCACGGGAGCACTTGTACACCTGACACGTCCCTTTACCAAGTATACGAGGCGCTATTTGTATGGTCAGTTAGTTAAAGCGAGGCATAGTTATGACTTCTAGATCTCTCTGCTAGATACCAGACATTTTGCAACGTTATATATAAATATATATATTGGTTGTTATCAACGTTTTAAAGCTGCCGTCTTTGACAACTAACGCGTAGGGACACTGAGACTGAAGCGCCAATCATTCGATATCTACAGCCAAGACTAACTTGCGCCCTTTGTTCTTCAATTGCATGAACGTCAAAACAGATAGTCTCCTGCGTCTGCTGACGATAGCTTGGCATCATGGGCGACTTCTGAAGCCGAGACCTCATCCAGCACTGACTTTTCCTACAGTCGGCGGGAAAACAAAAGACTTTCTGAATTCATCGACAGAACGCAATTGTTAAACTTGTTCAACAAGGCTGAGTAGCTGTCAGTATATGGATTATCAGGCCACACATTGCCAAGGCAGACCAAAGGTTACAGACGTCATTATTATTATATTGAGTAGTTTTAGTCTCCGTCTCCACAGCAACGGCGATCTAACAGAGGAAGAAGCAAGGGACACATAGTGTGACGATAGACACGTGGAACCTATGCACGAGGGTGTTCCCACACAGGATCAACGTCATAGGTCCTCTTATGTCGTAAAGTAGATAAAATGCATTTGAAGATGAGGAGCAACAAAACAACAACCACAGTCCATAGTAAACAGAAGCGGTTTCTCTAATAACTCACGCACGGACCTCACAGATTATTTTCCACATTACCAGCACTGCATCATAGGCCGGCTTTCATGCATTTAGATTTTGCATACGGTGATGGGGACTAAATTTATTTTGATTTTCAACCTCGATCCAAAATTCCGGTCACCAAGACTCGTGTATCAAGCTCTGTTTATGGCATCCCTAAACGCTCCTCCACAACATCCAAAATAATAATTTCCGAAACATGAAACACGTTCGATCGGCTCGTCACAGTTGATCCAAGTCAAGCCCGCACGTCTGAAACTTGAAACGCGGGTCTTTGCTTCGGCTCGTTGAATCGATTTGCAAGCATTAACATTTAAATCAATTAGCTTTGAGGCGGCCGGAACTTAAATAATACTCGGTAAAATGGACTTTCCAGGCTTTTCAATGGCATAATTCGGTTGCTCTAAACACAAACACTTACTAAATGCACCTCTTTGTTTACGAGAGTAGACTACAAAGACTCCTCACCCTAACCAACTCTAGCTGTTACTGGTTGGTTACCTTGCTCGGGTAACAAGATATTATGTAGAGGCCTAAAGGCTGCTCTCGACTTCGTAGTAGTAGTAGAACAAAATTTTACTAGCGCACCAGGGACACAATGCCTATATCGCGCCGAATTATTTGTGGTGTAACACAGGCTCGTGCGCCACTAGGGTGCGAAGTACGTCTCGCTTCAAATCATCAGTGATTTTTGACTTTATTGCCGGCAGGTCTCAGAGTGGTCAGTGCGCTACTGAAAGGAAAAAGGCGCAAGTTCATCTCCAACCTCGGGCATGCTACGCTGCGCAGGGAAGGAAACGAAAAACAAGAAGGTAGGAGTCTAGCGGAATAGGTCGGCCTCTTCGATCAGCGGCCCACCTCCGGAAACAGAAGGGGAAGTATTGAGAGCCTACCTAACACTTTACAAAACTAACCTCGTCGGGAGAAACTGCGGCAAGCTGGAACATCCCCTGCGGAGAAGGCACCAGGGACCCTTGGGTGTTTGAGGCCTAAATATAGTTCTTGACTTCTCCAAAGGCACTTCGCTAAAGAGTTCTTCACAATTTCTAGCGTGTAGCTGGGGATATGTCCTCCACAGTTGCTCTACAGAACTGGCACGCTCCTCGAGCAGGTGTCTCATCGTCAGAGGCACCTGACAGCATAGACAGGTCTCGGTCAAGACGTCCTAAGGCAGAGGCTAAGATCTGTGCTCGAAAATGGTCCCATCACGACATTCCCTTGACAAATAACTTAAACACAGCCTGTTAATTTTAGTACCTGCGCTGCATATTTGGGACACATGTGGGGAGAGAACTTTCTTTCAACCACTTAAAGGGTACAAATTACGATAGTTTGAGCTTTCTAGATAAGCCTGAAATATGCAGAGCAGAAACCAAAAATATCAGGTTGCGTCTAATCCAATTTGTGGAGGGACTGTACCTACTGATGGGACCAACTTCGTGACGTACAGACCCTGGCCTGGGCATTAGGAGGCATTGCCTCGGTCTCCGCAAATTTTCGTGCGTTGGGGGGGGGGGGGGAGAAGGGTAGGCCTACGCCAAATTCGCATACGACATAGCATTATCTTATATTGCCGATTTGTTTGGTTCGAGGGATGACAAGGACCCACAGCATCCTTCACGGTCAACTTGTGGACAAGTGTCCCCATTATTACCTCCGCCAAGGAAGTTATGTTTTTTTTCAATTTATTTTGTTTTGTCTATCTCGAAAAGGACACGCTTTTGTCGAGTTTGGCTGACACTTTGTCACCAAGATAACTCAAAAAGTTACGTACGGATCTTTGCGAAATTTACAGTGATTTTTGCGTACCGGATATTAGGAGGAAGAAATTATTACCTTTTGGTGAACATCCATTCAACAGTTTGCCTTTTTTTTCTCCGTAGAATAACTCAAAAAGTTATGGACCGAGCTTCATAAAATTTGTAGCTGCTGTTGGAGTAAATTACAAGGAGAAGATAGCCAAATTTTAGTGTTGATTTGTTTGTCCGTTTGTCTTTATGACTGTCAGTAATATAACTCAAACAGTTAAGAACGGATATTCATAAAATTTGCAGAAACGACCGAATTTTGTTGATGAAGGGTTCCGACGTTCGTGTGTTAGACTAATGTTTGTCAGAAGTATAAGTCAAAAACTTTTCAAAGGATCATCATGAACTTTGTAGCAATTAGTCTATTTGAAATGCTAACAGACACAAATGACCAAATTCAGGTAATCACTTTGTCCGTTTGACTAACGCTCGTCAAAACATAATTTTAAAAGATACGGACGGTTATTAAAAAAAAAAAAATTACAGAAGTGGGTATGATGAAGCACAAAGACTAAACTTTGGTGATGAATAAGAAGAAGAAATCATAATTTCACGACTAATTAGAACATTTCATTAACATTAGTACCTTACTTGGTGGAGGTATGCGCTCTCAGAGTGCTCTAAGTATTATTATTTTGAATAGGTTAAGTAACAGAGTAAGAAATAAATGACATATAAAATGCTGATAGAAACGTGGAACTCATGAACGAAAGCGTTAGTTACCACGCAAGATCAACACGCCTGGGAACAGCAAATCATTAAAGAATAGGAAGAGCATAGGAAAGTAATATCAGTTAGAGGATGAAATCGAAAGTAAAGTGAGCACGAAAGGCAGACGTCCAGCAGGCCTTTCAAATAGTTAACGTGACCCACACAGGCGGCAAAGGTCCCGGATCATTCTTCCTATAACTCCCGCCCTTATAATCGGCTAAAATCATTTGGTGGTACTGCCAAATGAAAATTCCTGAGGCACAGGTTGCGAAAGTGCTGCCTACATCATCCCGGCACACACACACACACACACACACACGTGTCTGGGAACCCACCACAACCCTGCAGAATACTGCGCGCTATCGGTGAACGGTACGTATGCTTTCTGAGTTTGTACAGCGGCTTTTGTGTCAGAAGAGAAGTCGATTTGTGCGCCTCTACGACAGTGGTGAGTTGGTTGTAGAAGATGCAGGTCTTTGGTAGGAACTTATACGTATTGATCCCGTGACTGGCTACGGCCGCACATCCAACACTAGCCGCATTTCTAAACTCTCGGTGTGAATAAAGTTTGGGTCTTCACGGTAGCTGGTGATGCGCTCAAAGAATAAAGTTGTTAGTCAGGGGCCTTCGGTAGATGCTTTAGCTGGCTAAGAATTTGCCCCCAAGCAGAGAGTGGTCAAGAGAAATTTACCAAATGGGCACACCGCCACCAGGGACTGATGGCGCGCAAAATGGTAATTTATTTCATATGTTAGTGAGTGTGATTGCATTATCCGCGCTACTTGTACGGTAAAGAAACGCGTTGTTGTTGTTCTCTAATTACCTCGAAGCCTACTAAGCTGCAAACCCAAGCAACTGCTGTGTGCGGTACAGGAGGGCCAGTACGAGACCTCTGGACTGGAGAGACGGTTCTCGCGTGGAGGCTCACCACTACGGAGGTGTAATAAGCTCCAGTGCAAACCCTGGTGGCTGCAATGTGGACAGGATGTCATTCTTCCAAAGGGGTTGCTGCCGTAGATTGATGTACTACACACTCGTAGTTTATCCGGGTGGGTTCTGATGAAAGCTTTCAATAGGACGTTCCATAACTCTTGGTATCAAGGCTACAAAACAAAATTAATGGCGGTACATATTTGTCGAGCCTTACACCACACTCTTCTCCCACGGTTTAGCTGGCTTTTCTGGACCCATGTCATCCTCTTAGCAAAGCACTAACATGTAATGCCAGAAGGATAAATTTAGTACCGAATGGAAAGCGTACTCGTTAGTAATTTATTTTCTGTTTATTTATTAGTTTTCCTACCGCAGCCGCTACTTCTCGCTTGTAAGTACTTTGAGTGCATTCACAAGTTTGACTCGACCCTAGATGAGTGTGCTGAAGGAGTGTGAGGCCTAATAGATGTGAGCCTCTGTTAGTTTTTGCTTTGGTTACTCTGCTGCTGAAACTTGTGAACTTTGAACGTCCTGCAAACAAGCAAGAAGGTCTCTAGGTCAGCAGCACCAGTTCTTGCGGGATTAGCGGGTTAAGCTATGGTTTCCTAGGAAAGCGGTGCCGCTATATTACAGCCGTAACGTTATGTTGTGCGGCGAACATAACGTTACGGCCGTGCAAGGGTGTAAAGTTAGAACTGTGTTGTGAGCGCACTGCAGTGAGATCAAGCGGAGAGTGAACACACATTGTTGAGTTCTTGCAATCTCCCACCGTAACGTGGCACCGACAACAACGTAAGAAAACGGTGGCGCAGAGTATGCTGCCGCTATGACGGCCGTCACGAGACTGGGCGGTGGCGATAGAATGCAGGTGGCGAGAGATCCTTTGGTCACGGGCGCTTTTATTACTTTGTCAAAAACACTGCAGTAGGTGGCATTGCAATGCCGGCTAATATAGCGGCACCGCTTTCCTAGGAAACCATAGCTTTAAAGCCCGCTGCAGACGATTTATTATTTATTATAGTGGGTTGGGTTACTAGCGCTGCAGACGAGACTCATTTCGATAGGACGTCCTGTGTTTTTGCTGCATATGAAAGAAAACTCAGGCATATGACGGTGACTTCGAGAGGCATCGGTCGCAGTATACTGATGCAACATGTTGTATTTTTGTCGAAGAAACGAAAGTCTTCTGGTTGGTCGTCTCTAGCGTATTTTTGCTGATATTAAGAGTTCCACGCTCAAAATCACTTAAAATGTGTACGAGAATAATTGCTCAGATGACAACCGTATTTCAATTAATATTTGTATAAACATTTTTCACTGAAGTTTACAAAATTTATTTCAGTCACCGCCTTACAACTTCTGTGGCGGTAGGTACTTGGCAGCAGCCAAGACACAGTGTTTCCCATTCTCTAGAAGACCGAATATTGTTTTTTCTTTATAGAAGGCAATTACGCAATTGAAATAGTACATAACTTCTATACACTATTATCTTTGTTTTGTTTTTATTAATAATAATATTACTCTAGATGCACTTTATACAGCGAATATTTAATTTATTAGTGCAAGCTTCAGGTGCAGCTGACACGTTCCTCTCTTATCACGTGCGCGGTCGAGACTTGCAAAACTGAAGCAATACATCACACCAGTCGAGACTTTCATTTTTTAAGGTCATAAGGCTATCGTCTGCAGCGGAAATAAGAGGACCAACTGGCATAGATTTCAGTAAGTAAACGCTAGCGAAAATTGGTGGTCCCCCAACAGTCTCTGGGTCTACGGTCAACATCAGGAACCTGTTTTTCTCGAGAAATGTGGGTGTCTCAAGCTCTCCCAATCGAAGGGGGAGTGGTGGAGATGGCGGCAGGTGTGACTCTTGACCTCTACAGTCCGCTTGGAAGTGGAAGCCAACCACCTTACCAGAAGGAAAGGAGACGCCGTGGTCCATCGCACATTTTTAAACTCGACTACACTCGCATGCGTGTTTGGTGTCCTCGCCTCCCGCTGCAACCACGTCCATATGACACTTCAATTGATGATCTGCTACCGTTCTCTACTGACCATATCCGGCCTCTTTATTCAAGGCGACACAACAGACAGGGAAGATGTGATTTGATATGCAAATTCTGACCGTCTTTACAGCAATAGTAGGCAGATTTTGAGCACCTTGTACCGGAATGGAGGCGGCAGGCGGGGTCCGGTAGAACCAGCATGAGTTCGACTCCGAGTCGATAGTGGCGTCGCTCTTCACCGCGCATGCGACTTTGGGTGTCTGCCCAAGGGTCGGGTCTACAACGATGCTGGCTGTAGGTGCTTCTGCTTGATACTCTTGCTGTGTTCCTCTGCCTCCATTTGATATTTGCGTGCGGCCGCTGCATAGACAGCCGGAATTCGTTCATCAAATTCCTCCATTCCATGCCAATTGTGTCATCTACAACTCGGAGGAGCGGGAGTGCTGAGGACAGATAGGGAGAGCAGAAAACCGTCGACACAAATTGGAAACGTTAACTGGACATTGGCAAGGCCGGATGCAAGACATTAGTTAGGCACCGCCTAGTCAGAACATCAGACGATATGACGACTAGTAAAGCATCAGATCGTCAACAAAAAGATAATACCGTAATGAACGTCACTGCATCCACCCGAAGTGACTCCATTACGTCCCACAGGGAATAGGTAGCAACTAATGAGCCTTCCGTCTGCCTCATAGCAGTAGCTAGACTGTCTCCGATCTTCACTCAGAAGGCGCGTTCACTAAGGAAAGAAAGGTCGGAAATATTTGGGTAGGTTTCACCTTAGTCCGGTCTGATGCATGTATTTTAGTTCGGCAAAGTGCCATCTGGTATCATACACCTTATAGCTACGTATAAAAATGATACACAGCGGATATGTCTAGTCTTTCAAATCTGATCTTATATCATTTCGAATCTTAGCAATGCGTCCACTGTTCCACTGTGCCGTCGACACCAAATTATTGTGGCGCTATGGCGCTATGACGTCAGTAGCCTCCTGGCGAGATGTTAGTTATGGAAATTTTTTCCAGTCGTTTTCCTAGACACCTGGTGAGTGGCATCGATCTATAGCTGGTACATCTCCGCTGAGTACGTTTTCTTTCCTCTGAAAAGGCCAACAACTCCGCAGTAAGCCATAAGTGATGGAGGGAAGTTAAGCAGAGCAATGTATGCGGCAGTGGATACATTCGGGCCTGATGCTGAGTTTGCCTCTCCTTCAGTGATGACCGAGATGCTCATTATACGGGCTGCTACTGTTCCTCGGGCTCGAAGTTTAGATGCACTTACAGCTGTTCCAGTGTTCACTCCTTCCACAAAAACTAGGGGCACAACATCCCCCACTGCTGACATCAGCAAAACTTTCAACCAGAACTTCTGCTGCCTCTAGGGGCCAGCGCCCGCACCATATGGCAAGGTCTACTACGTCCCGGCTTACCCGACAGCTTTTCAACTATTTCCAGACCTTGGTCATTAGGGTGTCGATCATTAAAGTTGACACATACACCTGTCATGCTTCTGTTGAAGCTTGCTCTTGCACATAGTGTTCGGGCATGAGCCCTGTTACAGGCAAATTTGTATACATGGGCGCTAGTACCGAGAGCTGGCACCGTCGTAAGGCTACCATCTGATCATAGTTGGTTGGGACACAATCAACGTTCCACCAGGGGACCACGGTACTGGGCAGCACCCCTAGGGAATTAAGTATGGTGCCACTAGCCGCAATGCTAAGCTTATCATTGAAATGGTCGAACGTGGCAGCAATAGCGGATCCCCTCTCCGTCGCCTCCATCATGGTGAGGGCTTCAAATATTTCCCAGTGGGCCAGGGCTGCTGAGTCGGGATAGGTAACTTTAAGGCTCCAGGAGCGTGAGATTGAAACAGGCTAGAAGCAGAGTACACGACGGCAAAAATTGACCTTTTTGTTAAGAAAAAATTCGGAAGTCCAATCCGTCCACTCTCCATAGCGTCTCTGGATTAGAGCTATGGGCTTGACAATCTTGAATCAATTGCGGAAAGAAAGCCTGTGTCACACTGCTCGTGTTCAGCATACATAAGTTACTCTCAGCAACGAGGTCATTTATTTTCTTAATCCAAAATTCACTCTCTCCTCCACCCAGATGGGGCTCTTTCCACCGAAGTCTCCTAGCACGAGGCAATGTCTAAGAAGCTGATCGCTAGGTTCAACAAGACTTTAGGCACATACGATAGTGAGGTGCTTCCCTATTGCTACCTGCATTGCCATAACCTGCAGGGGAGGGGGTAACTAGGGCCAAAGCTCGGCAGCCGCGGGTCTACACACCAGGATAGAGAGTCAAGTCAAGCCTCAAGCTCCGGAGATGATATGAAAATTTGATTACTTTGGGATGGGCGCTGGCTAATATGACTCAGCAGTCTCCTGTAAGCAAGCGCAAGTCGGCAGGTAGGCAGCTAATCATTCAATATCTCTAGCAGGTTTCCGTAATTTGCTCGATGGCCTCAGCAGTACCACTGAATAAAAGTGGGCATCACTTCTTAGGTGGTCTTTTAGAGGTGCCTCTTCTAAATAAAGGGTCCTTTGGATTTGCACCCTGCTGGGCAGTGGGGGGTGGGCGGCTGGCTCTAGACTGCTCTCTCCCCACGCTCGCTTTGGAACAACTGGAAAAAGTACTNGTGGTCTTTTAGAGGTGCCTCTTCTAAATAAAGGGTCCTTTGGATTTGCACCCTGCTGGGCAGTGGGGGGTGGGCGGCTGGCTCTAGACTGCTCTCTCCCCACGCTCGCTTTGGAACAACTGGAAAAAGTACTGAAGGGTGATCTGGGGCATAGGGAACTTCCTTAGGAGTTCTTAATTAAGTTCTAGTGAAGACAAGCTTGACTTGATCGCACCCTAAACTAGGAGGCCCACACGCACTGGTTCGTGCTGCAGATATAGATCAACTGGCCCTAAGGAAGTAAGTACGGCATCACTCGATCACGGGACGTAAAAGAACTCTGGCGCCATCGACGGAAGGTTCAATCATCCGCACCCACCCTCAAGGCAAGGGGCAAGGTAAGTGCCTCCACGATAGCCGTGTAGCCTATGCCGAATAAGTTTACCGACTCAGAGCACCGGGTGCCACAAAGATTGCTCACCTGGCTCGGTGCTCAATCCCAGTACCATTAGTACAACAGCTCAGCACACAAGGCTGCTGCTGCCATAGGAATTTTGTTATTTGTTCCCATGCGTGGCCTCTACAGGGTCTTGATTTCTCCACCCTTCTACTTACTCTAGACCTTGGCTAAATTGGGGGCTTTTCCTTACCTTAAGAAGTGCTCTCCACGCTGCAGCACCAACGGTTGTTTTAGGAGCTTAAAAATTATTAGATGTATATATACCTATATTGAGCCTCACACTCTCCTCCGAAGTTTACGCTCTTATGGAGTCGTGTCTCGCTCTCGACAAAGCACTCAGAGGCAGGTAGATATCTATAGCTTTCAGCTCTACATTAGTCTTTCTGGCAAAGTTCACTTTTCACTCATTGACTAACCACCTTACCGTCCTAAACTCTCCCCATGTGACTTTGGTTATCCTCTTAGTTGACAGAAAAACTTGGTGGGTTCTGTGAGGATAAGTTTAAAGCTGAAAAAGTATACCTGCTTGTTGCGAGTACTTCCCAGTGCTTTGTCGAGAGGACGCCATGGCTCCAGAAAAGTGGAAACATAAGAGGAGAGTGTGCTGACTGAGTGTGAGGCTCCATAAACGTGTATCTCTAACACTTTAGTTGTCATTGTCTTGTTGGCGAAACTTTTTAACGCCCTATGTATTTGGAGGAGCTACTGAGGAGTCTACAATACAATTTCTATAAAAGCGTTTTTCAGAGGCCCGGTAAAAGGGTCAAGTGGGCAACAAATAGCTAAGACAACTCACAATCATTTGGCTCTTGGGACTTGAGCATCTCAAGCAGCTTTTTGGCCAGCACTTCTACAGCCTCTTTGGTCGGGTGGGACTTGAGGATGACAATGATATCAGCGACATTGTGGCCGGTCATCATCGTGCCCTTCTTGTAAGAGCCAATCTGCCGCAGCTCATCAATCTAGAAAACATTAGTATATTATTATTATAATATTATATATATTATTATTAGCCCATTAGAATTATCAGTTATTATTATATTCCTGGTTTTACCACCACACCCACGCCACATGACGTGATCCAAGCAGTGAGACTCAGTTTATTACGTCACATCAATATATGAAATTATGAATGTTTTAGCTCAGCATTCTAGCCGGAAAGTCTCAGTCGGCCGAATGCGCTACTACTGGTGGAAAAAAGGTGCAGAAATAGAAGACACTCGAGTGGACGGCCCCCTTTTGTCGCCTTCTACTCGAGAGAGAGTAGAGGTGTCCTGCGGACTAGGTCGACTATCTCGATCGATAGCCCGCCTCTCAGAACAGCAAGGGAAATATAGAGAACCTTCCTAACCAAACAAACTAATCTTCTCAGCAGGAACTGCGGCCAGCTGCAACATCCCCTGCAGAGAAGGCACTCGGGAAAGCCCTTGGGTTCATGAAGAATTATTAATTTGCGATAATTATCATCTTCTAAGATTAAGCTTCCCTACCCACAGTGAACTGAAGTGAGGTAGAAACCAGAGACAGGACAGAGAGTATGGGAAGAAAAACTGTAGAACCCTTGCACAAAGGATCAGCGCGCAGGGGAAGAGCATTATTATATTATTAAATTATATATTATTAGTATATTTGAAGAGTTTAAAATTCCGTTTCCATAACAACCCTTGCACAAAGGATCAGCGCGCAGGGGAAGAGCATTATTATTATTATATTATTATTAAATTATATATTATTAGTATATTTGAAGAGTTTAAACCTCAGTTTCCATAACAACCCTTGCACAAAGGATCAGACCCGCAGGGGGAAAGCATTATTATATTATTAAATTATATATTATTAGTATATTTGAAGAGTTAAACATCCGTTTCCATAACAACCCTTGCACAAAGGATTCAGCGAGCAGGGGGAGCATTATTATTATTATATTATTAAATTATATATTATTAGTATATTTGAAGAGTTAAACCTCAGTTTCCATAACAACCCTTGCACAAAGGATTCAGCAAGCAGGGGGAGCATTATTATTATTATTATATTATTAAATTATATATTATTAGTATATTTGAAGAGTTAAACCTCCGTTTCCATAACAACCCTTGCACAAAGGATCAGCACGCAGGGGAAGAGCATTATTATATTATTAAATTATATATTATTAGTATATCTGAAGAGTTTAAACCTCCGTTTCCATAACAACCCTTGCACAAAGGAACAGCGTGCAGGGGAAGAGCATTATTATATTATTAAATTATATATTATTAGTATATTTGAAGAGTTTAAACCTCCGTTTCCATAACAACCCTTGCACAAAGGAACAGCGTGCAGGGGAAGAGCATTATTATATTATTAAATTATATATTATTAGTATATTTGAAGAGATAAACCTCCGTTTCCATAACAACCCTTGCACAAAGGATTCAGCGAGCAGGGGGAGCATTATTATTATTATTATTATATTATTAAATTATATATTATTAGTATATTTGAAGAGTTAAACCTCCGTTTCCATAACAACCCTTGCACAAAGGATCAGCGCGCAGGGGAAGAGCATTATTATATTATTAAATTATATATTATTAGTATATTTGAAGAGTTTAAACTTCCGTTTCCATAACAACCCTCGCACAAAGGATCAGCACGCAGGGGAAGAGCATTATTATTATTATATTATTAAATTATATATTATTAGTATATTTGAAGAGTTTAAACCTCCATTCCCATAACAACCCTTGCACAAAGGATGAGCATGCAAGGGAAGAGCATTATTATTATATTATTAAATTATATATTATTAGTATATTTGAAGAGTTTAAACCTCCGTTTCCATAACAACCCTTGCACAAAGGATCAGCGCGCAGGGGAAGAGCATTATTATTATTATTATTATTATATTATTAAATTATATATTATTAGTATATTTGAAGAGTTTAAACCTCCGTTTCCATAACAACCCTTGCACAAAGGATCAGAGCGCAGGGGAAGAGCATTATTATTATTATATTATTAAATTATATATTATTAGTATGCAGTGGAACCCCGTTTACTCGGACCCCACTTACCCGGAAACCCCAGATTCCCGGACTTTTTTTCATTTTCCGAGCCTCGGACTTTTTGTCCGAGTAAATGGGGTAGTGTTCCGGACGTCAATGAAA
>LQNS02276498.1:22453036-22466451 GCA_001587735.2 Parhyale hawaiensis
GTTGCTTTTTGAGCTGTTGACTGGTAATCGTAAGGTCTGGATCTGCTGCGACGTTCTTTTCCTTGACGTCGTGGAGCCATTCTGCGGCGTTGTTGTGCCGTACCTCTTTGCTCCAGATATCACTCCAGAATCGGATGCTCTCTTCGGCGTTGGGTGAGTCAGAGCTTGTCTCTTCTCCTCTAAGGTTTTGATAGAGGCGTTTCTGGTTGGTGTTGAATAGCTGGTTCTGATGGAATCCAGCTACTCTGGCCTCGAAGCGTCTAACTTTGCTCCTTTTAGCAGAAAGCCGCTGCTTTAAGGTGTCTTCTATGTTTGTTAGGCCGACTTCGAGGCACCGGTACCTCGATTCGAACAGTGTCTTCTTTTCCTCGTCGTGGAGATTTCCTCAGCGCCATTCGGAGATCCAGCTGAGATGTTTCCGTATCTCAGTAATGTTTTTTTCGAGGCGGTGCTTCCAAGGAAGATCCTTTTTCTGCTGGGTCCGTTGCGGTTGCGGTTGTACCTCAAGGATCCTCACTGCGAGGTCTGCTTCTGCTTTGATGAGGGCGTTTGTCTCAGTGATGTTGTTGGTGTGGATTTTACCAATCATCGAGTTGACGCGGAAAGCAGCTGCTCGAATCTTCGGTTCCGGTAGGTGTCGTAGGCTGAGATGACCTTTTGGCGTCGTTTCTACGCTGGAGCTCCGGAGTAAGTCCGGCAGCTCCAGCAAGTCACTCCGCTGCTGGTCGGATAGGTCAGGCTCTGTCTCTTCGTCCATCGAGTCGCTCAGGCTCATATCGTGGGCCGGTAAGTGCCGAGGCCCACCTCGCGGCGACTGGTTGCGGTCGTCCGAGTCAATCTCAGATGGGACATAGTTCGACAGTAGGGTGTCATTAAGTTTTTGGTTAGGGTGACCTAACGCTGGAGTTTCGGAGTAAGTCCCGTGGCTCCAGCGAGTCCCTCCGTTGCTGGTCAGACACATCGGGAACTGTCATATCGTCTTCAGACTCGCTCTGGCTCATATTGTAGGCCGGTAAGTGCCAAGGCCCACGTGAGAGCAACCGGTTGGGGTCGGCAGAGTCGATCTCAGATGGGACAGCGCCTTCGTCGGGAGTTCCCTCCGGTGGGATGGAAGGGCACCTAGCAGGTTCCATAGGTGGGGACCTAAGCGGGGTCAGTGGTCGGGTTGGAACCTGGCGTGCAGGTTCGTCAGCAGATGAAGAGGCACCTTGAGCTCCCATCCGTGCAGCGGTTTGAAGCCGTTCCTCTTCCCCACGCTCTTTGAAGTCCCTAGCAGCATTGTTGTTATTGTCTATAGAGAGGACTTCAATACCATGGGCTACTGTTTCTTCATTCGCCTGTACACTATTATTATATTATTAAATTATAGATTATTAGTATATTTGAAGAGTTTAAACCTCCGTTTCCATAACAACCCTTGCACAAAGGATCAGCGCGCAGGGGAAGGAGTATTATTATTATATTATTAAATTATATATTATTAATATATTTGAAGAGTTAAACCTCCGTTTCCATAACAACCCTTGCACAAAGGATCAGCGCGCAGGGGAAGAGCATTATTATATTATCAAATTATATATTATTAACATATTTGAATAGTTTAAACCTCCGTTTCCATAACAACCCTTGCACAAAGGATCAGCGCGCAGGGGAAGAGCATTGTTATTATATTATTATTAAATTATATATTAGTATATCTGAAGAATTTAATCCTCCGTTTCCATAACAACCCTTGCACAAAGGATCAGCGCGCAGGCGAAGAGCATTATTATTGTTATTATTATATTATTACATTATACATTACTATTATTATATTTGAATACCTTAAACCTTCGTTTCCATAACAATGGTCACCTGACAAAGAAATAAGGAACATATAGTACAGTGGCCGCAGAAATACATTATAACTGTTCTGCAAAAAAAAAAAACACAAATCCCCGCTACACAGTCAGTCTGTGATCTCTCAGAGCTGAAGCAGAGTACACGTATGTTGTGCTGGTCCGCGGGCCTCTACTTTCCTACCTATTCACTTATTTTGGTACCATACCAAAAACTACCGCGGCATCACAATGGGTCGGAAGAAGCTTATCATTGAAGCAAAGACTCGGGTCGTCACTCTAATTGAGCAGGGAGTGCCGGTGAATCGCGTAGCTGTCGAACTGAATGTCAGCCGAGTGTACCTCTAGAAGCCCAAAAGAAGCTGCTTCACTCCCTGGCGGTATGGTCCCGGCAGGGAGTGCAGTAGCTGATTTTTCAAGCTTGAAGAGGGACACTCGACAAACATTTAATTCGAAGGCTACGCGGTTCATCGGCACGCCCTGCTCGATTAGAGTGACGGCCTGAGTCTTTTCTTCAATGGTAAGCTCCTTCCAACCCATTGTGATGCCAGGGTGGTTTTTGGTATGATGCTAAAACAAGTGAAAAGGTAGGAAAGTAGAAGCCCGTTGACAAGCGCAATATGCGTGTACTCTGCTCGAGCCCTGATAGATCACAGACTGACTGTGTAGTGGAGATTTGTGAGTGGTGCAGCGGTAGACCAACACACGTCATACCACGCTGCTCTCTCCTCTCATATGGCGATGAATCAGTATTATATAATAATTCACGTCGTGTTTTTAATTATTTATTTATATATTTTATATCTTTCCTGTCACGCTCTAGGGGAATAAGATAGGAGAAAATTCAGATTTCAAAATTAGGTATTATAAGAAGATTTAAGCCTCCCTAAATAAATACTAAGCTCTTCTAAGAGAGGAAAAGGAAGAGACATATAGTATGTCGACAGAAAAACGGGGAACCCATGCACGAAGGTGTTCCCACACAGGATCAACGCGCATGGGAACAGCAAGTCGGNGAAAGAAGAGGAAGAACAGACAACAGTAAGATCAGTAGGAGTATGAAAGTGGAAGGAAGCAAAGTGGGCACGAAAGACAGACGTCCCGAAGGCCTAGCTAATGGCTAAGGTAACCTACTATAACCCCCCGGGGGCGCTACTCCCCATAACATAGGTTGGGCGAACCTAACCCTATGGCCTATGGCCCATCCTAAGCCCCCGGAGGGGGATTTCAAAATGTAAAAAAAAAGTGGGGTACCTTGCAATTTTTTTTCGGCAAAAAAAAAAAAAGTTGGGTACCATGCAATCTTTTTCTTCAGTATTAGATAGGGGAAAAATGGAACTAATAAGATAGAAGAAAATTCAGATTTCAGAAGGCGAAAAAAAGTTGAGTACCTAGGAATCTTTTTCTTCAGTATTAGATAGGGGAAAAATGAGGAAGCCCAAAAGACGGCGGGGTTTTGGTGAAGTGTTAATTTTTTGCCGTCATTTATAATGACGGCATGGGCCACTAGTGTGAAAATAAAGTTATTGGTGACTTATGCAATAACTTTGTTTTTGCGGCACAGAGGTAAACTTTGTTTTTGCGACAACTGGAGGCTATATCAATAGAAACGTGGAACCCATGCCCGAGGGTATTGCCACACAGCATCAACGTGCATGAGTAAAACTGTGGCATGACGTGTGATGGTATTGCAATTAGTTACAGGCAATTTTCTTGTCATCATATTTTTGTTAGGAGAGGGAAGAAGACAGTAATACATACCTTGGTGATAAGGAATTGGGAGCCCTCGGAAATCAAAATTTTTTATCAGTAATAGCTGTTGGTATCTCCTGGCTTAAACATCACTGCCGCAATCAAAAATTATTATTACATAGGGTAGTTTAAGCCTGCCTTATCATTCACAAATTTGATGTTCTAAGAGAAGAAAAAGGAAAGTCATACAGCAAAAGATAAAGTGAGGAATCCATACACGGGAGTGTTCCCGCGCATGATCAAAGCACATAGGCACAGAAGTCAAGAAACAAGAAGAAGGACAGTGGAGATTATTATTAGCGTTTTAACATCGCAAATTAGTTGATATTACAGTACTTCACTAATCTGCACTCCCAGCCATTGACATTTAGTCAGTGTTTTGTTACGCGGGCAACCCTCTAATGCACTAGTCATCTTTATCCGGCAGAGGCAGAAATGCATATTCAGCATATAGCCAATCCTCAAGATTTGCAAACCATCATTCCTATTATGGTCGAATCACTTCACCGGCTGTTAGCTTTGTTGATCAATATTGGTAGGCGTCTTCACATACGGGCTGTAATTTACTGTTCAGTTCTTGTATTGGAAATTGTGGTTGCAGTCACTTATAGCGTTGATCAACTATGCCGACGATTCCACTTTGATGGCGGTAATACCTGCTCCTCGCTTGCGTGATGCTGTCGCTCAGTTTCTGAATAGGGATTTGTCACGCATTAGCGCATGGTGCTCGGCCTGGAGTATGAAGCTGAATGCCAATAAGACCAAGTCGATGATTATCAGTCGGTCTCGGACACTTGTACCGCAGCATCCNTATTATTATTATTATTATATTATTAAATTATATATTATTAGTGTATTTAGAGTTAAACCTCCGTTTCCATAACAACCCTTGCACAAAGGATCAGCGCGCAATGGAAGAGCATTATTATTATTATTATATTATTAAATTATATATTATTAGTATATTTGAAGAGTTAAACCTCCGTTACCATAACAACCCTTGCACAAAGGATCAGCGCGCAGGGGAAGAGCATTATTATTATTATTATATTATTAGTATATTTGAAGAGTTAAACCTCCGTTTCCATAACAACCCTTGCACAAAGGATCAGCGCACAGGGGAAGAGCATTATTAGATTAGATAGGCGGCAGTAGACGAACCAACAGGCTTGATGTTGTCGCTCAGTCTCTGAATAGGGATTTGTCACGCATTAGCGCATGGTGCTCGGCCTGGAGTATGAAGCTGAATGCCAATAAGACCAAGTCGATATTATCAGTCGGTCTCGGACACTTGTACCGCAGCATCCCCAACTGGAGATTGATGACACTTTACTTCAGGATTCTAGCTCCTTGGAGATTCTTGGTGTTGTCTTTGATGAGAAGCTTACATTTGAGCCGCATATTAGGTTGGTGTCACGTGCTTCTACTAAGATTGGGCTCCTGCGTAAGGTGAATTCCGTGTTTGGTGATAGTCAGGTTGCCCGCAGATGTTTTAATGCGTTTTTGCTGCCAGTGTTGGAGTATTGCTCACCGGTCTGAGCTTCAGCTGCTGACACTCACTTGCGTCTGTTGGATCGACTTGTTAGTTCAGCCAGCAGGCTGTGCGCTGATCTAGTGAACCTGTACCACAGGAGAAGATTAGCAGAGCTATGCATGTCTTATAAGGTGTACAATAATGAGAGGCATTGGTTGTATACTTCTCTCCCTGCCCTCAAGGTTTTGAGAGAGAGACTTGTGCTGCGCGCGGAGCGCACTTTTTCACTTTGGAGGCTGTCAGATGTCGAACTAATCAGTTCTGTCGGGGCTTCGTGCCCTGGTCGGCAAAGGTTTGGAACTTGTTGCCGGCATCGGCTTTTGGTCGTATTGGCCTGCAGGCGTTTAAGTCAGCTGTTAATGGTTTTTTGCTGGATTTCCTTTAGCAGCGTTTTGGGCTTCCCAGTGTTGCAAGATGCTTCATTTGGGTCGTATTACCTGTCCGTGGTAGCTCAAGCGTGAAGTTTTAATAATAATAATAGCGTTCGGAAGTCGCTGTGATAAATTCTTACTTCGATACCATAGGTGCTGAGTCAGATTGCATACTTATAGTCGACAGTTCCTTAATTCAGCGCCCGTTCGCAGTTTGTTAAACTACTGTTGTATCAGTGTTATCAAATACCAAAGATCGTATGCTTGCTAAGATTAACAGTTAGCTAGCTGTTAGCATTCGGGTCACATTGATGGTGAATTGGCGTCATTTGTTATTAATTCGAGTCGTCAAAAGTTCATGTTGCTAGCTCCGTCTCGGAGTTTTAAAGGTCAATTGCACCACCTAGTGATTGCTTGTAATATCTCACTAAAATTACATCTTGTAGTATAATTATTTACAATCATAGTGGGTAATCATTCGCATCCTTCTCGTGCTCGTACTGCTGCAACGACTATCCGTGGCGTAGTCCGTGCCTTATATATCATTATTGCTATTACATGGTCACAGAGAGCGATTGATACTAGCTATTTAGTGCTGCTCTAGCCTGGAAGAAAGCTAATGATTGGACATTTACGACAAGACTTCCATGTCCTTTTCAGGGGTGTACGGATTACAGCTCTGTAATAAAAAATAATAAAATTGAAAGGAAACAAAGTGAGCAGTAAGGAAAGAAGTCCCAAAAACCTAGCTACGGCTACTAATCTATGTAGCCCCCACAGCCAGGACAGTCCCAAAGCAGGGCGGCTAGCACGACTCCACCAGTTGCCCAAAAGGAATCCATCAAGTTCCAAAGGACGCTAATGAGCAGACAAGCTCAGTCTGAATGAGGGAATTCCAAAACATGGCTGCACCAATTTCTCAAAAATACCCTACTTGGTGAGTCACTTCTTGTGCACTAGAACCAGTATAATGCACGTCATATGGACCAAAGGGTCCATTAACTACTAAATTATTGGGTACAATATTAGCTAAGCCAACAACCCTCCCTCGCCACAAACAAAAATCAGGCACTCAGGCGAAGGAAGAATACATGAATTGAGTAGCTATGTACAACGAAAAACTATGATAGTTGTGTATTCTAATTCATTGTTGCCATTTAAGTGGCTCGGTTGCCTGCATTACTAGCTAGCTAATACAAGTTATTGACCTGTGCACACTTCCTATTTAAAGTTAACTATACGTACAAAATGCCTAAAGGAAATTAATATACTAGTTAAAGCTTCAATAATCCAACAAAATTTGCTAGGAAGACATTGGTAAGTATAGCAAGAGGAATGTAGATCCGGTGCACGAGGGTGTCCCCAAACAAAATCAACACATGTGAGAACCGAATATCGGGGAAAAAAATGGAAGGGCACAACAAAGCATCAGCAGTAAGACAAAGAAAATGGAAAAACCTATGGTGGGTAGCTACAGAGGAAGGATGACTCAAAGTCAAGTGATAGCAACCTATGAGGACTTCCTAGAAGTGCTGCTCCCCATAAAATAGGATTAACATACTAAGGAACCTAATACTATTGCCCGCCCTATAATATTAGTAATTTTAACCCAATAAATACAAGATTTCTTGTTAGAAAATTTAAAAATGGCCAAAACCGCGAGGTCAGTAGCCTACACATGCAAATATTGAACCCATCAATAGCTGTTTTTTGTACGACTACAACAGCACAAGAAAAAGCCCTTGCTAAGAAATAAGAGAGCTTAACTAAAATAGGGAAAAAAGAAGGTTTAGTATACTAGAAGAAAGTTAAAGTGTTTGGTAAAAGTATTAACAGTGACTATCAAAAGACAAGACAATGACCCTTACAATAAAAGCAGTATAGAAACGGATAAACACTAGCTTATGTTGATATATAGGCTAGACATAAGTCTGTGGTCCTGACCGCAGCTGTACAGTAGGTTGGCAACCACCCATAGTTGCAAAAGCAGAGTTCAAGGGAGGAAAGTGTTAGCTGCAGTTAGGCAAGCCTTCATTACTGGATGTGAGCAAAATCAACTCCAAGAGTTAGTCATTACATCTTTCCTACCTGTAAGTTCCTAAAATAGGGTCATAACTTACGCCAGCATCATCGGAACAACTACAAGACTTGGTCCTCATACCTTCCAGCCACATAAGTAGCTACCTAAAGTTATTACTTACACCAGCATCGAAGTTACTGGAGTCTACAATGAGATTGTCGAGGACAGCCTGAACTTTGGTCACGAGGTTGAGGACAGAGGCTTGCTCAGCAGGGGTAGGTGACAGATCATTGTTCCGCTTAAGTAGAGCCTGCCAAGAAAGATAAACATCACCTATAGGCACAAAATCCACTGCACTGTCTTCATAGACCTATTCATTCTAGCAACACATTTGGTAGCTATACATAAACCTACACACACTCAAGAAAAGTCTCCAAAAGTCTCGGTTTTCTCGCTTAGCATGAAAGTCACTGCAATGGCAAAAGTAACCTAGCTATGGAGATATACCTATGGGTGTACAACTTCTCATTGAATAAAATAAGTGAATTTAAGGAAGCTAACCCTTTGGCCAATCCAATGCACCCTGAAGGAAACTTCAATTCTGCCATTCTAGGTTCCACAGAATAAATTTTGCAGTTAAAAAGTTAAGGGTTAGGAATCTCTAGTAGCTACCTAGTTGTATGAGAGAAAAGCATCTGCCCAATTAGATTTAGTTACTTATCAATATAGGTAGCTACTTAACCAATTCAGAAACAAATATTGCAAATCACAACAGCATTGTTTAATATGTTATTCATAAGTACAGAAGTTAGTGTAGCTATAGGTGAAACACGTTTTTTGGAAAGCCCTAATTTAATTTCAATTAGACAACTGTCTTCTTGAACTGTTATGATCACTTACTTGAGTGAAGGCAGCCTCATCTGGAGGAGGTTTCACCTTTGGAAAGGCAGACTCACACAAGACCATATCAAAGGGAAGCCTGGGAACATACTGCTTCATCTTGTGAGGATATGGAGGAGGTCCATGGCCCATGGGCCTGTGCATGCCACGTCCCCGACGAGGACGACCGGCTCCTCGCTCCCAGTTCATATCGCCCCTCATCAAGCTGAGGAATAGAACAGATTTTAGATGTTTTAGGAAACACAATTTGCAGACTAATAGCTAATATTTGAAATATGACAGAATGGTATCAATAACATCCATTTAAAAGGCAGGGAGACATTTAGCTATGGCCCATGACAACATTACTGGTCTGTCAAAAGCTTATGGGGTTCAAAACAGGACTGACTAGACTGCAGATATAGTAAGGATGTGCTGGATAGTGATTTTGCCGGATAACTGGATACAAGATATAGGGTGATTTGTGATTAGCTACCAGATATCCGGTGCATGCCAGATACAAGAGATCCAGCCTTATATTGACAGTAAATTGCATTAATTCTTGCGGTTGATATACAATTTATTTTAGAGCCCTTGTTGACAATGCTATTATAAATTTCTAATTGGGCTACAGTGGAAGTGAGCAAATAAATTTATTCAGTGGCCAGGACATATACCTAGGCTACACTTCTTTCAATGTGAGTTAACAAGCTACTGTGCATACAAGAAACAAACTACAGCCATTATAACGAAGAATTGGTCAAATTGGTAACCTCCAAGTTAAAGGAAGACTGAGAGTGGTCGATGTAGAAATCCTGCAAGAGTGCAGTCAGTGGGGCCAGAACTATTTCAATTTACAGTGGAACCCAGCTTTCCCGGACTTTTTTCACTTTTCCGGGGTTTTCCCGGAACGTTCCAGGAAACTGAAGCCAAGCCAGAATACCGGAAAACTTCGGCATTTCCCGGAAAAAGTCCGGACCTTCAGAAGAATTCCCGGAAGTGACACTGCGCAGATACTGAAATTCGCTTATTGCGCAGCATCTCTTCCTGGAATCGGAAGGCAACCTCCGCCATTTTTGTTCAGTATTCGTCTGCACATCGTGGTGTTCAGTTGAAAAGTGCTATTTTAGTGATTTAAATTCATATTTATGGGTTCAACTTTGGGTTTTTAAAGTGAATGTGATGAATAATATTGCATGCTATACTTAATCAATAAAAGTAGGGTAGAAAATTCACTCATTCATTACTTCTAACGAAAACATCATTTGGTGAACTCATCAGTCAACTCTAGCCCCTAGACCAGCTTTGCAGTCACTCAAACGTGAATGCATCAAGTAGTACTAGTACTATAGCTAACTACATACATACTGTACAGCATGTATGCATTATGAGCAGTAATGTTCATTAGATGCATTAATGTTATTCTTATTTTTTTTTTTTTTTGGGGGGGGGGGATTACATATTTGAGCCTAGCCTAATTGTACTGTATACAGTAGTCTTCATAATGGCTAATGCTAATAATAACGGTGACCCCAGCCTCAACACTGCAAATGGTGAGTACCATTATCTACTGTACTATGAATTTTTATGTACTGTATACTGTATATTAATAGGCTACCGTACGTAATGCACTATGTTAAGTAGATAGAGTACTGTACTACGATGTTATTATGCACACAATGTACAATACTGTGTGGAATGGCAATTCCGGAAATAGTTTCATTTCCGTGCATCAACGTGAGGCAAACGGGGGTTTTTCTGGCATTGAATTTCCCGGAAATAGTTTCAATTTACCGGACATACATCCGGAAAAAAGTGGCTTTTCCGGGAATTGAAATTTTCTCGTTTTCCCGGAACAGGCTCCCCCCGTGCTGTCCGGGAAAACGGGGTTCCACTGTAAACTAGAGCACTTGCAGAGTGCTTACCTATGCCAAGCAAGGCAATGGTTATGAAAAATTTAAATTGGATTGGAGGTCAAAATTTAGGTACCTATATTGTTTCAACACCAAAATCTAATCATTTGTGCCCTTCAACTGTGTTAACAGCTTCAGTAGTTTTTTGATGATCCATTCATAATTTTTGAGTTATGCTGTTAACAAACCTTTTAACAAACATTAGTCAAACTCACAAATGGACAAACCTATCATCACCAAAATTGAATCACTTATGTCTTTTAAAATTACTAACAACTCACACAAATTTCATAAGGATCCATTGATAATTTTTGAGTTGATGTGCTAACAAGCATAATGGATTGAGTTTACAACTAATTTTTCGCAGTAGCTAGTTAATGCAATGGTCCATCGCTGATTGTGACGCCCTATGATGGCCATCGCCAAAGGTTATTTCATCGTAGGTCATCACCGATGAAATTGGGTGAATTTTTGTTCCAATGGCGATGGAGCGATGGTATTGCAATCTCCATCATATATACGATGGCAACGGCCATGGCCATCGTACCATCGATTTTGCCATCTTACCATAAACGGAGATGCCGAGCTCTGATATGCTCACTTGCACTGTAGCCCAATTAGAAATTTAGAACAGTAGCATTGTCAAGATCGGGAGGTAAAGGGCGGTACCCCGCGCCACCGTTTCACTGAACCACGAGTCCTCCATGGGACATCAGAATCTCTGGTTCCCTTGCTAGGTTCAGGATAGATGCAGGTGGAGCCCTTGGACTCTACAGTATCAGGCCATGGGTCCCCCTCAACCTAGCCGCTTCCACCTCAGTAGGGCTACATCCAGACTGGATCAACGGAGGGGCCCCCCTTTGACGGGGAGCCGTAGCCAGGTTCACGAGAGAGGGAGCAGAAACTCCAGGTAAGCATGTCAACCGAACCAGGAAGCAAGAGCTAATACAGCGCTGGGACCCCACTTGGAGGTCCCGCAGGAGGGTCAGGATCATAGCAGTGAGATAAAAATTCTACTAATGAAAAAAATGACATTGCTTCAACTTGATGAATCAAAAATGTAACTAGTCTATATCTTTTCCAACTTTTGTTGCAGATGTGAAGAATTTGGAGCAGCTACATGAAACCTGGGCACATAGGTAGGCCTAGGTAGAAAAGGCTCCTCTATACAGTGGAAACAATTTTTTCCTTCCATGTATACTTTGTTCACTAGGGCCCCTTATAAGACCAGTCCGACTTACCTGGAGGGAAAAAAAAATCCGGTTGAATCGGACCGGACCATCGGGTGAATCGGACCTCCTAAAAATATTGTTAGGAATCATATGAACACAATAAAGCCACATAAAAATGTCACTAATTTATTCTCTTTTGCTTCAGAAGTTATTCCTTGTGAATTTAAAGTGTGACAACGCCGAACAGATATGTGAGAAAGATTCACCTAGTGATGCAAAAATTAATAATGAAATTGATGCTATCAACAAGAATTATAGCTCTATTAGTGAAGTAGCTCACTTTTATGATCTTAGTAGATTAGATAGCTGAAACCAAGCCGGAATACCGGAAAACTTCGGCATTTCCTGGAAAAAGTCTGGACTTTCAAAAGATTTTCCGGAAGTGACAATGCACAGATACTAAAATTCGCCTGTTGCGCAGCGTCTCTTCTGGAAAATGGAATGCAACCATCGTCATTTCCGTTCAGTTGTCGTCTGCACATTGTGGTGTTCGTTTAAGAAGTGCTATTTTAGTGATTTTAAGTCAAATTTATGGGTTTAATTTCGGATTTTTCATGTGAATGTGATGAATTTCGCAAGTCGCAATAAGGCTAACCGTCATAACAGCAGAAACAAGCTTTCTCGCGCAGGACGACACTAACATGAGGTAACTGCCCCCATAAAGATTTTGTGGCCTACGCAATTGCAGAAAAAAATATTAAGGAAAATTTGTGCGATCACGCGGGTGCGACCATTTGCAAAATCGCGCAAGCGGCGGTAACACTAATACTATCGTAGCAGCAGAAACCAGCTTTCTTGTGCAGAACGGCACTAACATGAGGTAACTGCCCCCATAAAGATTTTGTGGCTTACGCAATTACAGAAAAAGTTATTGAGGAAAATACTGCGATCAAGCGGGTACGACCACTTGCAAAATCGCGCAAGTGGCAATAGCACTAATACTAGCGTAGCAGCAGAAAGAAGCTTTCTTGTGCAGGACGGAACTAACATGAGGTAACTGTCTTCAGAGATTTTGTGGCTTATGCCCTTACAGAAAAGGTTATTAAGAAAAATTGTGTGATAACATGGATGCAATCACTCGCAAAATACTGTAAATCGCTATAGCACTAATACTGCCTCAAGTTTTTGGTACTTCATGCATAGATTTACATGTAAAATGCTGTGTGGACTGACAATTCCGGACATAGCTTCAATTCGGTTCACCAATGCGCGGCAAACCACGGTTTTTCTGGCATTGAATTTTCTGGAAATCGTTTCAATTTACTGGACAGTCGTCCGGTAAAAAGAAGGTTTTCCGGGAGTTGAGATTTTCTCATTTTCCGAGAAATTTCAGTTTCCCGGAAGTGGCTCCCCCCGTTCTGTCCGGGAAAATGGGGTTCCACTGTATCTATGCTTGTCTTATATGTAGAACATGGTATTAGTACTTGCTGACCACATCCTACAGCTGAATAATATGTCATATCATAAATAATATGCAGGCGCATATCAAAAGCAGCGAGCGTACGTTGCAACCGCTGCATCTGGAAAACATTTTATGCGCATTTTTTTCAACGTTTGCTTATCTTTTTCTCTCGTTAGGTATTCCTACTACTGCCTGGTAACCCATATTCCAGAGTGTGGCAGAAGAGTCGCCAAACGAGGGTCATGGGGGCTGGTCGCCGGGGTAATCAAGTCGCCAGTCGCCACAAAATTAGTTGCCACTAGTCCAAAATCTTGTCGCCAGTCACCGATGACGTGGTCGCCAGTCGCCAATTCCTACAGATACATAAAGCTTATCAATCACAAATAAAACTATGCTGTGCGCTACCACTTGAAACTTGACCATTTTTTGGTTAATTTACCGTGTTCATCACCCGGCAATGAGTCTATAAACTGT
>LQNS02276498.1:22469745-22481284 GCA_001587735.2 Parhyale hawaiensis
AGTAGAATATGGTACTGACATGTACCACCAGTGAATACTAGAGCGATTCATGCACTCAGTTTATTCCTACAGACAAAAAATAGATGCGGTACTTATTTGTACCGTCAGTATCGAAAGGGTTAAGTTATTTTCAAAAACATTTTTCGACTGATTTCTTTTCGATACTTCGACTTTCACTGCTAATCCACTAACCATCTAGACTAAGTTCATAATGACCAGTGAAAGCACGAAAGTTGTTTATTTTTTTACCTATTTTAGCTATGAATACCAGTTTATTCTGTTATTCAGATGTAAAAAAAAAAATCTTCCATTGGCGAGCAACTTACAACGGCGGCCCTCTCAGCAATGGCGATGACTACTGGGTATGTTAATAAGCTACAGCTGCATGTGCACCCGCTAGTCAGAAGAACGAGTTTCTGCTGCTAATGATCAAAACTTTTTTTTTCAGCCCTCGTAAATAACCAGCATTTCACTTTGCCACTTTTTCCTTCCGACTTTTTCATTTAAAAATTTTCGAAACTTAGGAAATGAGGAGTTTCCCTTTTTTAATCAAACGGGGAATTTAACAGATCCGCTGTTCCTCAATTTCATATTTTAATCAGTTACGTTGTTCGACAACCGGTTTAATTCTAGACTTGTTCGAAAAATTTATGAATATGTTATATGTTATTTGAAAGTGTTGCAGTGTTAAGGTTTTGATAAAAAAAAAAAAATACCAGTTACCTCACATGCCAATCGCTTAATAATAACATTCAAGTTTTTATAACTAGATATATAAATTTATTTTGTTTAATAACCGTTTAGCATGGTCATATATTCAAAAATTTCTAAATTTGCATTATTTTTTCGTTAGATATCGTGCTCGCTGCCGTTAGTATCGTTAGTTTTAGGACGATTGGTTGGGAACCGAAGTCTCAATAGGAATAAAAACACTAAGGTAACAATAAAAATCATCTAATTGGCATTCAGACCAGCTGGTTTCGACTTTTTGTCATTATCAATGAATGCATCTGTAAAATGCATAAGCAAAATTCATACCGTGAAATATTTTGACTACAGAGGAATTGAAAGTAAAATTCGCGAAAAAAGAACAAATTATAGATTCACATTGTATAAAGAAGTGCTGCAGATTGATCTATGTTTAATGATGGTCGCTGTTTAGCAATGTAAAGGGATTCTAAAACCCTAACATTCTCATCTGGGGACGCGATTAAAGAGGGTGGGGCGTGCTGTCACTATGCTGTCTAGGGGAAGAATGAGGTAAGGTGGTCAGGGGCAGGTTAGTCCTACAAGACCGCCCCAAGTGCTGGTAAAATCTGATTTTTGACTGCTTCTGAGCGCTGCCGATATAGGAACTATGGCAAGTTCCACAACTATATTTATAAATAACATTCGCAAGCAACTCAGAAGGCAGTCGGTCTTCGTGGTTAAAAAAGGATCGAATTTGATAGTCATTCCTAAACACAAATATGAAGTCAACATGTGGATAAAATTTCCCTAGCTTGTCCTTGAAGTATGTGGCCATTTCGGTGGATGCAGGGCCTATAAACGGAAGAGAAATATACAATTTACATTTTTCGACGGTACAGATAGTTGCTTTGCTACCTACATAGACATTGTTAAGAAACTTGCGGAGAAAATTATCTAATAAAAATGCAGGATATCCATTTTTGATGAAAAATTACCTTAAAAAGTCTATTTCAGAGGAAAATGAAAAGTAGCAGGAAGAAAGTCTGTACGCTCTATGAAGCAATGTACGGATGGCATTCAGTTTGTACACAAGTGGACAGAAGCTAACGGTAAACTTCGCTAACTAACGGCACTTGCGAAGTTGACTGAAATGACGGTGACGGTAAACATTTTTACACCATTGGTTGGCAATCTCAAAGCTGTGTTTAGTGTATATAGAAGAGTTCAACATAAATTTCGGTCGAAAATATGACGATTCTCGTTCTTTTGGCTAACGTATGTCATCGCCCAAAACATACAATTCTCAAAGCTAACGCAAGGGACGAGACGACCGTTCTATTTAGGATTAACACCAGCGGGCAGTCAGCTTTAGTCCGATCGAAACCAATCAAGTAATCGCACAGTTTTGGATATACATGTATATTCTTGTCTCGCAGTTTTCATCTAATATATGATGAACAATCATGAAATTTTAGAGCTAAAAAAATCAGAAATATTACAGTTTGAAATACGGTGCGCAATTTATATAGTGTAACGCTGAAGACGATAGTCTTCTCTCCTATGTTTTCATGCCCATACTCCGTGCTGTCCCTGCAAAATCAAATGTAGATCTATCAAAAGTTGCGATAAAATGTTTACCGTCATATGCGCTGGCTTGGCAAGTGCACAGTACAGTAAAGGAAGTAGGGAAACTTCTAAGGGGTAAATTAGCGCAACATTTGGCTGATGGGCGTGGTTTAGAGGCCTACGTCATCGTTCCTCTACGCTGTGATTGGCCATGGCAGACCAGCGATGTCTTCAGCGATGACGTCACAGGTCCGGGCTAGTTACGCGAATTTTAAGGGGATCATTTAGGCGAAAATGGTCAAAATGATCAATTTTCTGTTTTTTGCTCAAAAAGTGTCTTCAGGTATGGGGGCATTACGTCCCAAATTTTTAGGGGGCTAGCGGCACTAGAACCNTCAGTGAATACATTGTTGAAAACATCACAAATGGACATCCCCCATCTGAAATATGGTTATTAACATTGTTGGACACGAATTCATCTTACACTATTGTCGTGAATGTCGAAAATCCAGAAGTGCAGTTTATGCACTATGACCGATGGTAGTAACAGCGTGAGTGCTTGCATTTTTAATCGCTAGTTGATAGCGTTGAAGATATTTTCACACTAAATGAAACTTTTTAAAAGACAATACTCAGCAGTCAAACAACCAAAAAAACCATAGTGTAATAAAACAAACAGCTATAATGTAGTGAAAAAGTTCGTTACGCAGTCATAACAGAGATACATATGTTACTATTCATGTATGATAAATACAGAAATTACATTCAGTAATTGTTTCGTAATTGAAAATATTTCGGTATCATGATAAAAATGTCCATTTCCAATATGGCTGTGTAATATCACGTTTTTAAAAAAACCTTTACACATGCGACAGTTTCTAGTCATTCTTTTTATAGCTACGAATCTTGGCAACAGAACAACATCCTCATTTCATAGTGTGGCACTTCTCGCCAAGATCTTGGCGAGTAGTTTGCCGCCCTCGGAAATGCGGGCGGGCGCCTATGAGCGCCGCGACCTGTGGAACCTCATTTCATAGTGTGGCACTTCTCGCCAAGATCTTGGCGAGTAGTTTGCCGCCCTCGGAAATGCGGGCGGGCGCCTATGACCGCCGCGACCTGTGGAACCTCATTTCATAGTGTGGCACTTCTTGCCAAGATCTTGGCGAGTAGTTTGCCGCCCTCGGAAATGCGGAACAACATCAGAGACCGTGTTGTAAACACGATTCTGTTGGAGGTAGAGTTGTGAGAAACCGCGCGACGACTTTTTCATTCAGCAATTGAGACATTATCCTACCTTGAAAAAGTGAAGGAGTGCCAATCATCAAATCACAGCCAACCAGTGCTGCACTGACCCTATTTACACAGATTTTACTGTAATGCAATTGTTCATTTAAACAATTCCTAATTAGTTAACTAGGCTAGTCTAACTGCCATTGAGTACTAATCAAATGCTGAGCTTAATACATCATATTCTCTAAAGTTACTCATATCTGACCGCTGCCTAACTACTAACTAGGACCAATAAATTCGTACTCAGCACATTAAATTCTACGTGAAAAGCTAGCTAGGCCTAGTAACCTGGTATAGAATTTTTGGATTTGAGCGGAGGACAATAGCATGATTTCAAATGAAACACACCCTATACAGATACCAGGCATACAAATAAACTTACCGTGCGGTAGACTAACCGTTTAACAGAAGAACCACGTTAGTCTGGACGACTAACAACACAGCGTCGTTTTAGCGACTAGGCACAACCGTGAATATCAACAACAACAAACGTAGTTTGCCCAAGGCACACGGTTTTGGCTACGAATCAACAAAATTTCGGATCAACGATGGTTTCCTCTTTATGTTTTTTTTTTTTTTCAGTAGGTTTAATATGACCTCTGATTTTCTAGCGATACATGCAATTCTTTTGTCTTTTAATAAAAAAAGGGCATATTATCTACGGTATAGAATTGAGCATAAGAAAATACATAGTTGATTTCAATAGTTGGATTATGAGTCAATGCAATATTATCATATTAATTTTGTATGCAAAAAGGACATCATTCTACGGATATTAAAAGCAGACTTTTTATTTCCAAATTTGCAATAGGTTTACATTAGTGGATGAAATTTTCCCTTTTTCATTTGCCGTGTTAAACATATTAATAGAGTAAATTTTTATTCGTTTAGTCGCTATATACGAAGGCAGGGTATCTTGAAAATGTACCGTTTAAGTTATTTTCAAAAACATTTATCGGACTGATTTACTTTCGATACTTTGACTTTCACTGCTAATCCACTAACTATCTAGACTAAGTTCATAATGACCAGTGAAGGCACGAAAGTTGTTCATTTTTTTTACCTATTTAGCTATGAATACCAGTTTATTCTGTTATTCAGATGTAAAAAAAAAAATCTTCCATTGGCGAGCAACTTACAACGGCGGCCCTCTCAGCAATGGCGATGACTATTGGGTACGTTAATAAGCTACAGCTGCATGTACACCTGCTAGTCAGAAGAACGAGTTTTTGCTGCTAATGATCAAAACTTTTTTTCAGCCCTCGTAAATAACCAGCATTTCACTTTGCCACTTTTTCCCTGCGACTTTTTCATTTGAAAATTTTCGAAACCTAGGAAATGAGGAGTTCCCCTTTTTTAATCAAACGGGGAATATAACAGATCCGCTGTTCCTCAATTTCATATTTTAATCAGTTACGTTGTTCGACAACCGGTTTAATTCTAGACTTGTTCGAAAAATTTATGAATATCTTATATGATATTTGAAAGTGTTGCAGTGTTAAGGTTTTGATAAAAAAAATATCAGTTACCTCACATGCCCATCGCTAAATAATAACATTCAAGTTTTTATAACTAGATATATAAATTATATTTTGTTTATCAACCGTTTAGCATGGTCATATATTCAAAAATTTTTAAATTTGCATTATTTTTTCGTTAGACATCGTGCTCGCGGAGATCTTTGGCTGCCGTTAGTATCGTTAGTTTTACTAACGGCACTAGCGAAGTTGACTGAAATGACGGTGACGGTTAATATTTTTACACCATTGGTTGGCAATCTCAAAGCTGTGTTTAGTGTATATAGAAGAGTTCAACATAAATTTCGGTCGAAAATATGACGATGCTCGTTCTTTTGGCTAGCGTATGTCATCGCCCAAGATATACAATTCTCAAAGCTGACGCAAGGGACGAAACGTACCGTTCTATTTAGGATTAACACCAGCGGGCAGTCAGTTTTAGTCCGATCGAAACCAATCAAGTAATCGCACAGTTTTGGATATACAGTACATGTATATTCTTGTCTCGCAGTTTTCATCTAATATATGATGAACAATCATGAAATTTTAGAGCTAAAAAATCAGAAATATTACAGTTTGAAATACGGTGCGCAATTTATATAGTGTAACACTGAAGACGATAGTCTTCTCTCCTATGTTTTCATGTCCATACTCCGTGCTGTCCCTGCAAAAACAAATGTAGATCAACCAAAAGTTGCATAAAATGTTTACCGTCATATGCGCTGGCTTGGCAAGTGTCAGTAGTGCAGTGGCTCGTGTCTTTTCGAATTTTTAGTGAATGTTGTTTCAGAAAGCAGTGCTCGTTTTTGTTGTTCACGCCAACACAGCAGCACATTCGAACGCTGTGAAGTGAAATACACAGGACAAAAGACTATTGTCTACATTTACATATGTAACTGCTGTAGGTCTTGAGCATTAGCATTTAATGCAGCAGGTGCACTGATCAGAATTACTCCTATGCATAGTTTCTAAATGGAGATCATTGCCCAGCCTGTACTTATCATCGTGGAAGTCTCATATCAGCTTATGCCAGACTGTGATCATTCTTCAGAAATGCAAAGAGGCTTTGAGTGAAGCATTAGAAACTACGAATACACTGAAACATTGGATCAGGCTGGTGCATTCTGTCGTCTGGTGAAATAACTGTAGGCTGAGGGTTGTAGCTGCACCGAACACCTTGCTATTATCATGAATCCAACTCTAATAGAGCTAAAAGCGCAAAATTATGCAATATTGTTGTCTATATCAATTATTTTATCGCTATTTTAGTTAAACAGCTGTTCACGTAGTGGCATTTACGACTGCTTCGACCAAACTTAAAGTTAGGAGCATATTCAAGATTAAATCCAACTAAGTGAACGTTCTAAATATTTTAAGTATTCGATCATAACTTCTAAAGTTCACGCAAGCAGTGTTAAGGCAACAGCTGTGCGCCACGTTCACGTAACGATGTTTTGAACATCCGGGCCCTGGATCTTCTAACATGATTCTGCTCCTGCTCACAGGGCTAAAGGAACTCAAGATTGGCCAAGCTTGAAATTTCCCAACTTGAAGAATGGCCTCCGTACTCGTCTGACGTGAACCCTATGGATTATTGCATTTGTTCGATCTTGGAGGCTAAAGCCTAGCTAATCCTCACAAAAAATTTGGACTCTCTCAAAAAATCCTTGTTGAGGGAATGGGATAAAATAGCCGAGAAAGTGCTGCGACCCTCAGCTGAAAACATTTGCAAACGCTTCAAGCTCGGTGTCAAAGATAAAGGCGGCCATTCCATTTTGAAAATCATTTCTAGGGATACTCAGTAGCTCATTATCTTCATGTTAAGACCATATTTGTTTCTATTGTTTATCGAAATATATGTTCGAAAAACGGCTGTCTCCGTTATTTTTTGTCATCCGGTAAATTTTACGCCAGCTGAAGCCGTGCTGCGGCTACATAAATGAATTATATGAGTCGGCCTTAGGCTGCTAGCAGCAACGAAAGTTTTTAAGTGTGCATCAGGCTTTAGAATAATAAGCTCATTTATTTCTCATCTGGAGACTGTGTCCAACAGAAGGCGGAAGGGTAAAGAATAATGTTCCCGCGTTTTGGCTCTCGTGCGGAGTAGACTTTAGGTTAGACGGAGGACGTCGGGGTTAAGAGCCGGGCGTTAGTTTAGACGAAATAGGTTCGGTTAGAAGAGGTATATTAGGTAAAAATACTAGGGGTTTCTGCATTTTAGAAAGAGAAAGCATCAAGTAACTGTGGAATTTTCACTGGTCTCGCTAGTTTTTGGCCAGCGTATGAGAGCTGCGAACAGAAGGGCCACATCTACGGTCTAAGTAAATCCTCATTTAATTCAAGTGCGGCACAAAATCTACAAATAAATCAAGTTGAGAGTGAAGAACATATATCAGCAGGTAAATGCACAACGCATCAGATATATGCATGTATTGAACGAAATGAAGAAAGACCTAAATAGAAAAAAATGAAATAGTGCGCAGAACGTGTTTTCCATTTTGTTATATTTAAGTAGTCACGTTATCATTCTTTTTTATTCATAAATTTGTAGTAATTTTCTACTGTAAATGATCAAGAATTAGATTTGCGACATTTTATAGTCTCGAAAGAGACCGAAAAGGCGCAGTTTTTAGTGTTGGTGTTTTATTGTGTTTAAGAGAAGTAACTGTTTGTTGGTGTATTTGTTTTTATAATTAAAAAATTAACATTAATGGATTGAACATTACTTCTTGTTGCACTCCTAGAGAAGTTAAGGATTTGTAGTGTGATGACATGTGATCGAAGTTTAGTTTTTGATCAACAGATTAATGATTACTAAAGTTGCCTTTTCAATAAACGATGTCCACGGCTGTTGGTTTCCCCATCAGACCATTTTAGCCGACTAAGCTTGGATTTGACATTTGCATTTCCTCAGGTTACCATGCAGGGCAATATAAAATTTTTTACAAAAAATTCAATGCGTTTACACGAGGTTTCCCAGTCTTACGTCATCGTGTGAACCTCCCTTTGAATATCTAACTGCTCTATTCATACGAGGAAAGTGTCTGACAGTCAAATTGCAGCTAATTCAATTTAAAATCCCATGCATAGTTGCCGCGCCTGCGGCTGTGCACCTGATTACGACACCCGTAACTTGGGGTTCTTAATTCAGTCTGCCCTGCAAGAAACGCGCCGTTCTATAGTTATGCTGCAGGAAAATAATATGAAACGCTGATTTATTTGCACTACCATTTATTTGCTTATACAGGCATATATTTATTGGATAAATTTATAGGTCCAACTAAGTTATATATCACACAAAATCACAGATTATTTCCGCTTAAGCCGACAACAATATATTTTACTACTTATCTGAAGTAGGTCGTCATTATTAGAGTACAGTACAATCTATATTCGGAACAGTTTAACTTTCTATAGGAGCTCGAACGCCATAACGCTAACAAAGTACAAGACCAATATTGTAAATACACTACAATATAATTTATATCATATTTTGAGCATTTTTAATGAAGTAGTAGATAGTTAAGCTGTTGCTTGATGAAAAAACTTATGAGTATACAGCGTTGGATAATAGTAGAATATCTATACAAAAATGGTAATTATGGAGTATAGTAGTATTTTCTTATATATTTGTTATCAAATTACGATTATATGGTGTTATGACTAGCAGAAAGGTTATCAATGTTTAAATACTTGCTGCATCATGACGATACACTAATGGCATATTACCTAAATATATGGAAAAGTAACTAAGTTTGGTAATTTTATTCTGCAAAACTAATGCAGTGAGTTTCAACTAATAGAACTGGTAATGATTTCAACCAATCTATTTGGGAGAACCGTGGCCAGCATTAACATATTTCCCAAGAAGTGAACACAATTGAATTCTATAGCGGGTTGCACAGTCTAATATGCATTTAAGATAAAATATGATTTTAATATTGATTGCAATCTTTCAGTCGTAAAAGTAAGATGCATGAGCAAGTCTATTATTAACATATAAGTAGTAGTTTAACTCAAGTGTGTAAGATAGATTATCGTAATCTCAGCACTGTTTTCTATGAAGTATAATTTTTGCACGTTAAGATGTCAATAAAATATAGGTCTAGGTTAATATCTCAGAATGTAGAGTTGAAATTGTTGGGTAATTTGATAAGAAAGTATGAGTATGTTTGCATACAGATAATATTAAAGTGCAGTAGCGAAGAGCAGCGTAATGTTTTTCTTGAAGTTGACCGAGAAACCTTACTCGCCGATCCAAGGCCCTTTCTTCTTGCCCTGTTAAGAGGTAAAGTAAACATGTAGTACTCATGATATTCATATATTAACCAATAGATAAAAGATAATTAAATAAAATTAAAGTCAACTATCTCTGCCACAAGTGAGAGTAGTGTATTAAATTCTTCATATTAGTACACTCCTTGGAAGTACAAAATATCGGTCTGTTTCAAACTCACGCACGAGCATGAAGAGTTAAAAGGAAAAAATATATATAAAAAGATAGAAAAGACATAGTTCACCGGCATACGTTCATATTAATACAAACAATAGAAAGAGAATATATTTATATCTCATGTGGATGCTGCTTTCGCAAAAGAGCAAAGTAACACAGCCTGGAAGTAATAGGGTTAAAGAGTGCAACCTCCTGAGGTGTTTTTCTACTTTTACCACAGACATGAGATTGGAAATTAGTAGCTGGTATCAAAGTTAATAGTTTTGAACAATGACTACGTGAGAGACGCATCTCGGAATAGAGTTTTCACTCTAGAGATATTTTGAATATATGTATATTAGAAACAGAACTAGGAAACAATTCAACTGTAAAGGACCCATTCATCAATGAATGATAAGAAATATATCATGGGAAGAACACGTAACTACAGGACGTGATAACATTGTGTACTGTGGTCCTCAATTCCTCGGCTGCCAGGATGGCGACCTCAATTCTACCCGCTACTTTTCCTTCTTCTTTTTTTCTCAGCAACAGACAATTTTGTTTCAGAGTCAACTAACTAAAGGCGTCTTCGATTCCCCCACTACCATAAAGGTAAGCTCCTCCTATTAAGTTGAGTAGTCCAGGGTTTCACATCCGACCGTTCATTTCACCACTTTAGATAGCTTCAGGCATTAACAAACCGATTACGTTGAGACCGATGAAAATTCAATACTGCTACGCAAGGCAGAATTTTCGGCAGTATTAACGGTATAACTGGTTTGCAATTTCCGTCTGAAACTAGCTTCATCCAAAGTTTCAAACTGAAATGTGCTAGACAAGTTAAAGCTAACCCGATCAGTTCAACTTTATCTCAGGAAGCGGATAGAAGACAACTTTGAAGAAATACAGCTTGTTTATGCTGTAATATCACATTACTTGTGGATCCGCGCGTGAAAAAAATCACGCAATTAATAATCGATAGTTTTTAGTAATATAGGCCGTTGCGGAATCTTCTCTTCTATGATTTGCTTTAATTTCTTCATTGAACCCTTGTCGTGCTTTCAACCTTACGGTTTTTTCTCTGACTTTTCGTTTCCTCATTTTCCCGCTCACGCATATCAGCAGCTCTCATTCACTTCTGTGACCTTTCTACTTCAATTCTTTCTTGCTTGTATTGCATATAAGATTCATCTCTCCGTGCATTCGTGGCACATCTTCGATCTTGAGACTGAAATAGTTTCGTACTACTTATACGTTCCCTATCTTCCTTCTTGATTAGGCGTGCGTCTTCAATAGTAAGAGGCAGAAAAAAATCTAGAGTAAAACACTGCAATAAACTTGAATGTAACTCCAGCCAACTTGTATGCATGTCAGCGCTATGTAGCCAAGATACGGTCATGCGAACTGAAATATCTGCCTCACGGAAAGTTTGAAATTTTGGGCTATGAAACAAAATTCGCACCTTCAGAGAACGACAGTGTGAGGGATGATATGCGTGGTATAGAGCTGAAGGAGCATACGGTATTAGACAGAAATACGTGGAATAGCAAGATCTGCTTCAGCGACCCCCTTTGAACGGGAATAATACTGCTGTAGAAGGAGTGAAAGACAGAAACTAGAAGAAATAGTTGTCTACTGCCCGTGAAAGATAACCCCCTCCAGAGCGCTTCGTTGACCATTTGCCGAATTTATACGTAGTGACCTGAAAAAAAAGTTACAAAATCGGACTCCAGAAGCTATATACATAGTGTTCCAATTTCAAGAAGTGTTTCAAGCAAGAAGTGTCTTCAGATAAAGGGATGAGGATCAGCCGTCGCCATCTCCTGTAACCTGGTCATCAACTTACAAAATCTGCAACCTGGCTTATTTTTCGCCTATTTCCTTCAATGCGGACACGAAATAAATACACGAAGCGTTTTATTATTTAAGGGGATCGTTTAGGCGAAAATGGTCAAAATTATCAATTTTCTGTTTTTTGCTCAAAAAGTGTCTTCAGGTATGGGGGCATTACGTCCTAAATTTTTAGGGGGCTAGCGGCACT
>LQNS02276498.1:22482471-22492831 GCA_001587735.2 Parhyale hawaiensis
GCTTGTTGTGGAACTGCGCCCTCAGGTGCTCCTTGTTGTTCATATCCAGTGTGCCGTTGAAGTAGGCCATGTTCACGTACTCCAGGAATCTGACGAATTTAAAGCCGCAGTTATTTTTCAATCCTACGATATAGTAATTCACAGGTTGCTGCTTGATTGGTTGGTCTCTCCTTCCCGATGTGAAGAATTAGACAGAAAGGGAAAAATACCTGCTGCGCAGCAAGGAGATCGTTTCCTTTCGAAGATTTCGTATCATAGAGTTGCAGACCCTTGCAGTACTTCTATGCGGTATTATAGACGTTCATATTAAGTTTCGCTCACTATCCACAGCGCATACCGTACTTTCTTCTCAGATCATGATAATCAAATTGAACGTAGGCTCCAAGAAAGAGAAAGGAAATTTATTGCTGAGAACCGAACCACGAAAGGAGTCAAGGAAACAGTGGTTGCAATGAAGTAATGATTTAAGGAAACAGTGGTTGCAATGAAGTAATGATTTTCCGCTGTCATTTGATGGGAGACAGACAACAAGACAGGGTAATAATGGGGCTATTGGTTACCGGTTAGTTTCTCATGTAGAGTGAATGGACCAACGAGATATGGTTTCATCTCACATCATGGCAGGTGTATAGGCTTACCATTTCTTGCATCATGGTAAGTCTACAATGTCTTGCATCATAGCAGGTATACCATGTCTCGCATTATGGAAATCTACCATGCATGTGTTCAATCAGGGCAGGTCTACCATGTCTCGCATCATAGTAGGTCTACCATATCTTACATCTTATTAAGTCTACCATGTCCTTCATCATGGTACGTCTACCGTGTTTTCCTTCATGGCAGATCTACAATGATTTGCATCATGGTAGATATAGCACGTCTTGTATCATGGTATAGTATGACAAGATATTGCTTATTTTTCAGCGCGTCAGGAATTATTTTACCCGCGCATTAGGCCGTGTTCACACGACATTCATACCAACGCGTTCACTCATCCAAAGCCCGAATGTGTTTTATGCCCCAGAAAAAAACACTATTTTTCCATTAGTTTTATTTTACTCAAAATTTGAAGAGATTTCCGTTACTTACCTAGCGATAAATGGTGAGGAAACTGATTGACGGCTAACATTTTTATAACTTTTTGTGTCGTACACAAAGTTGCGCTGGCAACGACGCAACAAAACATTTGGCAAAGTGAATGAGTGAACGCGTTGATACGAAAGAGGCGTGAACTTGGCCTTAGTCTCTCATGCCAATTCTCAGTCTTCCCAAACAATCCCTTCGTTTTTAATGTGATCCTGAAAATCAGGCCTGCTAAAATTAGAAAGATTGCGCGTGCATAGAAGGGTTCTGGTTTTGAGTGAAAAGAGTCAAAGTGGGAAAATGTAGCACGGACCTCTCAAACAAGGTTGAAATGAAATCTAAATTTAGAATTTGATTATCTTAGACAATTTTTCGTTTCTAATGGCTTTCAGGCCAGTTTTATAGACCAAAATATCAAGTACTCTTTAAACAGTCTTTACTCAGAAGGAACCCATCAACACGCGTACATATTTGGCTTTTCCCTTCTTTGGCCCGCAGTCGTGCAAACTCCGGGCAGAGTTGCTGAAATTTCTGATCAAATATTTCCCCACTTTAAATTTCAACGTAATCTTAATCAATAAAAACAAAACTGGTTCCTTCTTTTATTATAAAGACCGCCTGCCTGACCCTCTACGTTCGTCTCTGGTGTACAATTATTGTTGTTCCAAATGTGGAAAGCGCTACATAGGCTCTACCACCCGTAGCCTTTGTACCAGAGTTTCCGAGCATAGTGGTGTCAGCTCCAGGACCGGTCGGTCCTTATGTGCCCTTCTCACTCCTCCATCCGTGATCATGCCATTCAATTTAATAGTAACATTTCTAAAGATGATTTCAATATTCTAGCTTCATAACCTACGTATCACAGAATCACTTGACATTTTTAAAAATAAACCAGAACTGAACGACATGCAGAGTGCAACACCGCAGTTTGAAACCGGTCCTTTGTAGTACTAGGTTTTATTATAGATCTACACGTGAATAGTGTGAAATTAAAACTGCTGTACTGAATATTTTCCAAATTTTCTGTTTTCAGACTTTTGCTGATGATGGACATATTTGTCCGAAACGTCCATTCATTTAATTTTGACCAATTTGTGTTTAACCTAATTTTAGTATAATGGCTCTTTTTACTTTTTACATCGCCTTACTATGCCCCATTCTAACACTTTCATTAAGTTTTAATCCTCTTAAGCCAAAACTCACTTATCCATCTTGTCAGGCAGGTCGGACACCTCGGCCTTGTCGTTCTTGTCGAAGCCTTCGGGTTCTTCGGAGGTGGTCTGCAGAGGTGCGAATTTCTCCCTGGTCTGCAGGCCGAGTGCGGTCTTGAAGGTGTTCCACACGAAATCTACGATTTCGTACTCGTTAGGCTGCTTCAGCAGGTCGTGCTTCACCTATGGAATAAAACAGAGTTAGATTGCTAAGTTGGTGAACAAAAGTTATTGTGTTCAACATGATGTAGACTTGGAACACTGTCGACTGCTTGCCACTGCACCAACAAGTATTCCTTTAGAGAGATAGATACTTGAGGTGTCCTTAATTGGTCCAGTTCCATCAAGATAAGCTAATCATATCAGCTCTAATTTAACCGGATTGTCAGCTATAAGCGATAGTTTGTTAGTTTGGATCGGGTTTCAGGGTTTAATTCACAAACCGATTGCCTTTGGTATTACTGCTTGAAACCTGAAACTCGATCCCATCAACAAAACTTAGACTAACTATTGAAGCTCCAGGCGAGTTAAAGTTAATTAAATTAGCTTATCTTGATGGAACTGTCTCAGTCGATAACGTTGTTACATAGAAACTTATTATGAGCGAGTACGTGAGGCCTGACTGTACACAACACTCATCCAAAGACAGGAAGCCAAAAATGAACATGTATAGAATATGCCAAGAAAAATGAGGACGAGACGCACAGAGAATCGCCGAGTATGGTGAGAGACAAGTTAAATACGGCAGCACTATTTACTCAAAGCAGTACTATTTACTCAAACAGAGACTCCCCAAATAGAAAAAAAACTACTGAAATGGAAATCTCTGAAACTAGGGAAATTCTGAGAAACGTAGACTGCACCCAGCGTTATCTGTTGTGAACTATACAGCAACACTACATACACTCGACGCTCAGCAGAAGGGTATTGTAAAGCTTAAACGGTGGTATGTTCAAGTGTACAACTTTGCAATTTCTATGGTGTTAGACAAAGATATGTTTTATGTATGTAAAGGAAACGAGCATGCTCAAGAACTTGCTAGGTATCTCAAAACAGGGATTCTTTCCCAAACTGAGACAATATGCCAGTTTTTGTTGTAAGAATTCTAATGTAATGGTGTCAGGTGCAGTATACGTTAGTATAGTCTATGCCCCCATACACTTAATTCTAGCTTCTATATGTTACCAGACCTACTGGAAATTCATAGGCAATTATCCGATATCTAAGAAGGCGCTATCTAGTAATATTCGATAATAGCCTATAATATTCAGACTGGGTACCTTTACTCACCTGTTCGAAGGCCTTAATAATGAGCGTGAGCAGGAGGTTGATGAGCACCCAGGAGTTGCACAGAACGAACACAAAGAACAGCAGAGGCACCAGCGCGTTGGCGTTTTTCATCTCTTCGAACTGGAACTTGCCTGGAAAATGAACCAGTTTTTGAAGACGAGGGACTGTCAAACATGATCGTATAGTCAGGGCTGCATTTATGCCAACGGGGCCCGGGGTAAATTAAGTTGCGCCCCCTCCTCCACCGTGGCTATTAAATTATAGCAAACTTACTGCTGCGCAGTGAAATACGTATACATATACCACTTATCTATGTATATGTACCTTTTCTACTAAAGAGAAGACTCCCTCACCCCTACGCCTTGGCAAGAGGTCACAGGGAAATTGTCCCCAGGGCCCCCTTATACTCGTAAACACTTTTCTGACAGTAGCACTGAATTTAGAAGCTGAATTAGTAAAAAGTGCTCTAAAAACAGGTAATGCTACTTGGTAGCCTAGATATAGAGCCCGCTGCAAACGATTGTCGTTTGTCCTTCAATGAGGCGACGGACGTTGCGTTTTGTCTCCGTTCTCCGAGACCCAAGCATGTACACGCCAGTGAAAGACTGAATGCATGCGACTCTATTGTAGTGAACTTTAAATCTGATTCATACGTTAGTAATTTGCGCAACGTTTATTCGTCTGTTTTTTCATATCTCTTCAAAGACCGCTGTGTATACACCAAAAGATGTATGAAAACGTTAGCAGTTGAGTCAGTTTGTTTAGCGAGTGTCACTCTACGGAAAGTTTAGCTATTTCCTCATATTTATAGCGAATTAGAATCGAGAAAGCTGTGCATTTTTTCCGTTTTTAAACAGACGCTGCAACGCAGTCGAACACTTTAGAGAATGAACGTAGTTCAAAACACTAACGTGTGAACTGGCTTTACTGTTTGCAAGAATAAAGGGGTAATTAAAACGAACAGATAAACAGTCGACGCACGTTCAACTCCCAGCAACACCAACACGGAGTTTCACAGGAGCACTGGCATAACGAGGAATTCTCAAATTGGCTCTTGGTGCCGACTTGATCAGTTCTTCACCTACTATATCATCAAGTTGAGGTAAAATAATATGTCTTTGGTGCATTCATTCGGTGTTAGATCATAATTGTTCATTACTATTACGTTTTTATGTTAATGTGTACGTTCTGAGACTACAGTGCAGAGCCTGAGGGTGAAACGTCTATGGAGAAAAAAGTAAAAACTGTCATTTTCAGTGCATAATTTGCGCTGCATTTTTGACTTGTATTAGCCGGCTACTCAACACAGCTTAAAAAGTTTAGACTCTTAAAAGACGACTTGAATCATCAGGACAACATATAGGCACGTAGAATGGTTTTTGTCTCTTTCGAAGTCTTAACGCGCTAAAACGTCTAAACCGGTCGCTGGTCACTCAACTTATCGGTTACAGATTTTTGTAATGGTCAAAATTTATTCCTGAACAGAACTGTATGAAAAAAACGTGAAGCCAATGCTGCTTACCGAGCATCATGCTGAACGACGTTTCCACGGCCGTGATGAAGTTGTAGAAGTCATTCAGTACACCGTTCAGAAGAATGAAGAAGAGGAACACGAAAGAGAAGAAGCAGAGGAAGAAGGCGATGAGGAAACTACTGAGATCGTCCCAGCATTGCTTCAGTGTCGCCGATAGAATGCCTGACGAGAAAAGGTAGATTTGTGGGAGAAACAAGAGTTTTTTATAGGTCACATCTTCTTATAATTTATTGAGCACAGTGCAAACAAGGAAGCTTTGAGGAACAACAAAAATTGTTCAAGAAATAAGAAAAGCGATTGTTTCTATTCCCTAGCATTAAACAGTCATGCCCAAACGCGTAGCAAACTGCCGGGCAGTTCCACAGTATAACAACACAAGTGTATTATCTCCTGAGCAGATCCATGTGTGTGCAGGCAATTGATACCACTTCTTTCGGCTACAGCCTCGTACAAACCATTATTAAGGATCAATGTACACGGAGCTTTAAGGTACATAGGTCAAGAAAAAAAATCTGTCTAACGCCAAGGTGCTGAGATGAACGCCGTTTGTCGTACCATGAAATGGTTCTCTCCAGACTCTGATGATGTATTCTGCTCTTGGGACAAAGTAATTCTATTTACACACATTCAGTTAAGATACCTTTACTTTTCAATAGGAATATTAATTTTGCTTCATTAGTGAAGTGCTGGAAAGGACTAGACTGCGAGAAGTCGATAAAGCTTACAAAATTATGTCCTAGTATACGAAAATTTATTGCAAATCTCTTCTTAGTATCGTTACATCGCTTCTATGTAAACTCATAATAGGTTGTGGTAGAGAAAGAGAGTTTCGTCTCAATAAAACTTCCGACACTTATGGAAAAGCTTATATCATTGCGCAAACTTCTTTTAGATCTTTCCGCATAATCATAGTTGACTAAGTAAACTCATATAGTATATTCTCTTGTAAAAAACGCAGGAGTTTGATGTACGTCAGGATATCAACGAAGTTCCTTTCCAAAAACTATTGAAAACTTGTTGAAGTTCAGTGAGCTGACGAATATTGATTGTCGAATAATAAAATAAACTAACCAATTCTCTTGTTGAATCGGAGGAGTTTGATGAATTTCAGAGTGCCGACAAACACCATGAAGCTCATGGTATAACCGTAGTACTCGTTGAGGGTCACAGCGTAGGTGAGGCGGATGTAGCCATTGCCCCATGTCTCGTTGAAGGTTTCCATGGCTTCCCTTACTTCCAGGTATCTGATAAGTAACAGTACTGAATGTTAAGCCAAGGGACTGATGGACAGTCCAAGATTGGGCTCCGAAATTAAACCTTAAATGCCTGACTTGTCCGAAACGTGAGACAGATGTTTGGGCCTCATTCACTTTGAATCCTACTGTAACTGTTATAAGCAACGCGACTAGGTTCAACTCCATTTTACGGAGCAAGGTTGAGTTTCTGAAATACTTAAGACTAACCGACTAAGAGTCAGTGCCTGATACTTGATTCAGCGGATCGATTCCGCTACAACTACGTGAAGTGTCAAACAAGTTACACCTTGAAGGCTCGATTTTGGCGCCCAAGCGAACATGCCTTGATAGACAGACCAATAGGGAGACTAATAGACCGATACTATTTTCGTAATTATCACAAATGAAAAAGAACTACACAATATCAGTTATGCACATGGCACATAATATTATAAGTCACGGGTTTAATGCACATGCTTAATTATTTCTCACATATACTACACAATACATGGAAACGTGTGCGTATTGTTTTCTTTAACACTTGACATTGCCACAATAGTGACGCGACTAAGCACAACATACACAAGGTTGATGGTTATTGCACTTGGAAAATTAGCACTGCTAATAAGAAAGTTGGCGAAGAGTCGCCCGATTAACTGAAAATTTGTCTATATTTGACCGACAGACCAGCTGTAATTGGCGAAGTGCAATGAGGAGAAAACTCGCTACTAGCTCTCCCGCTGATGACAGTATGTGACATCACCTCTGCAAAAGAGGGCGGCGTATATAACGCCCCCTGGACCTCGTCTGAAGAATCTGCAAGGTATTAAAGGGATGATTCTCCGGAATGATGGGAGTAACATGTGACTTACAGCGACGTGCTAGTTGTGACGATGGTCTTGGCCACGCGTGTTAGGTATATTGGGGTTAAGTGAGATACGTTAGGTTTAAAAATAGGGTTAGACAAGGTACTATTAACAACTGGGATAGCTTAGGAAAGCGTAGATTAGGTTTTTGTCACGACCACCGAAAAAAACTTCGCGAAAACAATCACCTCTTTTTTCTTGAGAGCATAACTGAAAAAAGCTACAAGGGGATCTTGATGAAATTTGTAGGAATTGTTGGATACATTACTAGGAGTAAATGACCAAATTTTGGGCATTCATCTGTTTGTCCGTTTATTTGTGTCAAGATTTATGTCTTATGTTCGCTGCTTGCTACGGCCCTAAGGCAAGGATGATTAACGGGAACATAATCCTTGGCCCTGAGGTAAACATTGTAGTGAAGAGGGACCCACCTGAAGATGTAGAGCACAATGGCGGTGTAGCCAGCGATGACGAGGGCAATTTCAGCGAAGGACCAATAGCATTCGAAATATTTCTTCCCCTGGGAGCAGAGAAGTCGTAATTCTTTGACGGTGAAGTACAAGATGAATAAGATGAAGCCTGCTTCAATCATGTAGGTGAAGAGGTTGAAATCTCCTTGATGCTGCAGTAAGCGAACCCCATCGAATCTGGGGGTATAAATTTACACGAAGGAGCTGAAAAATTTATGGCCAACGTGGGCCATAAATTTATGTAGAGGTGTTGAAAGGTTAAAGGCGAGTATGAAGAATTTAGGAGGTACTGAAAAGTTCACGGAAAATTTGGGCTATAAATTTATGTAGAGGTGTTGAAAGGTTAAAGGCGAGTATGAAGAATTTACGAGGTACTGAAAAGTTCACGGAAAATTTGGACTATAAATTTATGTAGAGGTGTTGAAAGGTTAAAGGCGAGTATGAAGAATTTACGNCTTTGACGGTGAAGTACAAGATGAATAAGATGAAGCCTGCTTCAATCATGTAGGTGAAGAGGTTGAAATCTCCTTGATGCTGCAGTAAGCGAACCCCATCGAATCTGGGGGCATAAATTTACACGCAGCTGAAAAGTTTATGGCCAACGTGGGCTATAAATTTATGTAGAGGTGTTGAAAGGTTAAAGGCTAGATTTACGAAGTACTGAAAAGTTCACGGCAAATTGGAGACATAAAAAAATTACAAAAAGGTGTTGAAAAGTTCCAGGGAAATTTAGCGCACACATCTGCGACGCTGTAATGTTAAGTTCCGGGCGATTTGAGAATATATTTACAAAGTGCTGATGACAAATCTGGACTATAAAAGTTTTTCATAGAAAAGAAGAAAACAAAAGGCCTCATCGATAGGTTCAGAGCAGCTAGATCAAGTCAAACCTATCACTTGAGTATTCGGAAGAATGTAACCCTGGTCAACCGAACGTTTTCCGCAACGTAGCCCTTCAGCAAACGGCTGAAGAATGTTTTAGTAAAAATAACATAATTGGAAGCACCCATTTGGGGGTTGTTTGCTAGCGAAAGGCTTAAATCAAACGGTTTCCACAACTTAGCCGTTCACCGGACGGCCAAAGAACGTTTGCAGTAACAATACATTTATTGAAAGAGCCCGATTGGGCTGTTTGTTCATTGAAGGGTTAAGCCCACCCTATATGTTTGCCTCACGTTCAGCTGACTGGGTGGCTGCAGAAGCGTGCAAAATGGCGGTGGCACATCAAAAGCAGTTCAGCGAGAAGCTGGCAGTGCTTGAGAAGCGCGGTAATGCATTGGATCACACACACCGAACAGCTGCCACTACCTGCTCAACTGCCGCTATTCGGTACACATGCTCCAATGCATTACCGCGCTGCTCAAACACTGCCAGCCTGCCTTCAAGCTTCTCGCTGAACTGCTTTTAGTGTGCCAGCGCCCTTTTAGAGCTAAGTGTACCGCTAATTAATTCCACCGAGGAAGTTATGTTTTTGTCGAGCTTGTGTGTTTGTTTGTTAATCTGCCTGTCGCCAAGATGAGTAAATGTTATGGACCAATTTTTATGAAATTTACAAGTGTCGTTAGGAATGTTAGGAGGAACCGATGATTAAGTTTTGGTGAAGATCGGTTCATCTGTATGTTTGTTTGTCTACCTCTTTTTTCTTGAGAGCATAACTGAAAAAGCTACAAAGGGTTCTTGATGAAATTTGTAGGAATTGTTGGATACATTGCTAGGAGTAAATGACCAAATTTTGGGTGTTCATCTGTTTGTCCGTTTATTTGTGTCAAGATTTATGTCTTATGTTCGCTGCTTGCTACGGCCCTAAGTAACATATTCAATAAGTTGCGAACGAATCTTCATGAAAAATGTAAGAATTGTTAGAAATGTAAAAAAGACACAAATGAGCAAGTTTTGGTGACGATAAAATATAAATCCTAATTTCACGATCAATTTGATTTCTTCGTCAACATTGCCTTCCTTGGCGAAGGTATGCGCTCCCAGAGTGCTCTATTTGGGATGTTTTGAGAACAGAATCCTCAAATTACGGAAAAATTTATTTACAAATACGCGGGGAGCAACTGGCTAATGTCTGGCAAAGGCTAAGTCAACTTGAAAGTCCAGCACAACTGGGAAACTCAAATATTCTGGTTCATGCAGTGGAAATATGGAGCACAGCGTATATAGCAGATGAGCTTTAAAGTCGACAAATGCTCAGTAATGCACATAGGGCTGGTGAACCCTTCAACCCCATTGAAAATGAACGGGACGATATTGGCTGCGGTCACCCAACAACGTGACTTGGGAATCACTATAACAAACAAACTATAACACAGTCAGAAAGCTGACAAGAGTGTGAAAATTGCAAGCAGAGTACTGGGATTCATAACCAGAAATTTTGAATACACGTCCAGAGACATCATCGTTCCCTTGTACAAAGCGTTAGTGCGGCCACACTTAGAATTTGCTGTTCAGTTCGGGTCGCCACATCTGTGTAAAGATATCGATAACATGGAAAGACTCCAACGCAGAGCAACAAAATTGATACCTCAGCTGCGAAACAAACCGTATGAATGTCGCCTAAAAGAACTGGGTCTGATCTCTCTCGAGTAAAGACGACTCAGGGGGCAACTAATAAAAACATTCAAGTATTTGAATGGCTTCAACGACGAACCTACAACGGGACTCTTTG
>LQNS02276498.1:22492887-22522888 GCA_001587735.2 Parhyale hawaiensis
ATTCAGTCAACATACATTGGGAGAGACATCCCCCACAGCTAAGAACTCCTCCTCCAGGAGTCGCAAACTTTTAACGGCCAAAGCTTCTGAGGCCACCTTAATCCGTCTTCTTCTCTCTCCAGCTCCAACTACACAGTTTGACATCTCTAAGCTCCGCATATCAGCAGCTCTTGATCGTGCTTGCGTGCATTCATGATCGTCTCTTTGGCAGGGATTCTTACCCATTTTTTCTATCTTTTCTCTAGTCCTCTATATCGTATAAGTATAATGACAATAGCTTATGGAGGGCCGGGCCGGAAGTTCCGATGTCTCTTTGGGAATGGGCCAATTGGTTCGTCTACTGCCGCCTATCTAATCTAATCTAAACTAAGATCTATCCCCAGAGGTGTGCACAGCTGCAGTCGACCACAAATCGGAAGAGCCATGGCGTCAGCGATAGCAGGCATTACGCGACGACTTGGGACCCCCCGACAATCCCCATTGCTAGCTAGGGTCAGTATCTCAGAAATGGCATCCGGACGCTGAATGCTGACGTAGCAAGCCAAGCGCAAGAACTCGCTTGCTGGCAAGAGTCTTGGTCCTACGCATTCAGCGTCTGACAGCAACACCTAAGCATGCTGCTACTTTGGGGGTATCTATTAGGCGAGAAGTAATTTTGGGTGTAGAGTTCTTCAAAAGATGAATGAAATAACGTTGTTCCTTTAAATACGGTAAATGCGGCGCTGTGGTCACAAATTTACGAGCTCCACTAGCTAAGGTTTACAGTTCAGAAATCATTTACTGCCGGGTCCACAGCACTAACGACTTTCGTAGGCACAGGGCCAACTCTAATCCGAATACGCTGCCGCTGCACGGCTGCAACTTGCGCTCAAATAGAATGTTTTTCAAAATTACTAAGACTGTCAGCCGGCGTTGCGATGTCACATCATAGCAAATGCAATGACAAATTTCCAATTTTCCTAATTTTGAGCGGGCTTAGAGTTGCAAAGATTCATATTGTAGCGTTTGTAGCGCGATGTTCTAACACTTCAAGCTTTAGTCACAATCAAGGCGACGAAATCGTATGAGGAGGGTTGGCTCTACGTTGACGTCGCCGATGAAAGTCGTTAGTGTGAATTCGGATCGAATTTCATTGGGTTTTAAATTCTCAAAGTTGCTCGCGAACCTAAACTTTCCGGTGACGGAAACTGTACCCTTAAACAGTCAGGCGAGCGCCCGGAATTATGTTTCCGGCAAAGCTACGGCCGTAGGCTTAGCTTGTATTCGCCGCTCAATCGATTTAGTCAAAAAACTCTGACAAACCTTTGTATTATTTTGTAAATGAAAATCCATACATGGGACGCACATAAAAACCGAAAAACAAACTAATATGTTAGTTAATTGTAAATTCATACAGTACAGTTAACGAAATAAAACTAAGAAATGGTAGACCGGAAGAAACATATTGTAAAAACTTGGCAAAAAATCATAAGTGGAAACGGTAATCCATGCAATAAAAGTACATAAAATCGGGAAAAATTTCTGGATATAGCTGGGTATTGTCAGCATTTGACCACATCTGGTTTGAAAGAGTCAAATTTGATGTTTAATTTTGATGCAGTTGAAAATCTCACCTAAAGTATGGTTGGACTCCTCCTCCAGGTGTGAACTCAGCAATCAGCGTAGCGACCCCAAATAAGTTCGCCTGTAAGAAAGAAAGCGCGGATCGAACTTAACATCTTACAAAAATTGCATTCATACAGAAAACGAAGAAATTTCATACATAAATAGCAACCAATGCTATTTGCTAGCTGTAATTTGTTTGCAATATTTTAAATGCAACCTACGAAACTTTTGCTCTTTCTCGTTTATATCGTATTTGAAGTACAGTTGGAACTAGCTTTCACTATCAGATATTTAAACTAGCGCTTAGTAATCATTTGAGGTGGGCGCTTGCGGCCACTTGCGGCCAGCCGCTAGAGCAAAAAGGCTGGACGTCTGGTTATCCTGTCTACGGAAATGTGTAAACTTGCATTAGTTCCGTCAGAAACAAACTAAGAAATCATAGTTTTGATTATTCTAACGGCCCACTTAATTAAACTACTTAATCTTACACCAGCATTGTACGTAGCGAACTCGATGAGCACGGCCCTGGTCATCCTGTCAACCCAGTGGTGCTTCTGCAGGTACGTGAACCTCTCGAGCAGCTGCTCGGTCTTGGCCCGCAGCCTGATGACGTAACCTCCTCCACTGTAGATGTCGCGAGGACCCCATATGGGCAGTGCTTCCAGTTCACCAGCAGTTGCGTACCTTCACAACATGCATTTGATTAACCCTTTTACCTTTCCGCACTTGTTGTACCCATGTGATTACGTTATAGAGTATAAGTTACACATTTGATTAATCCTTTTACTTTTCCGCACTGGTTGTACCCATGTGATGACGTAATAGAGTATAAGTTACTTGCTATAAATAAATTTATTGACTTTTATTTGTATCCATTGTACTGTATATTGGACTTCTTGACTTGTACGTGTAAGAGTATGAGACTTAACTTATAAATGAGACAAAAATAAAAAACTTTTGAAACAGGACAAAATTAGCCACATACTGTATACACTCGGCGTGAGAGTGTTAACTTAATAACTTAAGACAACCCGTGGTCAGTTTTAAATAAATACTTCCTGTAAGATACTTCGTGCCATTGTAAAACTGACTTAAGCTCAAAAATTGTTGTTTAAAAGACTTTATCAGTTCTATTTCAAAGCTCGAATCCATTTGTACTCAGTGTGTGTCTGAGTACGTCGGCTTGATCTGTCGGTGTCTTCGTATTCAGGGAGCTGAACATGTCAGGAAGAGCAAATGTTCCAGGCTTAACTAATAGCAGGAGATTTCTGCATTTGTATATTTCTGAATGATGTGTTGGGACGTATGGTGCTGAAATACTGTTTGACAAAGTTACTAAAAATTACGGTTAAAAGGCTAAAACAGGCAATCAATAGATGGCGTTAAAATGAATAGCTAACGACGTTTTTCATACATATTTTTAGAATTAATGATCATTAGGGTTATAGAGACTAAATTTCATACATAACCCATATAATCATATCAAGATTGCAAGATGTCAACTCACGTATTCTTACACACTGAGGCTTCCAGGCGTAATTTCAAGAGCACCGTAATTGCAAAAAATTAACATGCACGGCACCACTGGATTCAATAAACGCCACGTAATTTTGCAGAGACGTAGAACATATACAGTTCTATGAACTGTACTAAGGTGGCGGCTCCGAGTTGGCCCATTCGTTATGCTAATTTCAAATACATTAGAATCAAAGTGCAGTTAGTTTTAAACTTCAAGCGATGTGCAATTTAAGGTGTAAATAACACTAAATTGCTAGGTTCAATAAGATAAAAACACTTTAACTGTTTTGCCAATACATTTGAGCTAACAACTGAATAATTATGCGATACCGTTAACTTTACGATGTATTTTACAGTCATTCATGATCATCATGATCGTCATAATCATCGTGCTGATCATGATCACCATGATTGTGATTATCATGCATGGTCAGACCCAAGCAATTATTTACAGGACCTGCGAAAACCAGACAACGTGTGGTTTGTAGCACCCTTAATCCTATTTCCAGTAGCGTTGCCTACGTGCAACATTTTAAATAATGTTATGCCTAAGAAAGAGGAAGATTGATTCTTGAAAGAAAAGGGTTAGCCTTCTAAGAAAAAAAATTGGGTTTCACATAGAAATATAATTGTTTGAAACGTAGTTAATGCAGCACGCTGATTTTTGGGGGCTAAAACCCATGGGCAATAACTTGCAACACAATTAATTGCCACGTCTGTAGGGTCTTAATTCAAAAAAATCAATTGATCAGACGATGTAACGCCTAAGAATAAGAAAGATAGCGCCTCAATTACTTGGATTCATCGTCCATACAAGATATTGGTTCTAGCTTTAATTCATCGTCCCTACAAGATTTGGCTTTTACTTGAATTCATCATCTCTAGCAGATTTCGCTTTTACTTGAATTCATCATCTCTAGAAGATTTGACTTTTATTTTAATTGATCATACATATAAACTTCTTACTTGAATTCTTCGTCCATACAAGCTTCCGTGTGTTCAGTGTTATTGTTCGGAACTTTCCAACCTCTGCAGTAGTCCTTTGATTCTTCGTCGACACCTCCCGAGTAGCTGCTGCACTCCAACGTGAAGTGCTGCATTGCTTGTGGTACGCTGCCACGGGGAAACAGATCAGTGATCCACAAGCAGACATAGTCACTTATAAACCATAGCCACTGCAAACTATAAAAGCGTATACTTAACTTGTAGACCCGTGCGTGAAGAATTCACGCAATAACCTATACGTTTGCCTAATGCCTCTAGGCCGGTGCGGAATCTCCTCTTCTCTTATTTGCTTCTTAATTTTCTTCTTTTNTTCAATTTTAGATTACTGATCTTTGTTGTCCAATGTTTAGAAAATTGATAGTATTGGCCTTAATTTTTTCTTGTATTCTTTACTTATTTCAGAGTACTGATGATGGGATAGATCCCGAAACGCTTACGAAATTTTAATAGATCTTTTAATCTACTATGATTGCTTCAGTTACCTTGGCTCTTTTATTTATCTTACGAATTAGTAAATCACTTGATGTCCTTAGCCATATACTGTATACACTCGACGTGAGAGTGTTAACTTAATAACTTAAGACAACCCGTGGTCAGTTTTAAATAAATACTTCCTGTAAGATATTTTGTGCCCTTGTAAAACTGGCTTAAGCTCAAAAATTGTTGTTTAAAAGACTTTATCAGTTCTGTTTCAAAGCTCGAATCCATTTGTACTTAGTGTGTGTCTGAGTACGCGGCTTGATCTGTCGGTGTCTTCGCATTCAGGGAGCTGAACATGTCAGGAAGAGCAACCGTTCCAGGCTCAACTAATAGCAGGAGATTTCTGCATTTGTATATTTCTGAATGATGTGTTGGGATGTATGGTGCTGAAATACTATTTGACAAAGTTACTAAAAATTACGGTTCAAAGGCTAAAACAGGCAATCAATAGATGGAGCTAAAATGAATAGCTAACGACGTTTTTCATACATATTTTTAGAATTAATGATCATTAGGGTTATAGTGACTAAATTTCATACATAACCCATATAATCATATCAAGATTGCAAGAAATTAACTCACGTATTCTTACATACTGAGGCTGCAAGGCGTAATTTCAAGAGCACCTTAATTGCAAAAAAATAACATGCAAGGCGCCCCTGGATTAAAAAAATACCACGTAATTTTGCAGAGAAGTAGAACATATACAGTTCCATGAACTGTACTAAGGTAGCGTCCCAGAGTTGGCCCATTCGTTATGCTAATTTAAAATAAATTAGAATCGAAGTGAAGTTAGTTTTAAGCTTCAAGCGATGTACAATTTAACGTGTAAATGACACAAAATTACTAGGTTCAAAAAGATAAAGACTCTTTAACTGTTTTACCAATACATTCGAGCTAACAACTGGATACTTATGCAATGCCGTTAACGTTACGATGTATTTTACAGTCATTCATAATCATCATGATCGTCATAATCATCGTGCTGATCATGATCACCATGATTGTGATGATCATGCATGGTCAGACCCAAGCAGTTCTTTACAGGACCTGTGAAAACCAGACAATGTGTGGTTTGTAGCACCCTTAATCCTATTTCTAGTAGCGTTGCCTACGTGCAACATTTTCAATAATGTTATGCCTAAGAAAGAGGAAGATTGATTCTTGAAAGAAAAGGGTTAGCCTTATAAGGAAAAAATTGGGTTTCACATAGAAATATAATTGTTTGAAACGTAGTTAATGCAGCACACTGATTTTTGGGGGCTAAAACCCATGGGCTACTTGCAACACAATTAATTGCCAGGTTTGTAATGTCTTAATTCAAAAAAATCTATTGATCAGACGATGTAACGCCCAAGGATAAGAAAGATAGCGCCTCTTACTTGGATTCATCGTCCATACCAGATATTGGTTCTAGCTTTAATTCATAGTCCCTACAAGATTTGGCTTTTACTTGAATCAATCATCACTACAAGATTTGGCTTTTACATGAATCCATCATCCCTAGAAGATTTGGCTTTTACATGAATCCATCATCCCTAGAAGATTTGGCTTGAATTCATCATCCCAACAAGATTTGGCTTTTAAATGAATCCATCATCCCTAGAAGATTTGGCTTTTACATGAATCCATCATCCCTAGAAGATTTGGCTTGAATTCATCATCCCAACAAGATTTGGCTTTTACATGAATCCATCATCCCTAGAAGATTTGGCTTTTACATGAATCCATCATCCCTAGAAGATTTGACTTTTACATGAATCCATCATCCCTAGATTTGGCTTTTACATGAATCCATCATCCCTAGAAGATTTGGCTTTTACATGAATCCGTCATCCCTAGAAGATTTGACTGTTACTTGAATTCATCATCCCAAAAAGATTTGGCTTTTACTTGAATTCATCATCCCTAGAAGTTTTGACTTTTACTTGAATTCAACATCCCTACAAAATTTGGCTTCTACTAGAATTGATCATCCATATAAAATAGGCTCTCACTTGAATTCTTCGTCCATACAAGCTTCCGTGTGTTCAGTGTTATTATTCGGAACTTTCCAACCTCTGCAGTAGTCCTTTGATTCTTCGTCGACACCTCCTGAGTAGCTGCTGCACTCCACCGTGAAGTGCTGCATTGCATGTGGTACGCTGCCGTGGAGAAACAGATCAGTGATCCACAAGCAGACATAGTCACTTATAAACCATAGCCACTGCAAACTATAAAAGCTTATACTTAATGGTGTGTGTACTCGATCGCCTGGATAGCCGTGATATATGTACCTCATGGTGCCGCGTCTTATAATATGAACCCACGAATATTCTCTTGCATATGCATTTAGGCGTCCGGATGACAGCATATCTTATAACTTTGGGCCGCAACAACTCACTGGCATGTATATTTCGTAGCCCTGATCTGCCTGATGGTGGCGTATCCCATAATTCTGTTGGCCTGATCGTTCATGAAGCCCCTGAGGTGGTAGGGAGACTTGCCGTTGTAGTGCCAGTCAGCTCTCATAAAGCTAAAGAATCCAATATGCAAATAGCTCCACAAGCTGCTTGTGTCCATCACCTGTGAATGTCGACATTGTTAGTTCGAATCTCCTTTAGGTCTCATTTTTCCCCAAAATATAAAACAGAGAAACAAATGGAAGCATATTCAACTGTATTATCTTACTTGCATACGAAGATAATCAAACTCGAGCGTACAGCACCTTACGCTATTACAAAACTACAGATAGATAAATAATAAATAAATAATACTTATAATGCAGAGCTGGGTGCGTCCTCGTTTGGAGACGTTGCGTTAGCGTCATTCCGTCGTTTTTTTTCTCAAAAAAATTGCGTCATTTTCTATGCGCCATTGCATGGCAGGCGGATACGGTTATCTTACCTAACCAACCTAGATTAAGTGAAAAAAATGTATATATGTGATAGAAAATACTATCAAACAGAGATTTCATAAGTCAATTTATTTATATTTGATGTATTCTAATAATTTGTCTGTGATATTATTTAGATTTTTTTAGTGAAAAGGAAATGTCAGCCTCTTCTATTTTTATTTTATTAAAACTTTTATTGAGTTTAGATGATTGACTTTATTTATGTTACTCCATCATAATCATAGTATCACAGTGGTACAAACTTCAATGTGTCAATATAACATTAGACTACGGCGCGCGAAAAATAACGAGAAAAAAATATACCAATAAATTTGACAATGCTAAGTTTTTGCTAAGCTTACCCAATGAACTGTGTGGTGCTGGCCTCAGTTATTGAATCACTAGTGGTCCGTACCGTCATTATAAATGACGGCAAAAAATTAACACTTCACCAAAACCCCCGCAGTCTCCTGTGCTTGTTACTCTATAGAAGGCTTCTTAAATGTAAGTTCAGCATTCTATCTAAACTATCTATACTGTAATAAGAGAGCTGTCTGTCCGTCAGTCCGTCGGTCCGAAGCCTCATTTTTCCTGTATCTATTACCAAAGAAAAAGATTCCAAGGTACCCAACTTTTCTTTTTACAAATAAAGGGGCAAGCAGACAGAGTTCTATTTTTCCCCTATCTAATACTGAGGAAAGAGATTTCATGGTACCCAACTTTTTTTTTTCGCCTTTTGAAATCTGAATTTTCTCCTATCTTATTCCCATAGAGTGTAACAGGAAAGATATAAATATAGTTATCAATAATTAAATAATAAATAAATAAATAAATAAATAAAAACACGACGTGAATTATTATATATTACTAGTGTCCCGAGCCGTCATTGTAAATGACGGCATCTTGGGTTATTAATGACTGGTGCACGTGTGCGATAAATGACGGCAGTAAGTTAGCCCATCAGGAAAACCCCCGCTGGCTTCCTCATTTTTCCCCTATCTAATACTGAAGAAAAAGATTCCAAGGNGAGAGGAGCACCAGAGCCTCCAATCTGGGCTAATTTCCGCCTATCTATTTCGTTAAGAGCGTGACACCAAACATATAAATATATATATATTTATATATTTATAAACACACGACGGTCATTCTTAGTATTAGATGGTGTGTGTACTCGATCGCCTGGATAACCATGATATATGTACCTCATGGTGTCGCGTCTTATAACATGAACCCACGAATATTCTCTTGCATATGCATTTAGTCGTCCTGATGGCAGCATATCTTATAACTTTGGCCCGCAAAAACTCACTGGCATGTATATTTCGTAGCCCTGATCTGCCGGATGGTGGCGTATCCCATTATTCTGTTTGCCTGGTCGTTCATGAAGCCCCTGAGGTGGTAGGGAGATTTGCCGTTGTAGTGCCGGTCAGCTCTCATAAAGCTAAAGAATCCAATGTGCAAATAGCTCCACAAGCTGCTTGTGTCCATCACCTGTGAATGTTGACATTGTTAGTTCAAATCGCCTTTAGGTCTCATTTTTCCCACAAAATATAAAACAGAGGAACAAATGGAAGCATATTCAGCTGTATAATCTTTCTTGCATACTAAGATAATCAAATGCGAGCGTACAGCACCTTACGCTATTACAAAACTACAGATAGATGAATAATAAATAAATAATACTTATAATGCAGAGCTGGGTGCGTCCTCGTTTGGAGACGTTGCGTTAGCGACAGTCCGTCGTTTTTTTTTTTTTTTAATTGCGTCATTTTCTATGCGCCGTTGCATGGCAGGCGGTTAAGGTCATCTGAACTAATCAACCTAGCTTACGCGAAAAAATATATATATGTGATAGAAAATACTATGACATAGAAATTCCATAAGTCAGTGTATATTTATTTATATTTGATTTATTTTAATAATTTGTCGGTGATATTGTTTGGATTTTTTAATGAAAAGGAAAACTCAGCCTCTTCTATTTTTATTTTATTAAAACTTTTATTGAGTTTGAAAGATTAACTTTATTTATGTTACATTATTATGATCATAGTATCACAGTGGTACAAACTTCAATGTGTAAACATTATATTAGACGACGGCGCGTGAAAAATAATGAGAAAAATGTACCAATAAATTTGATGATGCTGAGTTTTTGGTAAGCTTGCCCAATGGCTTTTACTCTGTTTTACTGTGTGGTAGTTGCCTCAGTTATCGAAACATTTTTGATAAATTTTACTATTACCCGCTCACTCAAACCCAGACATTTTAGACCGTTTACCTGGTAAATATTTAGGCACTGAACACGAATTTTGAGGTTACAACTTTCGAAAATTCTTAGTTTTAGAAATGCTGCCGTATTAAATTTAGTATGAGAAAAGTGTCGGTACTCACTACTGCACACTATTTTTCCGTCTGTAAACTGGCTCCCTAGTAGTAATGTCACTAGCAGAACCAGTCCCCCTCTCCTATAGCTTTGGAGAGATAACTTACCATTGTATATGAAATTCCTGTATTTACCATTCGTAATTGTCCAAAATGTCGTTAGTAGTGAGTAAAGCCATGAGATGCTTGCTCGTGACCTTTGACCTCTGGGTCCCGCCTGCTTCCGGTTTCTCAGGCCCCGCCCATTTTCGGTTCACGCGCCCCCCCCCCTAACCCCTGCTACACCGAAAGTGCATTGGCCGTCCTAAACCGCAAGGTCAAGGTCGCGAGGGTGAAAGGTCACGAGCAAGCATCTCATGGCTTTACTCACTACTGTCGTTCCCAATATATGTAGGTTAAAAGTATGGAAGTAGTTCAGGTAATTCTTGCAAGTTACAATAACGACTCGTCGGACACGACACTACGTAAACGATAAGCAGCGGGCGACAGAGCGACGTATAGTGGCTGATATTTTTCTTTCATTTGGCCGAGCAACTGAATGATTTTCATTATATAAAAGCTTCAGCTTTAATATTACGTTACTAAAGAGAAAACAGTTCGTTTCTGAGATGATTAAGTATTTTCTATGCAAATCTGATTAGAAAATTCCCTCCTAAATCCACTAGAGTACTGATATATTGCAGAGTTTGTTAATAAATTGATATCTCAAAAACTACTAACTTTAGACGACTGTGACCTATACTCATAAATTCGTGTTCAGTACAATAATATCTGCCACAATAGTGGCCTAGAGTTCTTGAGCTTGAGTGGTGAGTTAAAGTAGAAATACCATAGATTTGTCTCCATTACAAACTGTACCTAGAAGACTATGTTTTCATTATGGGCTAAATGCACAAAAAGCTTGACTTTAAGGGGTAATTGAAGCAAATTTTTATTTGCTTCTCTATAGTTGCCTCAGCGTCATTGCGTCGTTTTTTTAAGCTTTAGCATTATTGCGTCATGCGTCGATTAAATGACTGCTAAAATGTTAAATGATAAGAAAATAAACCGTTGTAAAATGAAACTCCAAGCCGTAGACTGAAACATTATAATACGAGTGTCGTTCCAAAAATAACGCCTCCTATAGTCTTGTTTATTCCGCTCGAAGGGATCCCAGGGACTTGCAAATCGCATTTGATGATGACTGAAAATTTCACCTCTCTGTAACAGATATTGACGGTGTGACACTATCATAGTCGGGCGTCAGAAGTAGAAATGCATCATTGAATTCCTTCTTGCAGAAAATATTGAACAAATCAACATTCACAGGGGCCCAGTCGTATTGGGGCGAATTTTTAATGAGGCATTTGATAGATAACAGAACATGGTATCAACTTCTTTTTATATGTGTCAAGAATGCAAATTGCAGCGTATACTTTTATAGTTCGAAGTTATATAGTAAAATAGTTTTCGTACATCTTTTGTCTATATAGTGTTACTTCCATGATATCCAGAAATCATGACACAACGGTCCCTATCCCTCTTTTTTCTATAAGAATCTCCTGTTCTCATATGAGTAGAGTAGAGGTGTTTCTACGAGAAATAGGACTCTCTATTTGTAAATAGGTTAAGCTTACTTTGGTGTAGTCGGTGCCATCTTCGAGTCCTTCGTGTATAAGAGAATGGCGTAAGTTTTCGCGCAGAAGCCAAGCATTGGCATCTCTGGAAGCGGAAATTAAAGTTGGTTTAAAATTCATAAACGAAGCCTTAGTAGTACCCTTGCGGTAGCTTTTCTGGAAACGTTGAAGGGAAATTTACCTAAAAAATCGTAAACGAATCCTTGGTAATAACCAGGTGTCGGTATATATCTCCAGAACCGAAAGAGTGAAGTCAATCGAAAGAAAGGTTGTAAATATTGATATGTCATGACTTTCGTATCGCTTATATTTTAAATGTTGAGATGAAGTTTTGACCAGAGTTCATAGTACTAAGAACACATCAGCGTATACAAATCTCTATATGTATTAGGCATTAGGAGGAAAAGAAGAAGAAAGATCCTGATTCACTAACCTGTAATTGTAAGTGAGCACGAGCAGAATAGTGACGAACATAGCGTATACGAGCAGTTCTTTGATGATGGCGTGCATTTCTTTCTCGTTCTGACGCTTCTTCTTTAGTCTCTCAATAAGATCCTTGTCGACCTTGCGTTGGTATAGTCTCTTGCGTTCACCTGCGTCCAATAGTTACGTTAATATATAGCTATAGCGGCTCGTGGGACAGGGGAGGGGAGCACTGGGCATTGTCCTCTATATTTTGATATTCAGTGCCTGCAGTGACATGTTTTTCTTGAATTTCTTCTAGATAAAATCTAGATGCATAAGGAACTAGAGCATTCTGCATGAGAACGCATACCTCCGCCAAGCAACGCAATGCTAACAGGAATTTCAAACAGTAGAGAATGCAGAATTTATTTCTATTGGATCACTACTAGCATTCCGTCATCTATTCCCCTAAACAATCCCGGTAGTTTCTGTGAATTACATGATTCGTAAGTAACATTTTACGTTTGGTTACTGAAAGACGATAAGACCAAAGGGCGATTGACAAACGGAGTGACGGATCATCAACAAAATTTGATCAGGAATGGTACTACTTGTGACATTCCTAGCAATTCCTATAAACTTCATAAAAATCTGAATACAATTTTTACAAATATTTTTGACAAACGGAAAGAGATGCGGAAAGAAAATGCGTCGTAGAAATGGACTAGCAAATCATCACTCAGGAAAATGTGGTTATTTTTTCTTTGTATTTTTCATTCCTAGCAATTCCTGCCAGTGTCGGGAATAACCGTTTTTAACTTTCTAAGGTCGGTTGCCAAAGTAGTAAAGTTCACACGGTAGCTTCAAGAGCTGGAGTGTATTTCAATAAAAACGGACGCAGCACTGCATTCGGACGCCGAGTACTTCGTATAGAGACCAAAGCACTGTCGTGTCAACCCGTTTTCGAAAAGATTATCTAGTGCTTCAGGGCAGGATTTGTCGAGCGTTCGGCGCACTTTTTAGATCCCGTTACACTCGGATTACAAAATAATTTGAGTTTATTTTAAAAATGCAAATTTTTAGTTTACAGGTGCTATATATATGTAAATATTAAATAAGTAAAACTTATATAGTAAAATTGATATTTAATAATAAAAAATAGAATTCCATTATATTACTGAAAACCTAAATAGCTAAATGAAGTTCATCTTAAACACCTAAGCTGCTTCGAAATAGTTTCAGTTTACATTAAAGTAATTTAAATTTTGTTCAATACAAAAAACTTTAATTTAAAACTTCACCTTTTTAGAACTAAAAGAATTAAAATATAATTTAAAATTACAGAGTGACTATAGTTTAATTAATATAAATTATTCACATTTTAAAATACTTGACCTAAAATTATCCCCGATACCTGGAATCTAATTTACAACAACTAATATTCCTTTAAAATATTCATGTCTACTTGAAATCAATTAAATAATATTCGAAGTTGTAAATTAATCCTGAAATAAAGTAAATACAATTTTAGTTCAGTTGTTCAAAATAACAAATTATCTCCACATCAGTTGGCGGTGCTTTATATACTCTAACCTTTGTATATCCATTTGTTGTACCAACTGTAATTTGTATTCACGTCGGCTCATGTGTTTTCCTTGGCGAGTCTTTGGCTTATTTTATCCCTCATCTAGTTGGTGCATTTTGTACTCCCTCTGACCCTCATACATCTATGTATCAGTGGCCCTTTATACTTACAGTGACCCTCACACATCAATCTGTGGTAGTTTGCACTCGCACTGTGACCCTCGCCCATCTACATATTTCTGGCGTTTTATACTTACACTTGCCCTCGTACAACCACTCATGATCTACGTCGAGTTCAGGATTCAGTTCGTCTTCCTCGACATCATCTTCATCAATGTCAGTCTTCTTGCAGACAGCACTCACGAAGATTGTGATCAGGAATATCTGATAACAGACGAGTGCATCAAGGGTAAAGCCGCCACTGGCAATAGCTCGTAACAAATTACTTTCTGTCACGCGGAGAGGGACACTTGTCAGTAGAATAGAGCGTCATACAGAGAAGGGATTATCTTATGGAAAAAAATAATAATAGTAATTTTATGTCTCACGAAAAGGAACAGTTGTACATGCAATTTAGCGTGATATAAAGAAGGGCAATCATACGGTTGAGCAACAACGATACAGGAAATGAAGGCTTTTTTTTTACAGCAAATTGAGATCCACACTGATAGTGGACATATATGCAGAGGGCGAAAATTACACAGGGACTGTACAACATGGTACAATAAAAGCAGGTACTTGCACTTCTAAGGGAACAGCATCAATCAATAGGAGAGCTCCATTTTTTCCCGCTCGTGACGTCACCCAGGTGCATGGCTACGGCAGCGAGGCGCAAAGCTGCCATTGCCAGACGCACAACAGGGGCCGCCGTAATATAAAGATATTCTCGGCCGTGTGCTTGTGAGGAGTATATTAAGAACTCATTACCACTTACAGCAATCCACAGTTAGAAAGTGGATGAAGGAAATTGAAAGAAATCAAAGCCCTCCCTATATCTGGAATTTTTATCGCATTTTATAAAGCGACTTTCGTACTCGTGTTGGAGCCATTGCGGTTCAATGCTCACTGATGTCGCACAACTGACGCAGCTATTGCGTGACCCAACAGGGGGCCCTTCAAGCCTCGCTATTGGTTCGTGATGACGTAAATGCTCGTGACGTCACTGAGGTAAATTGCTGCAATGAAGACTGGTGTGAAAGTACCTGCTTTTAATTTATAGTGCTGTAAAGTTATAGGAGGCAAAACCAATTAATTTAACAGAAAAAAGACGACTACCATAAATACTATTCTGTGTTGCAGAAAGCTGATAATATTATTCGAAAAGTAGAGAATCACGAAGGGAAGAGACGACTATACCCGAAAAACAACACTATGCAGTAAAAAATGGAAAAGTATGAGAGCAATAGATAATCATACAGGTAAGAGACGAGTACGCAGAATGATTCCATTTAGCAAAAATATGATGATAATGCAGAAAATTGAGGAAACGTGCAATTTTGCATAATTTAAAAATGTAGGGGAAAAATTGAAAGAGGAAAGTAGGCAATGGCATCGTAAGTGGCCATAAAACAGGTGGTCGGTAGTAAAACAGAAAGTTAGCGGTGAAAAAGAAAGCGGCAGTAAAACTTGGAGGGGCCACTGGAACAAAACTGGGCAATGAAGCAGGAAATAAGCAGTGAAACAGAAATTATACAATGCAACAGGCAGTGGGCAATGAAATACGAGTTGGGAAATGAAACATGAAGCGGACAAAGAAACACGAAGCGAGCAGTGAAACAAGAAGAGAGTAATGAAACAGGCAGGGGAGGATACAACCAGAAGAGGGTAATGACACCAGAAATACGCATTAAGCTAATAAGTGAACGATGTAACAGGAAATGAGCAATAGAGCAGAAAATGGAAGTACCCGAGTATATGAAGGAAATACTGTAGTCCTGATCGGCAGTAACAACAAATCGGTCCAGTAAAGTACGAGATCCACATTTACTGCATATTTTTTTCGAGCGTCGCAATACGTAGCCGTAGCTATGATACAGCGTTATGATACAAGAATTCTGAGCTAGCCCTCATAAGGTTAGGCAATAGCCAGGACTAGATCAGCAAACATTCAAAATTAGGCTTATTTCTATGAGAGCCCATCGGAATGTTAGCCGAATCAGTCCTGGTTTTTGATAACCTTGAAACCAGGAGGTTTTAATGGCCGGGAAAAAGCCTCAGCTCTCTTTTCGCGAGTGCACATATGGCTGATTCAGACGGCGGGAGCTGGCATTTAGACCCTTGAACTGGCTGAACTGCTCTCAGTGGGCAGAAGGCAGTGGTCAGCCAAGACCGCAAGATCGGCTAGACAGTGTATCTAGGGGCCTTGGGTGAGCACAGACTAAGGAAGACACAGACAGGAAGTTCAGTATTTTTGAAATAAAATTGTGACTGAATATTTATGTCACAGTCTTCACTTTGTTACTTTCATCATAAGTTAGTATACAAGATACAAGTTTCATCTACATAGCTCCAGCCGCTCGAAATTTCGTCAATGCTTAATGGCTCGAAAACCAGAACTCCTTTCTCTTCTAGCTCCGTGAGGCAATGCCGCTCCTCCGATCGGAAACGCCAGTCAGCCAGTTCAAGGGGAATGTCTACTTGAAACGCACCCGCAAGAGAGGGTGCACTCCTAATACTGTCTCCGTGCCTTGAAACAACAGTTTGGTAAAATTCTTTGATTAGCATAGATGGGTTTTCAAATTACGATTGGAATTGCTCAGGGTTGGTTGGTTTACACCAAATAAAAAACATGGTTTAAACCAACCAAAAAAACATGGTTTAAACCAACCAAAAAACATGTTTTTTTATTCAACTTTTCTGGTTTCTTTACGTAAACATTGCAAAATAAACAGTTTTACTTCTAAAAAGTATAAAATTTTAGTCACGCAACTAAAAGAATGAGTTAATGCGTTTCTTTTCAGGAATCCGTTTGACTGTTAGGACAGTTAGGGTCAACTATTGCTAATGTTTATTAAAAACCTATAGCTTGATTGAATTTTGTGTTATTTATTTCAGAGATGCATGTCTAATTATATTCTGGAAAGGTAGAAGCTCCTGAAAATTAAAATCAGTAGTTATATTGATGCTGTGAGATAGCTAGTGAGCTCATGAGAAGGATATAGGCATATAGCTATTTCACTTTTTTCAGTTCATTATTCTGCTCTTAATTAGGTAGTAGCTAGCTATTTCTATCGAGATGACTTTGTAATTTGAAGAATGTCAAGTATTTCAAAGGATTTTGTGTTGCAATTATAACTCGTAGCATCTCAGCAGTTTGTATAATAAATGTAGCCATAGCAAAGACAGGTACTCTGCTGTTTTTTCGTAACCCCTTTATTTTAAAATCTATCTTCTACAGTAGGAAGTTGAAATGAATTGACTAAGATTTTTGATGATTAGCTAGCTACATGCGTCTACAAAGCAGAAAACCCTTTAACTATTGTATAAAATTCCTAGAACTTGGGAAAAAACAACAAAATATTAAAAAAAAACAAATAAAGCAAAAAAATCCACTTATTTTGTTTTAACCAAAAAACCATGGCTTTTGGCTTAAACCAAAGAACCATGGTTTTTGCCAACCCTGGAATTGCTAGAAGAAACTTTCGATCATCAATATTGAACTGGCGGGACTTGTGGAAATTCTCACTTCATTGAGCGTAGCAATCCTATGATAGGCTATTATAACTCACTTTAGTTTGACCTAATGCGGCTCTTTTAACCTAACCCATAAATAACACCCGTGACAAAGTGCGTCTAACCTCAAGTCTGCTGCACTCATGAACGTTTTCCCCTACCCTACAGATTAGACTGCCGGGAATGCAGTTTTGACTTGTCTAATATTATTGTGTTCAAAAACTGCCCCCGCGGCAACTATTCCGTTACAGAGAGAGTCCGTTGCTCGGTTTCGGATCTCTACCTTAATTTTTATTGAGTTTCAATTCTCAATGGTTCCTATTTGGAATCGGTATGTGTTCATACATTATCATGCGCACAGAAACGTCCGTCCCAAGAACGTGAAGCGCTTCCTTATTCCGACTCGTTTGCAACGGACTTCATGTAACCTCTCCAAGTCACCTCAACATCCCATCAAGGCACTCAGATTTCACCTGTGAATTTCGCAAATGTTCTATCAGAAAAGAAGTCGAATACCATGATAGAGACATCAAAACATCGAATATATATATATATATATATATATATATATATATATATATATATAACAGTAGCTATAAATCCTACAACTGGTGAAAACACATTACACAACAATCCAAAACAGAAATTAGAAGCGCAGACTGCAGACGTAGCTAATTCAATTCTCCCAATTTCTGAAGAAGTACTGAAACATACAAAGCACAGTTAAGACTATAGCGACGCATCCTCAAGTAGAACTCGCGGTTGCTGGAAGGTAGAAGTTTCTTGCTGAAGTTACGATTACTAATAGTAACGAGAGCATCCAGTTGTTGAAAAGCGATGGTAGGCTTACAAATATATACAATAAATGTGGATCTCATACTGTACTAGCACCAACATATGTATATTACAACTTAAACATAAAGAAAATTAGCAAAGCCGCTTATGGTTTTATTGCCAAGAGTTTACACAGAAAGAAGCGCCGTGTTGGGTTTGACATCGCAACGTTGATGTTACCTAAAGATACTGTGAGTAGCAGGAAGCATAAATGTCTCAAGTTAATCGATAGCAAATATTCTAGCGTTGACGACAAAATACAACTCTCCTCTTCAATATTTGCCTCAACAGGAAGCTGGTAAAAAAGGATACAGCCCATTATCTCAAGGACATCATCTAGCATTAGTGCTACACTACAACTCACCTTGATAGGCTGCACCAACAGGATGCTGGTGAAGAAGGACACAGCCAGTGACGTAACCCACTTGGTTGCCTTACTCTGACCGAACATGACTCCATAAGCGAACAGGAAGAACACGGACACAAGGATGCAGATGAGCACCAGGAGCCAGGCAATGAGAGAACACCACCACGGTAGTGTGAAGGGTTTCTTCCTCTTTTTCTCTACCCTGCCGCGCAGAAATTGGGTAAATGTAATTGAGAGGGAGTGTATAGATAATGCGCCTGGCTGTAAACAGAATTTTATTTTGTGGTGCTAATAGTAAAATAGTTTGTATTAATGGCATAATAGGTTCACAAATACGCCTGAAACATATCGTATGCAACATTATAATACGAGTTACTATTTTAAATTGTAAAGAGAACTAAACACAAGGCACTCGTAGAACATCCAGCCTACAATGCACTCGAAAAATTTACGGTAATGCATATGTTAACCAGACCGGAAAATCGACGTTGCTGCGATGAAGCCTGATTTATTTGCATAGACTTCAGTAAAATGTATTCTATGTTAAGATCTAGAAATCATCTCAAGAAAAAACCATAAAAATAACGCCATTTAAAAGATTTATTTATAAGCAAGACACACAAAATCATCAAGATCTTCGCATGTCAATAAAGGGAGATGAAATTAAATGCGATTGTTAAAAATAATTTGAGTGTCTTTGAATTCGACCTTTATCGCTCACAAATGACCTCCATTAATGAAATTGTGTTTCATGCTTATTAATAAACGCATTTCTCGTACCACAATATGACAGGCATTTTCTTATGTTTTGGCCCTTTATTATATTCACTGAAACAAGCCACACTAGAGTCTCTTGATGCCGTTAGTAACCGTAAGCGTCCGACTCTTGAGTCTTTATCAACTCAAAATTTAAAAATATCCGTCTTAGTGCTCTCTCTCTCTCTCTATATATATATATATATACATACATAAATATATTATACATGGTAGCACATGCACAGATGCCAGAGCCTTGATATCGAAACCCCATCCTCCCACATTTACTACCTGGAACCTGCAAAAATTCCATAAAACAAAAACAATGTTCTTCAGCGATATCTCAGACCCGTATCATCCTAATTTTCCCCTATCTTATACTAAGCGAACCTATGGAAATTCTAAACAACAACAGCATTGTTCCTCAATTATGATGCCCGCATCATGCTTACGAAAGTTGAAGAAGTTCCAAATCAGGTAGTAAAGCTTCGACCTAAGACATGCCAGCTATAGTGGCTTAAATTTTAACTTGATTCTTCTTCCTCCTCCTCGTCTTACTGATTCCACCCCAGGTCGTATCAAGGATACCTCAAGCATGCCCTAATTTTCCTAATACTGATGAAAGCCTGGCGGTCGTACCACAGTTCATTTACAGAAGATAGTTATGTCAGATTTGAGTGTTTACGCTTACGTCAAGCCAATAGCGTGGTTAATTGTGCAGCGAGGAATGTTGGGTAATTCCACAATGGCGTGACGCTATTGGCTTAACGTCACAATTCTGAAGGTTTTTTATGGCGCCGTATGCACAGGCACGTAGATCTGACATTACTATCTTCTGTGAACGAACTGTGGTCGTACAAACTAACTAACTAGTAACGCACTAACTGACCAGCTAAAGGAGGGACAAGCAGAATTATGCTTTAGATTAGCAGTGCCTAATTGATTGTTGCCCTTTAGCTTTCGCAGCTATTACATCAAGTTCCTTAGTTTTTCTAAGAGTGAAACTATTGTGGTAATAGTACTCGAAGTCTTATTAAATATTTTTTTACGATTTGGTTATTATTTTGATGCCATTAGAGATTTATTTCCAGTTAGAGGCTACTTACTTATTTTTTTTCTTCGTGGTTTCGTCAGTCTCTTCCTTCTCCTCTGATTCTGCTGCTGCTGCTTCTTCTTCTTTCTGAGGTTCCTTTTCATCTACTATTTTTGCGTCCAAATCTGCATTTTGCGATGGAAAAATGACACTATTTTATATCAGCGACCAAGAGCATGCAGCATGTATATACGCATACTCTTTCTATTTCCATACAGTATATAGGTATACAAATGGCAGAACTAGATTAACCAAGCTACACGTGTAAAATACAAGAATTAATAGAATTACATTTTCAGTACTAAAACATATATGACCGCAATTGACTATAAATTAGAGAAATTGTTAAAAGATAAACCTGGGAGACAAAATACAACAAAGCTCCTATATATATAGTTACTATATGCCGATTTTAACATTACAAAATGTAAAAAAGCAAGAACTTAATTTCCAACCTAATATGCATATATATATATATATACATATACAGGACGAATCGGCCTGTTAGATGTGTCACGGTTATAATATGTAGTCCTTGCTCATAAGGTTAGGTGAGGCAACGACTGGTTCTGCTAGCGTTTTGTATAATCCTTGGCTCATTATCGACACGACAGGAACCAATCCTTGCCTCATCTCAACTAATGAGTAAAGACTGGTCTAAAAGTTCCTCGGTAGAAGGTGATTGGTCGGGGCGGTTGAGAGTAGCACCAAAAAATTGCCCTCCCTTCCCCGTTTATCTGTCAAGAATGTAGTTTTACCACCCGTAGAGTTTGTGGAGAGTTTAGTGAAATACGGAATTGGATTTCTGTAGAGTTTTTCATGGTTTTCCATGAGTTTAACGTGTGCTTAGCGTTAGATGTACGTAGCAGATTTTTGGTACGTACTGTATATCGAATAGTTCGTTATTGAATATTCGTGGCCATCTAATAATTTGTATCGAAATATGTAGGCATGTGTATTCAATTTATATATGATTAGTGGGTGTGACGTTGAGATCGCGGCCACCCAGTTTACAGCTTGGAATACAATGCTGTTCAGTTACAGAGTTTCTCGTTCTATGAAGTCGACCAGTACTGCTGCAAATAAATTTTGTGCTAGAAGAAATATAAACTAGAGCATTCTCAAAGCGCATACCTCCGCCAAAGACGACAATGTCAATGAAACATTCAAATTGGTTGTAAAACTAGGATTTCTTTTTTAACACCACCAAAATTCGATAATTTGTGTCTCTTGACAGTAATAACAGTTTTTGTTATTTCCTTGAAGATCCATCAATAATTTTTTTGAGTTGTGTTCTGACAAACACAAATACAAACATTAGTCAAGTACATAAACGGACAGCCCGATCATCCCCAAAATTTGGTTGTTTGTGCTTTTTAAGAATTCTGATTATTCGATAAAAAATAACCTCTTAAGTGGAGGTTTTCAGGAAGGACTTCTTTTATTCAGTGTGATGAGTAATAAGAAATGACACTACTAAAAATTGTATATCAGTATAAAGTTTAAGTTTTGGCCACCACAGCGTCAGTAATCTAACAATAGCTGAAGCAATTAGCACCAAGCAAAATAATCCATATATAAATGTGAAGTACGATTAAAGTATCAATTTTTAAAACTATACTGATCTACATAAAAGTTTCCAGTCGGGTGGCGTCAATATAAAGGGCGCACAGACGTGTGCACCTCACTTGAAAAAAAATTCAAAGAAAGTGATGCTAGAGTGAGGTTGTTGCTGTGTTGACGTCTGTAGAACTTGTAATACAAAGTTGGACTGTGATACATATAATTTTGACTGTAATATTTGTACAAATTTTACTGTGACTTGTCACGTGATCCATATTTTCATTTCATCATTTTAGTGCTTTGACAAGATTTAAACTAAGTTGTTCTCATATATTGACAGAAATACTATTGTTTTAGGCCTGAAGATGGCATGATTTTAAGCCGAAAGCTTGCCAACAATTTTAATTCAGTAATGAGTGTTAATACCCAATTCTTATTCTCGAATAGTTTCGAGCAAATTGACGAGCAGCGGCCTTAGAACTTCCAAAAAGGTGGAGAAGGCTTTTACATAGAACTGTAGGAACTGTAAATAAATAAAAATAAGAGCTCTGTAGGCTGGAGGAATTACACGAAAATATTATAAAAGTTAATTTCAACGAATGAAAAAATAAGCGTTGCAGCTCCGTGTTGCCGATGCTACGAATCGCTTTAATGCAGGCATTATAGTTACTGTTAATGAAAATACATATTAACCAGTTACTTCGTGTAGCATCTTGCATCAAAATTTGTAAATGAAGAATGCTAAATTGCAAAATTAAAAGGAAAGTTCTTCTGCGCTTCGATCTTTATCACTCGTGAACGAAGTGAGAGAGGTGATAATGTTTTCGTTGAAGATTTAAGTATACATAAAAATATATTTGTCTGTCTGTCCACTCAAAAAGTGGTCGAAGGAGTTGAGCAATCTTCAGTAATTTTTTGTAGGGAGTTTGGTGGATTGCCCTAGATGTGTCCCATGTCAAAAAACTGGGCCTAACTGGCCATAAAAAATGACGGCGTTGACTTCTCTGCACCGCAGCGAATTTGCCTAAACCGCGGCAGATCGTCTGGAGAATGGGGCGTTCTATTTTTTTCCTATATTATTATTGAAGAGCTAATCCCTGGAACGAATGCGGCTGGGCCCTAGCCTCGTTCATCGAAAATGACTTCGTTGAATTTGCCCCCTACCGCGAGTGATGGTCTTACGCCACTGAGGCGTTCTAGTTTTACGATCTACACATCTAAAAAACTTTACAAACTTGAAATTTGCTCTGTGAATTGATCTTCACAACGAAAAAAATTACTAAATGGTGCCTGCTCCGTGAATTGATAACTATCAGAAGAATTGATAACTATCGGAAGAATTGATAACTATCAGAAGAAGATGTTAACTACTTACTGTCCACGGTTTGTTCGATAGCTTTGTCGATGCGTGATTCCCGAAGCTGCCGTGGTCTTGATTTCCGGAAGATGTAAACGATGAGGAAAGATGGCGGGAAGACGATCAGGTTGCTTACGAAACCGATGCCGAGCTAGAGGAAAGCAACTTGTTTAAGAAAATTAATTATCTTCAGGGAGAGAGAAAGGTATTAGAAAAGGAGGAGGAGAAGTATACGAGGGAGAATAGACTGGGATTAGGGAGCAAAGAGCAAGGGGAAACATATGAAAGACAATTTGGACAATCATATGTATTTGATTTCAAAAGGGAAAAAATAGTTTGATGAAGCGAAAATGGTACAGGAGTGCAAATGGATAATTATAATCGAAAACTTGATGACGACTAACAGCAGTAAATATTACTAAAACATTATTACAGAATTTCTTATTATTATCATCATTGTTATTGGAGTTATTAAATAGTTCAATATACTGACAGCGGTACAAAGAAGCTTGTGGAAAATATAAAGCTGGGTGCACATCGAAGACATTAGCTGAGGAGCTTGTTAGGCCACAACAGTTTTCAAAACATAGATACTTGATTTTGGACGTGGTGACAGCAATAGTGGGCTATTGTCGACATATTTACATTGAGGCAGTAAGAGCTTCAACTTACTCTACTTATAAAACTACCTGCATAACGAATAGCAAAGCTTCTAAAGTGTCTGATAGTAGAAGCTAATGTAAGTATCTAGTCCAGTTAGAACTAAAGCTGATAAAACTTGATCGTAAACTTCTAAGGGTTTCGTGTCTGCCACTATCTGAATCACAGAGATCGTTCTAGATTATCCTATTTGTGCCTACCAGGTGACTTTACTTACTGTATTCCCTGAGCAGACAACATTACTGACATCAGAAATCACACGCATTTGCTGTGGATACCTGCACATCGTAGGAAATGCAAAGATTATTCTAATCAATAAGGTAAAATGCACAGGGGTAGACTTACCTGTTCAGGAGTGAGGGTGAAGATACCGATGTTGAGTCCACCAGACATGGGCTGGTCAGGAACTGTCTCGTAGAACATCGCGTTCACCAGCATGGACAGGAACAGCAACGCAAAGCAGGCTCCTACTCGCTGGCATCTGTGGCCACATAAATGAATATGCAATAATTAAATTAATAAGTAATTTTTATGGGAAAATGTAATCCTAAAATAACACAGTAGAGTTGAATGAAACTGTAATGCTGAAATGGAAATACTGTGCTGAACTCAGAATGTGATATGTACCAATGTGCAGTGGCGGCTCCTGCACTGTGAAAGGTGAGCCCCTCAGCTTTAGTTGGGACGGCATTCTGTGGTAAAGCTTTTTTCGAAGGTGAATTCGGGTCCTGAGCTTGAAAAGATGGTTATTTAGGAATTATTCTTGCAATAGTATTGCTAAATTCTATGTGCTGGTGGGGCCGGCCCCTATGCTCGAGCCGCCACTGCTAACGTGATTATGCCGCATAGAAATGAAAAGGTGATATAGATATAAAATATACGGTACTGTCTGAATGATGGTACAAAGCTGAAATAAAAAAGCAATATTGAACTGAAAACATGGAAATTACTAAAATTAGAGGCGGTGACTGAAATCACAAAAATACATACAGTAAAGGAACGAGCAATATAGTAACATTATTAGTGAAAACTATATAAAATGAAACGTTTATCACTACAGGGGGAAGCATAAAATTAAAATTGACAATAGCTAAGGAAATCATGGCGAATTAATGTGATTTGTAGACAGAAAAATGCAAAAACTTGATGTCTATAAGATAGCATCTGAATATATGGAAAAGTACCTACGAAAATACAACAGGAAACTGCAGACAGAATAAAATTAAATTCTGTATTGAGAAAACTAGCAACCTCAGTTTGGCAAGAGCAAAGCAAAACTACAATGCGAAACACCATTTGAAACTAGAACGCCTCGTGGCGTGAGACCATCACCCGCGGTGGGAGCCAATTCAACGAAGTCATTTTTGATGGCCAGCTAATCCTAGTTTCTCATTTGGATGCTGTATCCAACAAGGCTAAACCCACGCTGATCGCCCCGTACACGTCTCTAAATAATAATATGGGAAAAATGGGAGGCCTCGCGGCGTAAGACGATCTGCCGCGGTGGAGGCAAATTCGACCTGGTGGAGGAAAATTCAACACCGTCATTTCTTATGGCCAGCTAGGCCCAGTTTTTTTATATGGGTCATATCTAGGTAAACCCACCAAACTCCCTATAAAAATTATGAACATTGCTCAACTCCGTCGATAATTTTTTGGGTGGACAGACAAATATATATACTTAAATCTTCAACGAAAATATTATCACCTCTCTCACTTCGTTCACGGGTGATAAAAATGGGAAATGTGAAGACAAACAGTCAAAACTTGGAATTCCACACACTGTGTATGGATCAGTTGAGACTCGCGTCTGCCGATATGAGGGACCTGCACTGCTTTACACCAGGATATTTTCAATTGAACAAGAGGAAGTAACAGATATTGTAGTATAGAGTGGGCTACTTGTATTACGCTATCTAGTGGGCTACTGAAATTACAATACCTAGGGGGCTACTGACATTACAATGCCTAGTGGGCTACTTACATTACAATACCTAGTGGGCTAAAACATTACAACATGTAGTGGGCTACTTACATTACAATATCTAGTGGGCTACTAGCATTACAATTGTAGTGGGCTAGTTACATTGCAATACCTAGTGGGCTACTTACATAACAACATGTAGTGGGCTAGTTACATTACAATACCTAGTGGGCTACTTACAATACAATACCTAGTGGGCTACTAACATAACAACATGTAGTGGGCTACTTACATTACAATACCTAGTGGGCTACTAACATAACAACATGTAGTGGGCTACTTACATCGCAATACCTAGTGGGCTACTAACATAACAACATGTAGTGGGCTACTGACATTACAATACTTAGTGGGCTACTGACATTAATTACGTTTACATTGATGTCAGTGACGATCCTCTTGCAGCGCTTAGATTATCCGCCTCAGAGAGAGCGAATCGAACGCCCTACACTACCGTTTACGCACCTGGTAAAGCGGGACCGTGGGGGACGCAGGAACACAGAGAACCAGAGGTGCTCGTCTGCGATGTTCTTGCTGGACACGTTCTGGAACAGGTGGCCGAATTCCGTACTGTCCTCTTTGCCGGCGGCTGGCAGTATCCGATCCAGCTGAGACAAACGGTAATCAATAGTTGTCAGTCGTAAACAACTGTAATCGTTTGTTATTTATCATCAGGAAAGGGTAATCATTGGCAACTGAACAGCAGCCAATGGTATTCAGTTGTAGACCATTGTAATCACCGGCAGTTTGTGGTAATCAGTAGTTATCAATGGTAATTATTAATGGTAGTCAGTTGCAATCCCTTATAATGAACAGTAGTCAGGGGTAATGTTAGCCAATATGGTGATTAATTGTGCGTAGTGGTAATAATGGTCGTCAATAACAATTAACAGTGTTCAATGGGAGTCAATTTGTAACGAATATCGTAAATTATAATTAATTAATTGATATACTGAGTCATAGACTACACAATATCTTGACTGCTCACTGAAATTGGGATTTGTATGAGTGAGCCTGGAGCCCGTTTTACGTAAGCGTTGATAAAATGAATTCTAATAATCACACAGGCCTCAAACAAAGATTATTTCTTCGTGTTGCATGTGTTGCAGAGCAGGGAATCTAAATTCACAAGTGCAGTATATTATAATATATTCAATTTCTCGGCCCGCATGACTGCTAATTGAGTTCGTCACTGTACTTGGTTTTAGGAGTGAACTTCAATGGAGAATAACGTTATCAGGCTACAGTGCTGGATGGTGGAGGAACGTCGTTAAGATCCGGCCGGAAGGTCATTGAGAATTACGGATGTCGCTCACATTTAGCGATGCTGGTAAACAAACATATTTTGTATGGTGCCATGAACGATCTTTCAAGTTATTATCTGAGAGCTTCCGACCTGAAAGACGGTGGCTACTTCCGCCAGAACATGAAGTCGCATGATACAAAGAATGCGTCTATAGATTTGAATGTTAAGGCCAACACATTGGAATGTTGTATGTGCGAAACGCATATATAACATATATATCTTCAGTGGACGATAAATATCACACCGTTGGATAGCAAGAATAATTGAAAATTCATCATAATTTCTGGGAATATTAGAATTTGATAGAAAAAATGGCACATATAATGACTTTCGTGTTACATACAATTGAGTTTTTTCTAACGGCAGATTTGAAACGATAACCCCGGCAATTGATGTATGTAGGGCTTTTGTTAGAGCTCATCGTAACAACCGCAAGATAAGGGACGTTAAGAAAACCCAGTAATATTGAAAACGGAATTTAAACCACCGTAATACCACATAGTGAAACCAAATTGGTAGTCATGAACTAAAAATGCATAGAGAAACCATGAGATAAAGATACCAGGACAGCCGTTAAATGGTGATAAAACATGACATTTTGGCGCTTGATAAAACTTTTCATTACTGAAACCATCTAAGGCTGCACATCGTGGCTGTCCATGTTATTGCACATTTCTGATCAGATATATTACGTCACTTAATGGTTGCCTACGTTACATCACTTCATAATTTCTTATATTATATCACTTCCTGGTTGCCCAAGTCAAATCACTTCATGGTCGCCGGAGTTAAATCACCTAATGGTGGACTGTATTGTATCACTTTATGGCAGCCAATGCTACATCACTTCATCGCTGAGAATGCAATATAACTTCAAGGCTGTCAGCGCTATATCACTTCACTGCTGTCAATCTACAAGGCATCTTTTCCAACAACAAGAAAACGAAGTCAACTTACTTGGCCGCCTTTTTCAACATCAAACAGCTGAATTCAACTTACCAAGCCGACCTTTCCAATATCAAGTAGATAAATTAAACTTACCTGGTCGCTCTTTCCTACAACAAACAAAATATTCAATTTACCAGGCCTCTCTTTTCAACTTCAGACAAACTAGACTTGCAAGGCCGCCCATTACGACATCAAGCCCAAAAATCGAACTTACCATGCCTCCTTTGTCAACAGCAAGCCAATCGTTGCAGATGAACTCAAACTTGTCTCCAGTCTGTACGTCACGGAACACAATGTAGCTGAGGTACCATGAGGCATTTGGACCTTTGCCTGAGTTATCGTGCCAGATCCTTATGTACTGAAGGGGACCAAGGGATCTGCACAAAGGTAGAAATAAAGGTAAAGTCAACTTATCTTACACTCTAACTATGAAAACTACATAGAAGCACTGATTCGTGCTGTAGATACTCCTAAAAAATGTGCATTTGCAATGGAACATAGATCGTCAGAGGTAATTATGGAGTCAAATACGGAAGACTCGTGCCACAACTGCGACTCGCAATTGTTACTTTTGCTTGTTTAGTCAGTGCCCAAGCGAGGGACTGTGAATGTCAGAAATGCTGACGCTGTAATCCCTAGCATTGAAGAATTTACCACCCCGAAGATGAAACGCACACCCGACCTTGAGGGTAAAAGCGAGGAGCATTCCAACACTCTGCCCGCAGGTTAAATACAAATGGAATCAATGTAGCCATTAACATCGTCTAACACTGTATACCAAACACAACTGAAGGGTAGAAACCTCTAGTGGGCCACTCACAAGTTTCAACAATTCGATTGTAATATCTTTATGAACTTGAAAGGCATGTAGTAAAGTCTAGCTGAACGGTCCCAACAGCCGCTTCGACACTGCCACGCAGGTTAGACAGCCAGCTGTAGACGCACCAATACGACCATCCCCAGAAAACAGCCGGGACTCACGCTTCGGTCTTCTATGAGCTATTGTCATAAGTAGTCTAGTCTGTCACTGTTCATTTGTGAAGATACTTGCAGATGTAGACAAGGATACTGAGCTGCAGCTCACTGACTGAGCTTGGTAGTTCGCTGAGGATTTCTGCGGCGTGGAAAGGACCCTCTGAATGGGAGTGTCATTCTTCTGTTTTCTTCTCTTTTCGTTTTTAATCTCTTGCTGTGTGCCACATGGCTGAGTGAATTCGTTCAGCCGAGTCGTGTAGGGTTCGAGATGCTTTGCGCCTTGTTTTGTGCCAGAGGGAGTGCACCTGACCACTACTAAACTAATAGAACTCACCTGAGTTCTACTCGACTTCCAAACTATACCATGTGAAATCAGATCGCTGTTGTGTAGTCTTTATATTTGATACGAGGAAAAAACTGATTTTAATAATAATAATAATAATCAAGGCCACAAACACTTCATTAACCATTTACGCCGTGAATTAATTTACAGCAGTGAATAAAGACCTAGAAAACGCACGTTGCCAGCAGGGCTGGTGTTAGGTAACTACTGGCATGCCGACGCCTATTCTGATGAGACCGTTAGTACTTTTCTCTCATAGCGTTGACTATGCACAGTTCAATGAGTGATTTTCCTTGAAGAAAGAATTACTTATTCCTGAGCAAAAGGGTTAACTACTGAGCGTTAATAGAACATATGCTCGTTCGCTAGATACCACCTTCAGTTACTCGCATCCAAAGCTGTTACTTCTAGAGTGACGAATTCGTCACAGTCGAGCGTAAAGGGTTATAGGTTTTTGTCTTTCATTAATTGTTCTGCATCTTACACATCGCTACTCATGACGAAGACGTCTGTTCCGGCTTTCCTGAAAATCGGGCGGTGCGGGTCGCCGAAGGTGCGGACGTCCGACTCTCCGTTCTCTCCGTTGACGACGAACTGGACCAAAGAGTCCGTCTGCGCCTCCTTCTTGTTGCCGGTGAACACCAGGATCTCGTACAGATATTTCTCTTCCAGC
>LQNS02276498.1:22527386-22539370 GCA_001587735.2 Parhyale hawaiensis
ACGGAATTCACCTTACGCAGGAGCCCAATCTTAGTGGAAGCACGTGACACCAACCTCCTAATATGCGGCTCAAAAGTAAGCTTCTCATAAAAGACAACACCAAGAATCTCCAAGGAGCTAGACTCCTGAAGTAAAGTGTCGTCAATCTCCAGTTAGGGATGCTGCGGTACAAGTATCCGAGACCGACTGATAATCATCGACTTGGTCTTATTGGCATTCAGCTTCATACTCCAGACCGAGCACTATGCGCTAATGCGTGACAAATCCCTATTCAGAGACTGAGCGACAGCATCACGAAGGCGAGGAGCAGGTATCACCGCCATCAAAGTGGAATCGACGGCATAGTTGATCAACGTGTTTTCGAGTGAAGAGAACATGTCGGTAGTATAGAGAACAAACAACAGCGGGCCAAGCACACTGCCCAGAGGGACGCCAGACACCACCTCGACTGAGGCGCTCAAAACGCCGTCAACAGACACACTCTGCGTTCGCTGAGAAGCAAAATCGCGAATGATTGACAGAACCCTACCACCCACACCAAAGGACTCCAGCTTGTATAATAGACCCCTATGGTTAACCCTGTCAAACGCGTGCTAAAGTCCAACTGGACAAGGCGTGCTGCAGACCCGCATTATTACGCCTTACATTATTATCACGAAGTGACCAAAACCGAAGTCGGTTATGGGGCGTGTATGAATAAAAAGTAGAACGCCTCCTGGCGTAAGACTATCACCAGCGGTAGGGGCAAGTTCAACGCAGTCATTTTTGTTACCCAGCTAATCCTAATTTATCATATGGACGGTTTGTCGAACAAAGTTAGCGCGCAACGACTCAGTAGTATTTTTGGGTAGACAAACAGCAAAATTTGTCGCCGTCGTTTTTGATGGCCAGCTAATCCTAGTTGTTTTTTGTTTTTTTTTTGGCACGGGTCACATCGAGTGCCCCTCACCAGACTCCGTGCAAAAAGTCATGAACATAACTCAACTCCTTCTACCTTTTTTTGGGTGGAGAACAAGTTTCATCGCGGTCATTTTTTTATTGTTAACGATTCCCAGTTTTTTGGCATGGGTCACATGGAAATCAACCCACCAAACTCCCTACAAAAAAATATGAACATTGCTCAATTCCTTCTACCACTTATTGGGTGGACAGACATACTAAAATCTTCAACGAAAACATTATCACCTCTCTCACTTCTCTCGCGGGTGATAAACATGTACAGGCAATGGTGTACAAACAGCAAAAAATCGCTTGTGATGGGAATAATGATAATCATTCACATCAAATAGAATAAAAAAGTTTTAAGTTTTGATTTTAGTGAACCGAGGAGAAAAGGTAGGTTCTTATGTTACAAATTTCATGTCTTGTGTGCTTTCTTGCTGCTTTGGTAGTATAAATGCTATTAAACGTCCCTATTTGGTAACTAGAGAGCACTCTGAGAGCGCATACCTCCGCCAAGCAAGGTAACGGTAACGAAAAATTCAAATTGGTCCCGAAACCATAATTTTCTATGCATCGAAACCAAACTCTAATCATTTACGCCTTTCAATAATATTAACTGTATCTGTAATGTTTGTGAAGATCCTTTCATAATTTTTTGAGTTATACTGCTGACAAACATTATGGCATACATACGCCAAACACACAAAAATCAACCGATCATCTCCAAAATTCAATAATTTGTGTCTTTTAGCGTTAATAACAAGTTCTGTAAATTTCATAAAGATACATCCATAAATTTTTTTGAATTATTACGCTAAAATCAAATACAGCGACAAACACACGACGAACCAACAGATTATCACAAAAATTTGGTCACTTGTTCTTCGTATGTATTATACCAAACAACTCATACAAATTTCATGGAAAAACGGTCCATAACTCTTTTAGTTATGGTCCTAAGAAAATAGGCAGACAGATACACAAACAAATGAACGGATTTTCACCAAAAGTTAATCATCTGTTACTGTCACCATCTCTGTAAATTTTGTAAAGATCCGTTCATTAGTTTTTGAGTAATCTTGGCGACAGACAAGTAGCCAGACAGAGAGACAGACAAACACGACAAAAACATTACCTGCTCGGCGGAGAGAATAAATACTTAGCATTGTGCGAAAATATTGGGCGTTCAAGCACAATCACAATCTTAAAATTATTCATCATCATCATTGTTGCGACCTCCAAGGAGGCTATGTATTCGTTGAGATTGTCTGTCTCTTTGTTTGCTAACTTGTCTGTCAGAAAGCTTTGAACGGATTTTAACGAAATTTACAGGGACTGGTAAGTACATATGTTAGGAGGAACATATGATTAACTGTTGATGAAGATCCGTTCATTCGTTTGTTTGTCTGTCTGCCTCATTTTTCATAATGCCATAACTCAAAAAGCTATGAATGAATTTTTATTAAATTCACGCGAGCTGTTGAGCATACCACGAAAAGTAAATGACAGCATTTTTGTGATGTTCTGTTCGTTCGTTTGTTTGTCGCTGTTTGTGAGCTTGATTAATGTTTGTAAAAATATTTATAAGCAGCATAACTCGTTATAAACGGATCTTCAACAAAATTACAGAAGCTGTTATTACCGCCAAAAGGCACAAATGATCAGATTTTGTAGTTTATACAAAGGATAGTACAGTTTCAGTACCAATTTGATTTTTTTTACCCTTGCCTTGCTTGGCGGAGGTATGCGTTCTCAGAGTGCTTTAGTGTATCTTAAAATCATACCTACGTTACTACTTTGCGAAAGTACAGTATTTTCCGACGCTGAGGGTTAACGATAAATTTATACTGTTTAAATTTGAAAATGTATATGTTTTATCACATATTGTTAATCCGAAATTTCTAGACTTTCAGGAGCCAACAACAAATTATCAGCTTCATTTGGGGTTCGTCTCAGGTTCGTAGCTTTTCGGTTCGAATGAAAAATAATCAGCATATCAGATGTTATTCCATGTTTATGAATTTTCAAAGAAATTAAACACTAGTTAATCATTTTATGGAGTAAATATTATAAATGTTTGTGACAGTGGAATGAATGTTATCACAATTAAGATACAGTGGAAGCCCGGTTTACGGTGTTATTTCGTTCCTGGAGGAGCATCTCAAACAGAAAATACCGAAAACAGGGATATACTTATTTAATTACGATAATGATCACTGAAACAGAAATGCAGAGCTTGTAATGCACACAGTGAAATGAATACCAACGCACACCAACACTCACCAATTGACAGGCACCTACTGACTGTCGGTTGCTAAGTGGAGTGTGCTACCGCAAACCGGGACAATACCGCAAAAAGGTACATTATCTTCACAAAAGTTTAGGCTGTAAACCAAAAATACCACAGACCAAGACAGTCGCATACCAGGATTCCACTGTATATAGTTAATTATGCATTTTTTGGGTACAAGAAAAATTATCATTACTCTAGCATTTACTTTGCGTAATCGGGAGAAGGGAAAATTAAAATGAAGTCCGGCTTTCTGTAAATTCTTGAACTTTCAGATTACGATTTCTCATCGAAGGAAATTTCACCCTAATTTAATTATTTTTTGGTTCTGGAAGTAATTATTGTCATAGTAAGGTACGTCATAGGTTTGCAAAATTGTGTGAAGGACAAAAATCTGTGTCCAACGTGTGAATTAAAATCAATTAATCATTTCTACTGTGACAATATATTTTTATATCGTGTCACACTTACTGTAGTTTAAAGCTTCAACTATTCCTGTCGCAAATGAATTTATCATCATGCCAGATATATGTAATTCATAATTCATGCATTAAAAGAATCTTACCATCATATCAGGGTTGATCCATTCATCAATTTGGGGGTTACGGAAGTAACAGCCGGAGATGACTACCCTTAGCCTGTAGTCGGTGGTAACGTTCGAGAGATCGTCGATGGTAATGGTTTCCAAATCTGCTAGCTTGGCTGGCGTCACCGACGCCTTGAATTCTCCGATGCCCAAGTAATATCTTCCTTTGCCCATCAGGAGTTCGGAGTCCAAGAACAGCTGGAGTGTATCTTAAAAAGAGAAAGTACAGCTTTGTCCAGCAGAATTTTGGAATTTAAGAACAGTTGGAAAATACGTATCTTAAAAAGGACAAGTTTGAAACACCGCTAAGCTAAGACACACTTTGGAGGGAATAAACACAGAATTAAGTGTAGTTATACATATACAATGAACAGCTTTAACTAGTTTATTTGGAGGGATGGGTGGAGAGTTAGTATGTTGCTTAGCGTATCCAAAAGGAAAGTATGAAGTTCGGGTAACGAGGAACTGTAGTATATTCTGGAGGGAATGAGTACAAAATTAGAATTTGTTACACAATTGATATGTACCACCAACGGTAAAAGTATACGTAATGTAGAGGAATGTGTAGTCAGCTGAAATATTGCACAGGTGGAGCGCACCAAATTAGGAATAAATTAGTTCTAGGGATAGAAAAACTAAACTACGTATATGCTAGCTAGAAATAATATACGACCCAACTGGAAAGTATCAGGCAAGAATTATTATTATTTTTTTATTGTATTCCTGCGTCTACCACGGCACCCACATCATACAACGTGATCCAAGCAGTGAGACTCAGTTATTATGTCGCATTAGTATATGAATTTTTTATCTCAGCATTCTTGCCGGAAAGTCTCAGTCGACTGAGCTGCGCTACGCCTAGCGGGAAAGAGGTACAAAGCATCTCTAAAGAGACGGACAATATAAGACGAGAAGAGAAACGGTAGAAACATCTGTGCGAAAAGGCACTCGGGCCAGCCGCTGGGTGAGTGATGCCTATCTATTTTCTAACAGGGAAAGAACCCGCCAGAAAACATAGATATATCCCCGAGGGCGTACCAGGTTAGGAATGGCCAATTTTAAATCAGGAATATAAAACAGCTGGAGTATAGGTACAATGAAGCATAATGGATTTTTTGCTTTATTGAGCAAACAAACTCACCTGTGCCAGGAACTTCTGAGAATTGCTTCACCATGTAGAAGTGTGAGTGGTTTTTGAAAGTTGGCATGAAGCCTCTGGAGACAAACATGAAGAGTCGATCGTTCGGCGTTTCAATTTCTAGCTCGACCATTGCTGAAGTCAGACTCTGAAATAATCACGCTGATGAATAAATGACAAATATATATACAGGGACGCTAAAAGTAGCGGAAAATTTGATATATGTATGTACCGTATGCAGGTTTGTGTGTGTATATTAACAGGCTCACTGCGATAACTTCCAATGCAAACTCACATCGTTTACAAGGAATGTCGAGTACATGACAGGGATGAGCTGCCGACTGGATTCGTAGGTGGCGTTGACGAACTCGAATGCTGAAATATTAAGATGATTTTAAAAATAATATTTTATTAACGAAATGACTTACATTATATTCAGTAAATAATTAAACTACTGCTGTTTCTATTTGACCCTATCGCCCCTACTCTACGCATTGGAGACATAGCAAATAGTGCTTGTCCTTCGGAAAGTGATGTTTAGGTCAAGCACGAAAAGATGAGGCAGGTCAGAATACACCCAAAAGGTATAACTAGGCTTCAACTAGCCTAGGTCAGACAACATGCCCATCCAGACCAGAATATACCGCGTATAATGAAGCAGTTGCCGGATCAGCACAGTCGGAACTGGTATAACCAGTTCATGCAAGGCCTCCAAAGAGGGGTATAGGAAAAAAGCCCCGGTAGAAAATAAGCCCCGGTGGAAGAAAGCCACCAGGAAAAAAACCCGGTAGGACAAAAAACGCCTGTCGCCTATTATCAATTTATAAGCTCAGGTATTTATTTTACAGCACAATACATTAAAGTGAATTAAATTAAGCTGTACTTAGCTCATCTACCCTTGTGTGCCTATCTAATTTTGACACTTCAATTCTTTGAAATGGTGATAGTAGGAGAGCCTATCGTGGTACAACTAAGCTGATCCAACATTTGGAGACTTAGTGAGATTGTCTCTCTACATAACCAATTATAATCAGTCCCAAGCTAATCTAGCTCAAAAATAACCTAGTCTAGCCTCTTCTAATCAAACCTAGGCTAGTGGGTATAACCTAAATAATACCTACCTAATCCAACCTAGCCAACCTAATCTAACTTAACATAACTTCATTTTGTTCAACCTAGCCTGTTCTACTTGACCTATTCTGGCCTTACCGTAGCTAGTATACGATATTTTCATCTAACTTGAGTTATTATAATCACACCTAACAAAACCTAACCTATTCAAACCAAACTTAATCTTAGATAACCTTACTTATTCTAACTAAACCTAACTTAGATAAACTTACTTACCTAATTTAACTTACCTAATTTCACTAGCCTAACCTTAACTTTGCCTAATATAACTTATACATAACCTAACCTCAACTTTACCTAACCTAACTGACCCAAGCTAACCGTATTTCACCAAACCTAACTTGTCTAACTTGACCTTATTTCACCTAACCTAACTTATCAAGCCTAATTCAATCTCACTTACCGTATTTTGGAAACTCATCCAGCTCCCATTAATTGGTGCTTGCAGATGCTGGATAAAAATTAGCTTACTACAATGCGATTTAGTTTACATGAATACAATGAACTGCAGAATAATAAATTGAGTTATTACGTGTATTTCAGGAAAGAGGCGGGGCTTTTTTCCTACCGGAGCTTTTTTCCGGGTGGCTTTGTTTTTCGTAGTTTTTTCTACCGGGGTTTGTTTCCTGCGGTTTTTTTTTTCGGTCACCCTAAGAGAATAGAGTCTAGGAGCCTTGGTTCATGTCCCTGAGCTCTGGCGCGAGGTGCCTTGTGTGAAGAATGAGTAAAATTTTTTTCACGTCACATCTGAGCTGTGCTGTAATCAGAATTTTCCAGTGTAATGCGATGTAACGCGGTGTTACTCGCGCAGTATTACTCTAAGTGGAGGTGAATGAAACAGAATCTCAGCACAGTACCGAAAATGTAAATACAGCTGTTTGTTCTTAAGGGTTTATTGCTATCAATGATGACACAGTCCCTTAACAGTTTCCATGAAGGTAATTCTTCCATGAGAAGTTTCTGAACTAGACCAATCACAGGTTTTTCTCCAAAATATTAGTAGACCGACGGTGCGAGATCACAAAACGTAAACAAGGCGATCGGTACCAGCATGCGCAACGAAAAATCTAACCACCGAGTTTAATAAAAAATTTCTGGTTTTATTTGCGACGAATATAAACTAGAAACACAAAATAATAATACGTGTGATGCACATTTAAAAAAAATACGACTTCACAGGTCACAAAACGTAATTATAGGCTTTTTTATTCGATGAATACATATGTGGCGAAACTTTACAATTGCACGGTGTTACACAGCCCGCAACCCACTGTTTTCGCAGGGTAAAGGGCAAGGGTAACCTCAGGCAACACTGGCGGGTCTCATTGACGGCCGGAAGATGACCCAATGCGACACGTTTTTTTGAGATAGAATTACGCTTGAGGTAACATTGGGTTATCCCGCCCACTGATTACAACACAGCTCAGATCTACCGTCCGGTTCAACATATCATTCAACATCTAATAGGCCACGTTGCTCAACATGTGTGCCATGCGATTCAACAGATACTCACGGGGCATGGTGGTGTTGCCGCGCTTGTTCGCAGAGACGACGATACCGATCTCGATCTCATTAACAGTATCTTCGACAATAATTTCTGTGCCGTTGCGGAACAGCAGGTCCAGGTCCAGCACCTTGGATCCCCGGGCCAGTTTGGTGGAGCTATCTGGTGCGTGCTGTCGGTGTGGATATTAATAACTTTATGGACATCATACAGTGTGGATATTACGCATACCGACATGATCAATATTCAATAGTGGGTATCGTCCAACACGGACATTATCTACTCCTATTACGATATCATCACTGACGGGCATCACCTATTGCGGATGTAATCTACCCGTATTACCGATACCTAGTATCGATTTCGGATCATTCATTTCAAATTTTATCTGCTCGAATTATGGATATTATCAAAAAATGATNGACATTATCTTCTCCTATTACGATATCATCACTGACGGGCATCACCTATTGCGGATGTAATCTACCCGTATTACCGATACCTAGTATCGATTTCGGATCATTCATTTCAAATTTTATCTGCTCGAATTATGGATATTATTAATGATGGATATCATCAATTACAAAAGTTACTTTCTAGCACTAAGGATGTTGCTTACTTGTATTACGGATACAATCAGTTTTGGCTACAGTATGCAAGGTATCTCATCAAATTACGGACATCATCGATGACTGGTCATCACCATCACTGATCTTTGCCACTCGAATTATGGATATTATATAAGAAACAGTTATCGTCCATCATAGGCAGATGAGAATTGTCGCAAACTCAACTCAGTAGATTAAATTAGATAGCTGGCAGTAGACAGACCAAGAGGCCCATTCTCAGAGAAAAGCCGGGATTCACGTTCTGGCCCTCTATGAACTATTGCTATTATGTCCAAATTACTAAGACATCTGAGAATTTCCGCAGCTGCAGCTCGACGATGTTAAGTTAATTTGGACATAAAAGATAGGGGATCAGGGTGGCCTCTGAAGCTTTGACCGTTAAGAGTTCGTGACTCCTGGAGTAACGGTTCGAAGATGTGGAGGGTGTAGCTTCCATTGTTTGTCAAGACGATTTCCAAACACATTGACTGTCTCTGCACCGATAACTTTGGAGGAGAGTTAATGCACCGGAGAATAATTTTAAATAGTTTCTGTGGAGTTCGATTTTGTATTGATTTAAATTAAACATCAAGTTGTTTTATTTTTCTCCTCAACTTAAGCAAAATTTCAATAGCGAGTCGTAAATAAAATCATAGGGCTTGCTAGCTGATTAAGATTGGATGCACCAACAGCTAGGTGGCAACTCGTTCGTGCAGCCACAAGTGCAGTCTGGTTGCCATTATCTTTTGCAACACGACAGAAGTGGCGGAACTATTGCTCCTAGTGAAGTGTCCGACAAGTCTAGCCAAGTAGGCTCGACATAACAAAACCTAAATTATAATTACTATCAGGGTTGCGGAGTCAGTGTCGGAGTCGCTCGAAGTCGGAGGACTTGAGGGGGAGTCGTAGTCGGAAGTCGGAATCTCACTTGCTCAAAGAGTAGGAGTCGACAATTTTAGCCCGACTCCGATTCCGGAATTCCATTTATGAAAAAATGTCAATCAATTCAAAATCTTCAGTCTCATGTTTTAAAAAATAATAAAATATTTTGTAAATGCGGATATATTTTGTTTTTGGCTTAATCTATGTTTTTGCCATTGAGAATGGACTACCTAGATTGTCCAATTCCAAGGCACCGATGCCAATTACTTGATACAATTTGATAGTCTAATTTCTGTGTCATGATATGCAATGATCAGAAAGAAAATCTTCTTAAACAGTCCTGGGTCTGGAGGGGGGGGGGTTGTCTGTGTACATTTCTTTTTTACAGCTCTACCATGTATCTTCCTATTCCATATGATGAGGACATTACGTAAGAATTGGGTAGAACTTTCTCACCTGGTACATTTTGAGAGGGGGCATGGGGATGGGGGGGGTACAAATTATCGGTTGTGAGCCGACTGGTCTAAAATTACCACAGTATACATATTTTTGTAGAAACAAACACATTTTGCTCATACAACTTTTTCGACTTAGGCCTTAGTTTTTGAGATAATGAAAAATATAGAAAGAAAAGAATAGAACTAAAGGAGTTTTCATGCTAGAATATAAACAATGACAATTTTAGAATCCTTGAAACATTCCTAACAAATGCATAGAGCCGGGATTTCCGTTTTTGCCCTCATATATATATATATATATTTTTTTTTTATTAAAGCTCAAAACCGAATCCTTTGCTTTTTCCCTGTATTTTAATTAGCGATCGAACGAAATTGAAAATGGAGAATCCAGCTCTCTAGTATTGTGAGGCATGTTTCGAGGATTCCAAAACTGTCATTGTTTTTTCTAGCATATAACAACTCATCGAGTTCTATTCTTTCAAAATATCCCCAAAAAATGCATAGATATTTATATATATTTCCTATTATCTCTAGAACTAAGTCCTAAGTCAAAAAAGTTGTAGGAGAAATATGTGTTTCCTTTTTAAACATACATACTATACTGAACACATTTCGGAACAATCGGTTCACAATCGATAATTTTACCTCCCCCTCCCCCTCTGAAAATGAACCAAGTGCGAGAGTTCTACCCAACTTTTCTTTACTTTACATTTTATAGCTGTAAAAGAGAAATGTACACAGACATCTCCCCCCCCCCCTCAGAGCCAGGACAAAAAACAAAAAAGTTAGGCATGACAAAAAAAGACCAGTTTGACTCCAGTCCACCCTCTAAACAGGTTTTCTCCGTGGTAATTATTATTGTATTATAAGTATATGAAAATTTAATGTCCCAAATGGTGCTAATAAAGCAAAATATCATTGTAAATGTACAAAACTACTAGCTATCTTTAGCTTAATATGTCTGTATATACACTATTAAAAATAATTTGGACATGTTTAATGCTTATATTAAATTACCAAGGAGTCGGAGTCGGAAACTTTTGAGGACCCGGAGTCGAAAGTTCTAAAGGGCCAGGAGTCGGAGCCAGACCTTGAACTATCCGACTCCGCAACCCTGGTTTAAATTAAAGCACTTACGAAAGTAATGGCCGGCCATTCTTTTGCCATAATGGCGACGGGGGCGTAGCACGGGCCTTGAGGACAGAAGTTTTCAGGGAATACGAAGGAACATTCGCCACACCAATGCCAGCCTGGCAGCTTGTCGCCGGTCACTCTACAAAACAAGCGTAAAACCAATTAATGCAACCCTATTTGTTACCAAACTCCTGGGCCTCTTAGCCCCTTCTTGCCTATCTACTTTGCTCATAGGAATAGCACATTTGAAACGACATACCGAGACTCACGCTATGGAAGGGTTAAGCGGCAAGGTGGAATGATTCGTAAGGTCATTGAAATACATTTCTAGTTCAGTTTCGATACTAACCGAGCTGAAGGTTAGGACATATCAGTTTCCGATGTCATGGAAAGTGCCTCGGCGACGTCTCGTGTGCTTCTTCCAAAGATCTCGAGAGCAGGAAACGGCGAATGCACTGAATGTCGTCTCTCAGTACTAAATACTTTATAGAACATGCCAATGCAAGCAACTATTTGCCTCTGGAACGGGTGAGTCAAATTATTCGGGGCACACAGCTGGCTTGCCGAGGCAAGTCAGTCCAGCAAACTGGCGGCAGCTAAAGCCCAGACAGGGGAACAATACTCCAATTTAGGTAGCAAGAAAGCATGGAAGTATCTACACTACAGACTACTTCTTTGTCAATGAACACAACATAAGCCTTGCTCAGGAGCTCAACCGTCATAGCTCATGAGACAAAACTCCCAATAAATATGGGCCTTAAACGTAAGTTTCTCGCCAAAGACGCTATCTGAAAGGGCTTGCTGGAGACAAACAAGCAGACTCAGCTAGACCAGCAGCGCCCACAGTTCGACGCACAAGGTTTGTAAAAAAAAAAAAAACTCGCAGACCGAAGGATATTGTTACGGAAAGCACTTACGGCTCGATTGATGTGGTAAGGCAAACACGTAGCTATAGTTCCATAGCCAATGATACGATTAGACTCTCAGCTCAATGGCCAAGATAGGATTAGACTTTCAGCTCGATGAACAAGGATAGAATTAGACTTTCAGCTCGATGGCCAATGATACGATTAGACTCTCAGCTCGATGGCCAAGGATAGGATTAGACTTTCATCTCGACGGCCAATGATACGATTAGACTCTCAGCTCAATGGCCAAGATAGGATTAGACTTTCAGCTCGATGGCCAAGGATAGGATTAGACTTTCAGCTCGATGGCCAGTGATACGATTAGACTCTCAGCTCGACGGCCAAGGATAGGTTTAAACTCTCAGCTCGACGGCCAAAGATACGATTAGACTCTCAGCTCGAT
>LQNS02276498.1:22541848-22552034 GCA_001587735.2 Parhyale hawaiensis
GTAATAATAATAAGCTCATGTATTTCTCGTTTGGAGACCGTGTCCAACAAGGTTAGGACACAGCCCCCCACCCCGTAGCATGAGCTCTCTTAAAAATAACGTTCGAGGGTGATAAAAAGTCATAATTAGAAATTCAAGAACATCCAGTGCCCAGCCCCCCTCCCGCCCCACCGTGCCCATTAAAGAGCCGACAGAAGGGGACATAAACGACCGTTGATACAGAGCAGTGCGAACCTTGTAGAGCAGTTTAATAGCGAACTTGTATTTAAAAACACTTATTTGTTTGTAAGCTTAAATTGGTAAGAAAAGACATAATTATCTTGGGTTTTAACTGATTTTTGGTTAAACTTTCAGCACATCAGAACTGGGGTTACTACCTTTCTCAGAGCGGAAATATCTATGATGGGAAACTGACACTGCTCAACCTGTGTCTAAAATACACCGCATAGATATATGTAGCAACAGTAAGCTATTTATTTTACTGAAATTGTTGATAGTTAAAGACTGGATGTGTACTTCCCTCAACACGAGGTGATGCTCTATTAAGCTGTATTATCCGTATTCAATGATTCAAGTATAAACGGAGGACTGTACCTAAGGTCTCATATATATATGTATATCTTGTAAACTTCGACGAGAAGCAGTTGAAGAAATTTTGTTACCAACACAAAGTGAAAGTGAAGAAACAAAATTTAGTTTTTCTTCAAAATAGCATTACTAGAAGCCTAAAAAAATTATCACCTTTCCTTATCGTTTGAAAGAAGTAGGCTATATTTTTTTCAGTAATATTTACTGCTTTACAACCATTGCATCTCCGGCATTAATACTAGTCTATAGTCCTCATGGTAGAAGTGAAAAGAAATGAAAAATAAACATTGTTAAGCAACTCTTATAGATTAGGTTATGGCGAAGGGCACTTACAGTCGTAGCCTATGTCGGTGTCGTACTGGAGGTAGTCCGCATCGACATAGTCAATGTCGGGAACATTCGAACAGCCATCTGAAGCGACGATCTCATCGAAGCCCTGGCCAGGGATTATCACATTAATAAACATTAACGCTTCGGGCTCCATCCACGAACGATTAAAGTTTATACTACATATGATTAACCATTTTGATGAGCAGTAACAGATTTGCATGCTAACACTTAATAAAAAATACTTCTCAGTTGCCAATTTAAATGCAACCATTCCTTATTAGATGACGTCAGAAACCCTACGAAATATGTAATCGGATCAGCCTCTTTGCAATTAAATATTTTGGTTCTAAGCACAGCAGTGCATAGTCTGAGGCACGTTAGTGACTACAGTACTGCGCTCCTCAACATCTGCTAGCCATAAATAATACATGTCGCATGTTTTGGTTGAGCAAAACTACATAAATCTTCTGAAGAACGCCCGTAGACTTTACGCGGGGCTATATAATGTACAGCTTGTTATTAATGTAAACATGTATCAATGAATAATTACGTTCCGTATATGGGTATTTTTTTCACATCTTAAATGAACGTTGGGAATTTAAAGAACGTAATGAGTTATTGGTACGGACACCAGACGTAGGTGATTAAAAATAGGTTAATTTACCACAGTGTCAGTATATGCTAGCTTCGATTATATCTTCAGTTTATACAATTCAGCACTATTTTGTTCTCAGGATAAAAAAATCTTACCGATATATTTTTTATATACCTACTTTTGCACATGTTGAACTAGGGCCTGAATATTTTGAGGACATTTAGTTCTCATATAAGGAATCATTACAAATAAATACTAACAAATTTAGAAATATCATCGCCAGTGGTTAAATAGATAAATTTAAACTCAGAATCTAGGTAGATATAACTGAAACACGAAAATAGAATTCATTACACCATCATCAAACCAAAAATCGGTAATATTTTGCATGGTAACTGAGATTGTAAACAAAACTATAGCTACATTCCGAGAGCTCAAATCTGGGATATACAACGCAATGCTAAAAGACAGAATGGTAGATACACTACCATCTTCTTCAAATTGAATTGTCTGTTCCTCGTGTCATTCCCGACAGCTCCAACAAATTTCATCAAAATCCGTTCATAGAGGTTGTGAGTTATTTGGTAACTTAATTGCGGCAAAATCATAACCTCCTTGGAGGTGGCAGTGGTTACGCAAGGACAATTATTTAGAGGAGCTGGAGTAAAATGTGGCGGGGCTTCAAGTTAGTATAGGATATTTGTATGTTGGTTACATGAGCTCACCAAGACGAGACCAGTAGCGATGGTGGCGATGTCGGTGGTGAGCGAGTCCATTTGATTCATGTCAGCGATGCCCAGCTTATCCACTCCTGCTGCTACTTTCTGCAATGTAATGCAGTGATGAATCACTCTTGATAACGAATATCGACGTCCTGACAATTGTAGATAACACTAGTCTACAAATTTATTTTATCCTGCTTTTGCGAATGTAAAAACTGCTGCAAAGTCACTGTTGGACGCTGATTTTAAAGCTATAACTGAAGCTTAGCTGGAACGTCGGGCTGCTCAGATGGCCGCCATTGATATGCTCGTAGGGAAAAAGTTATGTAAAGCGTCACTAAATACTCCCGGTGGGTTATTGTTATATTGAATACTTTAAGGCTCCGTTTCCACAATAACGGTGATCTAACAGAGAAAGAAATAAGGGACGTGTAGTATGTCGATAGAAACCGGAACCCATGCACGAGGGTGTTCCCATACAGGATCAACGCGCATGGGAACAGCAAGTAGAAAAAGAAGAGGAAGAACAGAGAGAATTAAAATCAGTAGGAGCATGAAATCGGAAGGAAGCAAAGTGGGCACGAAAGCCAGATGTCCCGTAGGCCAAGCTAACGGCGAAGCACAGTGGGTGTACTGCAGAAGTAACACTGATAAAATACAAAGAAATAGAACGCGATTTCTAAAAAAACTATCATTGCAATGCGTTTGCTTTACTCAAACGTTGTCTTTCCTTAAGCATTTACATTACCCAATCATTACCATTCCAAATGCGTTAACGCAACTCAAGTCAGAAATTTGAATGCCTGAAACTTTAGTCTAGGGGTAGATTTCATTACAACTGTACCAGTAACCCACATACCTCCATGATAGATAGGGCATGGTCCCTCTCATCGAGACCAATAGTCAGCGCGGCCTGAGGACTATCAGAAGCAGCGTTCATGATCTGTGCTGTGGCCGCGGCCGCCGCAGAGAGGCCGTTCTTGCTCTCAAAGTTGGAATTCTCGTCGATGTATTTGAGTCCTGCCGAGTTCTGCTGGGCGATGATCAGCTGCCGCCTGCGGACCTCCTCAGGGGACAGGCTGGGATCGGTCAAATCCAGCCATGGAGCCTGGAGGGTTGAATTTCCAGAAAGAGTCAGTGCTCTAGACCCATGGTAGACCCATAGTAGAATAGAATGGAAACTAAAGAATCAACGACAAAGAGCCAATGATTCATGAAGACTTACCGGTCGAGAATGAAGCTAAGGAAATAAAAGGCAGGAAGTCAATTCTAAAGATTTACCAGAGAAAAGTCAAAGCAAAACAATTAACGTCAAAGAGCCTATACTAGAGACTCACAAGAACACCAATAAATAAAAGCCAAGGAAGCAGTCAGTTCTAAGGAATTGCTAATACCGAATTAACATTAAAAATTACTTTTTGACTAATAGGTTTCACTCGTAGTATCCAAAAGCTTTCTCTTCGCTAATAGGTACCAGACATAGCAGTCAAGACTTACCACTTCACTAACGCATACTTTACCCAATAGCCACGAATTACCTTTAGCCTAACATGTTACACATCTGTCAGCTAACAGGTGTCATACTTAGCACCCCAAAGTTAGTTCTGTATTGACAGCTGTCACCCCTAGCACCCAAGAAGTATTACCTCTTGATGGACCGGCTACCCACCCAGCAGTCAAGAATTATTACCTCCTGACTAACGCTGCTCTGGGCAGCGATCAGCATGGTCATGAGGGCCGTGTTGCCTGCGCCTGCCATGGAGGCGATAAGGAGGTCTATGTCTGCTGCCTCCAGCTCTTCCTGGGTGATCATAGTGGCCTGTGGGACAACAAAATGTTAGTATTTCCCAAGTCGCATGCATCGGCTGAACACTAAAACGGTTGCGGATTTGCAAATTTTAGGGTTTGGCTGAACACTAAAAACGTATCGGCGTTCTTAAGTTTTCAGGGTATCGGCTGATCACTGAAAACGGTTAGGATTTACAAGTTTTGAGACATCGGCTGAACACTAAAAACGGTTCGGGTGTCCAAATTTTCAGGTATCAGCTTAACACTTAAACCTTTTCTGATTTCCAAATTTTCAGGCATCGGCTGAACACTAAAAATATTTGGGAATTGAAATGGCAATCATCTGAGAGCTGACTTCGGTGTCCACCCTACGTTTGAATATACCCATTTTATCAAGGTTAGTGAGTCACGCTATTCGAAATAAGAAATATTTATTGTGGTCAGCCAGTGCATTCCTATAATGTGGAACGGAGCAGTAGGTATAACTAAGATAATATTTAATAATGTCCATTAGAAAAAGTTATGTTATTACCAGTAACGTGCAAGTACGCATCAACAACAAAATAAAACCTCAATTAGAGTGCGGAAACATACCAATAAAATTGACTATAGCTATAGCGAACACCTATCAACAAAATAGGTAGATTTAGATAATTAATTATTATATTCTCAGTTTTACTACAGCACCCACGTCATAAGACGTGATCCAAGAGCATAGTTAAATACATAGTACAACTCTCTATTGATAAACTGATTTTCTATTCTTAATTCTATTACAACCCATTTCATAAAGCAAGCTCTCCGCAGAAACAAATTCAGAGCAATAGTTACGAATACAGGTTCGTATCTAACCTCCGGCTCACCATAAGCGCACTCTGCCCCCGGAACTTGATGGCCTCTTAATTTATATTACAAGCCTCACCTCCCTAGGGCAGAGCAAACGTTACTTGTTGCTCAACGGTCACCTGACCTGCAACTGTACCTCATAACTTTCAATATTGACCGCCAAAACCGAGGTGCTACCAAAATTTCATCAACTGCAGCAAGGAGTTGTGTAGTGTAACCTTTTGTACCTCATTGTAACCCTCCCCCTCCCTATTTGGTCCCTTCAGGACTTTGGTCTGACTGAGGTCCAAGTTAGGTGGTAACGTGGACTAGCGCCTGCAGCTTTTTCCTGCGGGATCAAACGCCTCATCCTATTTCCTCCATGCGGTCAAAGAGGCAACCCATCAACAACAATAACCGCACAAAGAACTGCCTATATCACTACGATAGGGACCCAAGAAACTCTATGACGAAATTAACACCGGCAGATTGTATAGGGTATGACTATGCATCTTATGGAAACGTACTACCTATAGCGTACTCTTAACAACAAAGAAATATATATTATCATGAAAGTAACATCTATCAGGCGAATAGGGTACATATTTTTAAATAAATAATTAACGAAAGTGCACTCCCATTGACGAAGAACTATTAACCCTGAAATAAATATCAGTCTGATGAATAGGGTACGCATTGACAAAAGAGCTTAATCGGAGCGTACACCTATCACAAAACAAATATATTTTCCTGAAATCAACACCTCTCTGGTAAATAGGATAGGTACTGAAAAAGAAATTAACACAAGTGAGTAGAAACAAGTGTATATCTCAAGTGTATATCAGTCAACAAGGATATAATATTAACCATGAAATTAACATCTGCCTGGTGGATAGAGCAGACATTAAAAAAACAAACCACAGTGTACTCCTGTCAACAAAGAAATATTACCTCGAAGTTAACAGCTGCCGTGTGGATGGTGAAGGCGTCCCACTTGTCGGTGACGACGACTTGGATATCGAATATCCCCACAGGGAAGACAAGCTCCATTACTTGCTCCCCAGATGGGGAGTGCGTCTTCCCAACCAAAGTCACAGGTGGGGGTCTTACGCCGTTAGCGTCAGCCAGGTGCACCACTGCATGAAAAAAAAAAACTTTCAACCAAGAACTTCTTTAAAAGACTTGCTGCAACTCATATACCAACCAGCTGATCATTCACTCATAAAAATTTAAGAGACTCTAAACATAAGCCAAATAATACGAGCAAGCCGACCATTTACCCATAAAAATAAGAGACTTTGTTAGACGAGCTTAACAGTTAACAGTTAACAGCTGATCACTCATTCGCAGAAAATAAGAGACTTCGTTACATAAGCCTAATAATATCAGCTAACCATTCACTCCACTTGAAAATAAACAAGCCAATAAATAAACAAACAAACAAACAAGTTAATATCTTATAACCAGGCGCATTTCGGCAGTCATCCTTTATCAATTAGGGATTTGGGCTTGCTAATCCACTAAGGTTTTCTGCTATACTGTTATTATAGCTCCAGTTGTATTTCACAGAGCAGTTTTAATTCATGCTAATCCTTCTAGAAATTAAATTTTTATTTAAGTGTTGTAGGGCTGAGTTTCGGCATATGTATGTAATTCTCCATAATTCTAACCCATAAAGTTTAATAATAACTGTTTTAAAAGTTGGGTGAAATTTTCGTAGTCTTTTTGAGATTCCGACTCTGCAAGCCTCTTTTTGCCTAAAATTTGCCTCTATCTGCAGGCAGAAACTTTTGGGCCATGACTTGCGCCCTTCCTAGTTCAAAGATCTTAAGATTACAAAAACATGGGCTGCAACTTGCGGCCCTACCGACTGGCTTCAAAAAATGCGTAAATGCAATATAATAATTGATCAGACTGGGAGGTCGTTGATCGCAAACACTACAGAAAATGAGCCACAGGTGGTAAAGTCAACAAAAAACTACAGCGTGGAGAGAGTACAATAAATATATGAAACTTCGGTCATAGGGCCTCCCTCGCCTCGCGTGGGCGTCAAGGAACAAGCAAACTTGGAGGAAGCACATACTAACCAGACGATATTCTCAACCGCTGCTCAGAAGTATAGCTCGCAATACAATAATCGGCTGACTTGAACGCCTCCAACACAGAACCCGGCAGTGAATTCCATGTCGAAACAGATCAAGCAATTATTGTAATGTTCTCGTCTGAATCTTTAGTTCTATGTGATAATACCCTGAGAATCGGACCAGTTGCACAGTGGAGGCGTCACTAGCCCGTGCATCAATAAACCAGCAAAGACAGCAAGAAGTAGAACTAGACAAGCACAGTCCGCTGGTATTGGTTGTACCAATAGACAAGGCCCATGCACGGCACAGAACGGCCTCTCATCACAGCGGTCATACTGTAGGTATACACTGAGCCTGGCCGGACAGACAGTGTCGCTCAGAGCCTCTAACAGCTATATATAAATCCCCACTGTTACCTATGCATATTAACTAAACTACCTGCCCAAATGGGGCGCCAAGTAACTCCACGCAATATCTGAAGCAGTCGTAGCATGAATCACTCAAAATTCATTCACGGTTGACTTGAACACTTGCAGAGCTGCTCAGCCGAACACTGATCTCGGCAATGAATTTCGTACCAACACAGATGCAGGCATAAAATGCCGTCTGAACTACTCAGGGCGATACTCACATTCTACTCTGTAGCTCTCGACACCGATGTTCTCGGGATCGGTCCAGTCGTTGCACACCAATTCAAAAGTGTCCAGCAAAGCCCTGCCGGTACCTGGGAACACCCGGCAGTCTGTCGTGGGGAGCGTTGGAGGTACCGGTGGTGTCGTGGGGTCATAGTACGGAGCTATCGGGGGTTGGTTCACTACCATGAAGTACGTGCTTGCGCCTAAAAAAAGGGAGCATTTGAAAGTACAGGAAAGGCAATCAAAGTTATAAAGCTATGCCAACATTTTTTTATGAAAATACCAAAGGTTTGTTTACCATTACACGAAAAAAATATTTACGTAAAGGGACCAAATATTGTACCTTAGCCAAACTGAATTACCCTCTCGTGGGGCGTAGCAGTAATTTAGCATTAATGTTCTAGACTGAAGATGACCGATGGTTGAGCTTCCTAACATCAGCGCTCTATAGGCTGTTCACCCTGGTCATACATTGTGGCAGATGAGTCGTCGAGATCTGTTACAATTAATTCAAACTCTGTAGCTAAAACTTCAAGTCGTTACACTCGTTGCACCTTGCAGGCACATTACCAGATACTTTTACAGAACGTTGGGTCAAACTTACCAACAATTCCATCGTTGTTCGTAACTTGAGCTGTTAGGTGGAAGTCCACAAGGTCAGGATTCGCGTCATAGAAAGTGTCAGTTTCTAGAGCAATTTCCGGTCCGGTGATATCTGGAAAAATACCAATATACAACTATAGCACTCTCAGAGTGCATACCACCGCCACGCAAAGCAACAGTAACGAAAAATTAAAATTAGTTCTAGAAGTATGATTTACTTCGTATCAGCTTCAAAATCTCATCGCTTGTGCCTTCTGACAGTAATAACAGCTTCTGTTATTTTCTTGAAGATCCGTTGGAAACTTTTCGAGTTATGCTACAAACAACCATTTTGACAAACATTAGTCAGACACACAAAATTTAATCATCAATGTCTATTAGCATTTATAGGAATTCCTGTAAATTTCATAAAGAGTTATTCTTAACTTTTGCTTTATTTTGATAACAAACATACAAGCAAACACAGAGACAAATAGACATAAAAGAAATTTGAACATCTACTTTTCGTAACGCACCTAACACCTCAAGTAAATTAAAAAAAAAAATCCGTCTATAATTTTATGAGTTATGGCACTAACAAAAAGGCAGAAAAATAACAAACGGTCAAGCAGATTTTTAACAAAAAAGTTAATCTTTCGTTACTCCTAACATGCCTAACAATCCCTGCAAATTTTGTAAAGATCCGTTCATAACTTTTTTAATTATCCTGGTGACCGACAAACGGACAGACAAAAAACACGATGAAAACTTAACCACCATGGCGGAGGAAATATTGCTACACAATTTGTCGAAAGCCTGCTTGCTTTCTTGCTCACATGCTTACTTTCCTACCTGGTATCTTATTTGATTTCTTAGTTTCATACTTGCTTTTTTTCTTTTTTGCTTTCATGCTTACTATCTTTTATGCCTTCTCCCATGCTTGCTTTATTTGTTTGTACGCTGATTACATGTTCAACCCGTCCTCTAAGAACTTGGTATATTGGATATCATTGAAAATCACTCAACCACTATTACAAAGGTGTTTTCCAGAAGAAATACTGCACGTTTCTTCTACTTTTGTCAATAAAACTTAATAAGTTTTTCAAATGCTAAAAAATATTCAAAAACAAATGTAGAACGCGTCAAGCCCATAGGTAGCTTACTAGCAAATCGGGCAGGGGACAGAGCGCTAATTAAACCATACATAATCGGACAAGGGCACAGAGCGCTAACTAAGCCATACATAATCGGACAAGGGCACAGAGCGCTAACTAAACCATACATAATCGGGCAAGGGGACAGAGAGCTCACTGAACCATACATAATCGGACAAGGGCACAGAGCGCTAACTAAGCCATACATAATCAACGGCGGACGTAGGGAATGTGCAACTAGACCTAACGAACATCTTTCACTGGACATCGGTTAACAACATGACCTTCAACGAATCAAAATTTGAATTTTTACGATACGGAAAAAACTTCTCCCTTACTGAATCCACGTCCTACACGACGAGAGATGGGAGCGAAATCGAAAGAAAGAAAATCTTAAGGGATCTTGGGGTGAGAATACAAGATAATGCCACACGTCTCGGCATTCGACAGTCGTTAAATATTATGCTCGCCTTTAGGAGCCCTCGCAGTACCGCAGAAACTGATGCAGCACTTTACAACAAGATCAAAAATGCACTGAATACTCCGAATGAAGCAATTCTAATGGGAGACTTCAACCTGCCCCAAATTTATTGGAGTACCTTGTGCAGCCCAGCCCCATGGCAGGCAGAAAACTGTTCGAACTCCTCAGCCCCCACCACTTGACTCAGCACGTTAATGAACCTACGAGATACGGTAATATTCTAGATCTGATATTCTCCACTCCTGATTGTAAAATTGTTGACCTAGCCGTTCTAGACCGGCCAGGAGACCACAACATGATTGAATTTACGCTCAAAACTGGCAATGGATTCACCGCTAATGTGAGTCATCTCAAGCTGCCAGACTATCGACGAGCGAATTTTCAAGAAATGGCTACTGAAAT
>LQNS02276498.1:22554938-22567279 GCA_001587735.2 Parhyale hawaiensis
ACTGGACGCATGCTTACTGAAAGTGCCAGATAAACCTGCTGTAAGCGGCTACGTGAACTGTGGGGATAACTCGCTGTTAGCCACCCCGCTGGTCACGGACTGCAGCATCACCTCTGCAGAAGATGGGCGGCGTGAGTAACGTCGTCTGGACCTCTTCCGAAGTTTCTTTAAAGGTATCAAAGGTAAGGTATTATCGGGCAAGGGCACAGAGCGCTAACGAAACCATACATAATCGGGCAAGGGGACAGAGCACTAACTAAACCATACATAATCGGGCAAGGGCTTTGAGCACTAACTAAACCGTACATAATCAGGCGAGGAGACAGAGCACTAACTAAACCACACATAATCGGGCAAGGGGACAGAGCACTAACTAAACCATACATAATCGGGCAAGGGGACAGAGCACTAACTAAACCATACATAATCGGGCAAGGGGACAGAGCACTAACTAAACCATACATAATCGGGCAAGGGCTTTGAGCACTAACTGAACCATACATAATCGGGCAAGGGGACAGAGCATTAACTAAACCATACATAATCGGGCAATGGGACAGAGCCCTCACTGAACCATACATAATCGGGCAAGTGCACAGAGCGCTAACTAAACCGTACATAGTCTGGCAAGGGGACAGAGCTCTAACTAAACCATACATAATTGGGCAAGGGGACAGAGCACTAACTCACGATATGCATTAACATTAGATTTTTTCCCTGTTACATGTAATTACTCCGTATATCGAGATGCCATTCTTGTTTTTCCTATCCGTGCCTTTTATTGCTTCTCAGTTAAGAAAAATCATGATTTGAGACTATGGCTCTTCAGTTTGGGTTGAAGTACAATGTGTTTGAATCCATAATACGGAAATGCCATACATGTTCAGATGACTGATACTTATTCTTAAATGATGCCAGACGGCCTGCTTAACAGGATGCATCGCAGAGCTGATATGAGCTTGCCGCACCTACTCCTCTGGGGCCAGTTGGCCTATACATATCTGCAGCGCGAACCAGTGCGTGTGGGATTCCCAGTTGCGGGTGCGGTCAATTTGACTTTACATTTATCTGAATTAGTGAGCCTTGCTTGTAGGAATCGTACTATTTGAAATGTTGCACACAGACCACGCGATGACAGAAACAGGCCGGTGCAGTGCTTCCTTAATAACTAAGGTAGTATCGCCAAGTAAGACGATCGAAAAATAGTATTTCAGAAATTTTACACTATCATTTTCGACGGCCAGGTACATTTGTAAATATATGACCCAACTTCTTAAGGCAATCTACATCCCGTAACATAGTTGAACCTCCCTGATATGAGTCTGAGATGAACTGAAATCGGGACAATAAAAGTTCGTTAGGCGCTGGCAATTCACTAAAGCCTCACACTGTCGCCTGTACAGCACAGCTTTCTCTGTGCTGTGTGATCTACGATACATGGGGCATGAAATGAGTACGGATGGAATGACTAACTTAAACTCATTCCTTTATATTGTCCTCATATTCCTTTCCATTTTTCCTTATAGACATAAGATATGTATGCCCAAAAAACTTACCAACGGATACCCATTTTTTATTCAAAAAATTTTCCCTGCATTTGTAAAAAAATATGATGCATAGCAAAATTGCCATCTTACGCCGAGAATTCTCTCCGTGTAGCAAAAATATTATTGCAAAACTTGAATAAGTGCGGAATAAAGTACAAGCTTCAATTTTACTTTTGTCTGATGAAAGTTTTTTTTTTTATCGATTCAATGAAAAAATGATGTGCAACTTCTGTCTGCTTCATTGGGACGCAAAATATTTACCAAAAAATTGAGACTTGCATGAGCTGTAAAAAAATAAATAAGTATTCAACTTACCTACCATGAATATGCACTAGGAAAGACCAACCATCTTCTGCTCACGTTTCAGTTGTTACAAATTTTTTTGTCACAGATGTGTTATACGTTCTGAGAAAAATGAACCAAGTTTCCTCCAGTGAATAAGTATGATGGGAAAATTACCACCTTCCGCTCAGCCTCGTTTATGGGGCAGAATTGTGTGAAAAACGTGAGATAAGCCGTGGCAAAACTTGACCAACTTACGTCCAGGCAAAGGAAGATCTGTGGTGCCGCCTTCTTTACCGATCCACAGGGTGTCGACCTCCCCGTTGCCGCATTCAGCCACACACTCGCTCACCAGCGTAAGGCGACTCGAGGGGTTCACGATCACCCCTCGGCCGGAGGGGTGAGGGAAGCAAAGGGAGGCGACCAAGCAGCTGTAATTAATATTGATATTACAGAAATTATTATCATTGTTATCTCATTGAGCTCTACACGAAGTAAAGGTTTTAAGTTCTATAAGAACGCATACGCAGTACATCAGGTGTCAGGATGGGTTTACGATAACCCCTCCTTCAGAGCACAGTGAAGCAACAACAGCTGCTACCGAACAGCTGCAGTTATCTGTACTAGCTGTCTGAATCATTTGGACTCATCCATAAGCTTTCTCTCTTTGGCAAAGTTAGGTTTGAGGAGCCAAATTCAATTCACATAACATAACATGTAGGTATTAACTCTTCACCGGGTAAATGAACATATACGGTCAATTCCATCATGTTATTCCTACGAGAGCTTTTCACCTCTCCGGTGAAGGGGTAACTATGAAGTGCTATTTAGCTACAAGGAATTTTTTGGCCCATTGGTTCCCTCCGGGGAAAGAATGACTACTTGGCTATTAAATGATACTTCACGCTGTTAATCTAAATGAAAATGCTAACCCCATCAGCCTTGAACTTGGAAACTGGTCCTGCAATTCTCCATGAATCGAAGCTCAGGTGTAATCTTAAACTGAGTACCAGGCTCATTAGGCCTGGTGAGGCGTTAAATTGAACAGTTAGCACCTAAAAGTAGAGTATAGACTGCTGCTAACTGAACTTCCGCTCAACTTATCATGTAATCGAATTAGATTATATTAAATAGGAGTGGACGATATTAAAACTTAACGTTTCAGGATGAAAAATCCCATCTTCAGAAGGAAAAAACAACTAGGCTACGATCAATAAATAAAAATTTCTTTATTGTTACTCGGTAAGGGGAGCGTAGGTGTTGTTGGGGGAAAGTCTAAAAGGCAAATGGGCGGAGCCGCGCTCAGGGGCCGGACCTCAGCTCCTGTACAGTCGGCAGAATTCAGGCTAGGTATAAACAGTATAGAGCGGTACAGCCGTGGTCATGATGTTGAGGCTAGGCTTAGTGTTATGTATGTGGAAAGACTCTATAATGTTGCGAGCTCGATGGGATTAGAAGAGTCTATGATGGAAAAATCATTCCTGCTGATAGGATGGTTGTTTTGCTCAGCATGTAGGCGAGGGGCTGAATGTGAGGCCTTCGCGAGTGGTAAACCGGTACGGCTGAATACACCTAAGTGTTGGTCAATACGGGCTTTGAAGTGTTTTCCAGTGCTACCCACGTATGAGGCGCTGCAGGCCTGGCATCGGTAGAGGTAGATAACACTGGACAGAAGTGTAGTGGGGGGCTTGTCTTTAAATTTGAAGTAGGACCCTATGGTAAATGTGTTTATGTACGAAAATCTGAAGTTGATATGTGGGAAGGCTTCAGAGAGGAACGTTTTCAAAGTGTTTACCGTGTTAACAGATGCCTTGTTGTAGTACGGGAGCGAGTGAAAGAAGTCCAATTTACTGACCCAAGGTTTGCTGATGTCGAGATCAAACAGTTTGTCAAGGAACAATTTACAGTAGTGGTCTAGAAAATGATGCGGATAGTCGTTATTTTTAAAGAATGTTCGGAGAAAGTCAACATCGTTGGAAAATGCAAGGTAGGAGGAAGACAGATGGTATGCTCGGAATAGTAAAGTTTTTATTGCATTGATTTTGAATTGATCGCAGCAGTGGCTGAAAAAAACTTGTCCCGAAGCCTGAGAATGTGGGTTTTCTGCAAATTCCAGTGGTCAGTGTTGAGTCTTGGTTAGTTATTAAAACATCGAGAACGGCTAAAGAATTGTTTGATTGATTTTCGAAAGTGAATTTGATATTTGGATGTTTGCTATTAGCATCATTTTCTAGACCACTACTGTAAACTGTTCCTTGACAAACTGTTCGATCCCGACATCAGCAGACCTTGAGTCAGTAAATTTGACCTCTTTCACTCGCTCCCGTACTACAACAAGGCATCTGTTAACACGGTAAACACTTTGAAAACGTTCCTCTCTGAAGCCTTCCCACATATCAACTTCAAATTTTCGTACAAAAACACATTTACCATAGGGTCCTGCTTCAAATTTAAAGACAAGCCCCCACAACACTTTTGTCCAGTGTTATCTACCTCTACCGATGCCAGGCCTGCAGCGCCTCATACGTGGGTAGCACTGGACAACACTTCAAAGTCCGTATTGACCAACACTTAGGTGTATCCAGCCGTACCGGTTTACCACTCGCAAAGGCCTCTGTAAGTCGGGGAGCGGATGTACGACTCGTTTTGTTGGTAGGGTAGTCGTCCTTACTAAAAAGGTAGTATCTGAGAAGGTTAGGGTAGCTCGAGCGTTGTAATCTCAGAGAGGTGTATGTATTTACCAAGCCTAGCCTCAACATCATGACCACGGCTGTACCGCTCCATACTGTATATACCTAGCCTGAATTCTGCCGACTGTACAGGAGCTGAGGTCCGGCCCCTGCGCGCGGCTCCATCCATTTGCCTTTTAGACTTTCCCCCAGCAACACCTACGCTCCCCTTACCGAGTAACAATAAAGAAATCTTTATTTATTGATCGTAACCAAGTTTTTTTTTTTTCCTTCTGAAGATGGGATTTTTCATCCTGAAACGTTAAGTTTTAATCTCGTCGACTCCTATTTAATATTAGATTTTTTGCCTTGAATTAGATTATATATTATTCATAGAATTGGACACTTCTAAAGCATTTTTTTCTACCGAGAGGAGTTTTAGACCTAAGTCGGCAAGTGAATAATACATAATAGCCTGGAGAAGCACTCTGGGAGTGCATACATTCGCTAAGTAACGCAGTGTTAAATAAAAATTGAAATTTGTCTCGAATCGGGGGATTTCTTTTTTATCTTTACCAAAATTCGCTCATAATTATATGCCGTTTAGTATTTTATTGAATATTTTAATAGTTTTTGTAAATTTCGTGAAGATCTGTTGATAACTTTTTGGGTCATGTTAATGACAAACATAAAAATAAACATTGGGACAAACAGCCTGATTACCAACAGATGATGACAAAAATTTAGTAATTTGTGCCTTGTCCCATTTCCAGCAATCCTGCGAATTTCATGAAAATCTATTCACAACTTTTTTATTATGTTACGGAAAAAAAATCCTCAGACAAACAAGTAAACGGTAGAACGAAGCTTCACCAAAAGGTAATCAACCTTTCAAACAACAATCTTTAAGCGAAAGTTGCATTGAAAGGCTACAAACTGTTCAACATAGACCGACCCACAGAAACAGGTAGAAGAGGGGATTCAATCTTATATATCAAGGAACACCTCATTCCTCTCTGTAAAGTATTTGCAGCAACTGAAGAATATGAATTTATCACTACCCGTGCTCGACTTGGCATTCGACAGCCGTCGAATATTATGCTCACCCTCACAGTACCGCCGAAACTGATGCAGCACCTTACAACAAGATCGGTAATGCGCTGAATTCTTCTAATGAAACAATTCTCATGGGAGACTTCAACCTCCCATAAATTGATTGGAGTATTTTGCGCAGCCCAGCCCCATGGTAGGCAGTAAACTGCTCGAGCTCCTCAGCCACCACCACCTGACCCAGCACGTTAATGAACCCATGAGATACAGTAGGTGATATTCTAGATCTGGTATTCTCCACTCCTGCTTGTGAAGTTGTTGACCTAGCCATCCTAGACCGGCTTGGGGACCACAACATGATTGAATTTACTCTTAAAACTGACAATGAATTCACCACTAATGCGAAACGTCTCCAGCTCCCAGACTATCGACGAGCGAATTCTCTGGGATGGCAGCTGAATTATGATTTAGGAACAACTGACTTCGAAACCCCTATGAGAGACGCCAGTGTTGAACAATGCTCCCACATTCTGAAGACGAGCATCCTGAGAGCAGCTGAACGATATATCCCAAATAAACGAGTTCGTATCAATAATGATCACCTCTGGATGAATCGGACAGTCAAACGCTGCATTGCAAGGCGACAGGAGTGTAATAAAGCCTGGAAGCGTAATCCAACAGAGGAGAACAGGTCCAGTCACATAAGGGCATGTCGGGATGCAAAGAAAATAGTCAGGACCACAAAAAGTGAAAAAAGAAGTTTCCGTAGCCGCTATGGCAAAACGCAACCCAATGGCATTCTATATATATGTAAATGAAAGACGACTCAAAAAAGAATCCATAGGTCCGCTCAAAAGACCTGACGGTAAAATCACGAATAACCTAAGAAACAATGCCAAAATTCTGAACGACTATTTCACCCCTTTTTTTTTACTATTGAAAATGTTTCGAATATCCCTGAACCAGTACCGATGCAAGTCGCTCCCACGAACACATGTGTTTTCACGAAGATCGAGATCCTTCAAGAACTGACCCACCTAAATGTGTACAAATCAACTGGCCCAAGTAATTTTACTACTCGTGTACTACGGGAAATGACCCCAGTCATACTAAATCCCCTGCTCGAAATATTCAATCGGTCCCTATGAACGGCAAAAGTTCCAAAGGATTGGAAACTAGCTAATGTGATCCCGATACATAAGAAGGGGGATAAGAAAAGCCCCAGCAACTATCGACCAATCAGTCTTACATCGATCATCAGCAAAACCAATGAACGCCTCTTATAAAAAGCGCGTCACTGATCATCTGAGGATGGATTAGCTCATCTGACTCCCAGCATGGTTTCCAAAATGGAAGAAGCTGCTTAACATACCTATTGAACTCATTTTCAAAGGTTACAGATATTAAAGATGAAGAAATTGGGGTAGACCTTGTGTATCTAGACCTCCAAAAGGCTTTCAACAAAGTCCCCATCAACGGTCATTGAAAAAATTGTAAACCCATTGCATCCACGAAGACTAATTCCGATGGATCCGGGCATGGTTTACGGGTCGGCAACAGTGAGTCAAGATTGAAGGAGAGACAAGCGCCTGGACTTTTGTATCATCAGAGGTTTCACAAGGTAGCGTGCTTGACCCATTTCTGTTATCAATTTACATCAACGATCTCGATCTCAACATCCGTAGCAAAATCAGTAAATTTTGCGGATGATGCTAAACTATATCATCCTACCACGAAAAAAGCAGAGCTCCAGCAAGACCTTGACCACCTAGTGGAATCGAGCACAACATTGCAGATGAGCTTTAATGTCGACAAATGCTCAGTAAAACACATTGGGGTTTGTGAACCCTTCAACCCCATTGAAAATGAACGGGATGGAATTGGCTGCTGTCACCCAATAATGTAACTTGGGAATTACTATTACAAACAAACTACAACACAGTCAGCAAGTTGACAAGAGTGTGAAAATGGCAAGCAGAGTACTGGGATTTAACACCAGAAATTTTGAATAGAAATCCAAGGACATCATTCCTTTGTTTATTACCATCTAAGGGCATTAGTGCGGCCACACTTAGAATTTGCTGCCCAATTCTGGTTGCCTTATCTGTGCGAAGATATCGATAATATGGAAAGCGTCCAACGCAGACCAATGAAATATATACCACAGTTGTGTAATGACAGTATGAATGTCACCTAAAAGAACTGGGTCTGATCTCTCTCGTGCAAAGGGGACTCAGGGGCTACCAATAGAAACATTCAAGTACTTGAATGGCTTCAACGACGTACCTACAACGGGACTTTTTGAAAGAGACGTCAATGATCGCTTGCGAAACATTGGTGGAAAACTCAAGCATAAAGTGCGAAGAACGACCTTAAGTCAGCAGTTTTTCCGTATTTCATAGTAAGCATTTGGAATAGACTCTCCTCCGACGTTGTTAGAGCAGAGTCAGTCAACGCATTTAAAAATCGTTTTGACATACATTGGAAAGACATCCTCCACAGCTAAGAACTCTTAACTGCCAAAGCTTCCGAGGTCACCTTAACCCGTCTTCGTCTTTCTCCCGCTCCAACTACAAAGTTTGACATCTCTAAGCTCCGCATATCAGCAGCTCTTGATCGTGCTTCCGAGCATTCATGATCATCTCTTTGGCTGGGATTCTTCCCTCCTTTTCTCTCTCTTTTCTTCTTCTTTTCTCCAGTCCTATCTATCCTACTAACACAATGACAGTAGCTCATAGAGGGCCGGGGCGAAGCTTCCGGTGTCTCTTTGGGAATGGGCCTGTTGGTTCGTCTAATCTAATTTTATCTGAGATACTTAACAATTCCTGTAAATTTCAAGAAGATCTCTCCACAACTTTTTCAATTTTATTAGCGAACTACAAACAAAGGGACGCTCTCCGACAAAACATAACCTCCTCAGCGGAGGTAACTAGAGTCTGTACAGGGATCCACAGCCTTCAACATAGCACAACATCACGCGACACTCTGGCATGCACTGAGCCCTTGTAGTGTTGAGCCTCAAGACGCTAAAATTGCAAAACAGCTTCTGCAGTGGCGAAGAAATCTGTCTGGGATATGGCCTTTTAATGCAGCACATAGTGACTGATGAATACCGCTGGTCCTCGGCATGAGTCGTGCTTGTTTCATGCACAATTTGATTTGTAATGAAGAGTGTAGTTTCAGATTTTCGGGATATGTTTCTTGGATGTAGCTATTTAGGAAGCACATTCTGGTCAACTATTACTTACTTTTGGAGAGATGTAGTTAGTAGGTTATATGGTAGATACACTATATTAATAGTGACAAAGCTTTTCTATATAGTCAACTATCCTCTTTCCAAAGTATATCTGCAGTTTTGATATTAATATTTACGGTATATATTTGTTTTATATGAACTAAATTTTTGATGAACGGCATGTATGTATTTACACTTAAAGTCGTTTTGCACCTTTTAACTATTTAAATACAACTACTCTTTTATAACCTCCGCCAAGGAGGTTATGTTTTCGTCGTGTTAGTCTGTCACTAGTCTGGTAGGTTGGGAAATAGATGCGTCTCTTTACCCCAGGCAGAGACTTCTCTTGGTTTTCTACCTCGTGCTGCACACAACAGCTTCTTATTTCTTCATTGCAGCGCAGCGGAAGCTGGCTCTATAGGTAACAGTGTGGGTCTCTACCGTGTGTCCGCTAGAGTAGGGCAGTATGTCTGTCCTAGGCTCAGTGCCGTCAGGTTGTGAGAGGTCGTACTGTGCTGCAGGCGCAGCTTATCTATCGGTTCAGATCCTAGCAGCGGCAGTGAGTGTCCGTACGGACTCTAGTTTTGGTATAGCCCATTGTTCGCACTGTTATATCTAGTTTGATCATAGTCATTTGAAGTTATTGTAGTTATATAATTATATATGCATGGAATGTATGGATATATAGTGATACAGTCATAGACCGCGACAGTACTTGACTCATAGGTCCAAAAGTGGCCTCTGACGCTGGCGGGCAAAATGGGAAAAATGGGATTTTCTCAAGAGCTATTATGAACATGTCCAGACACGGTCATGCAGGCAAGCACCCAAGTGCGTCCCCGCCGTATCCAAGATACCTTCTCCGTAAGAAAAATGTTGGATACCTATGAATTTTTTCTTCAGTATTAGATAGGAGAAAAGAATAGCTCTTGAGATAATCCCATTTTTCCGTTGCCGACTTATGAACCGATTTGAACGAAATTTACAGGGATTGTTAGGTATGTTAGGAAAAACGGACGATTAACTTTTGGTGAAGATATGTTCATCCCTTTGTTTGTTTGTTTGTTTGTCTGCTTCATTGTTCTCAATGCCATCACTCAAAAAAGTTTGGATGGATTTTTATGAAATTAACATTTGTTATGTGCATAACAAAGAGCAGATACTCCAATTTTGGTAGAGATCAGTAAGTTCATTCGTTTGTCACTGATTTTAATTTTATGCTTGTTAGCACAATAGGTCAAAAAATAAAGAATGGATTTTTATGAAATTCATCGGGTTTGTTGATAATGATTAAAGACATAAATTATTAAATTTTGATGCAGGTCAGTTTGTTCGTTTATATGTTTGATTCATGTTTGTCATAACGTTTGTTAGCAGTATAAGTCGAAAAGTTATGAACAGATCTTCAAGAAAATTGCACAAGCTGTTATTACCATCTAAGGGCATAAATAATTAGATTTTGGAGTTTATACAAAGGAAATTAGGGTTTTAGAGACAATTTGAAAATTTTGCAAACGTTGGCACCCTTGGCGGGGGTATGCGCTCTCAGAGTGCTCTAATTGACTCTGTTATCGACCCTAGACCCTCTCCGGTTTCTTTCTGTAGTATTAATAACAGGGAAATCTTGGGCATAACTCAATAATGTTGATATATGACTTATCCCTGGCATATTTCCTCAGTTTCCTGAACCGATTTCGCACATCAAAAACTACAGTACCTGTAACGTACGTAACAGTGTACGCACAGAAAAAATATCTGCAACTATTAGTTTAGATTTACGGTCTTAAAAGGTATCTCTAATCTGACGCTCGTGCACATTTAACTTTTTATAAAAGATAAAAGTAATCACATCGTTATAGAGATTTAAAATAAGTGAACTAATAAAAAATAGCACTTCAGTCCCATAAGCATTTGGCAAATAAGACCAATATAAATATTATATTTCAGTTTGATGTGTATGCTGTTGATGAGCTCGCGATATCATAATGCGGAAAGTATGACACTTGAGCATTAGCAAGAGCATACAGACAATAAACTGAAGTAATAACTTACTTGACTTCCACCACAGGTCGGTTATTGGCCACCACCTCCATTTCGATGTAAGCCACCGTACTCCTGGAGTCCTTTGTAACAGTCGCCTCGATTTCGTAGATGCCAGAACCAATGAAATCTTCACCTTTCACCGAGAGCTTTTTGCTGGGGTGGGCGAGACTTCCTGAAAATATTAAGCAGAGTGAATGAGAACAGCTCCCTAGCAAATCGCTTGCTGGTACTTGTTCTTTATTTTGAGAAGGTCTGTCGAAAAGACAGTGACTTGCATGTCTGTTGTTTTGCCTGAAACAAAGAGTAACTTTTAAATTACTGTAGTAGCACTACAGTAGAGTTCTACAAACATGGCTGCAGTTAGGAAGTTCGCAAACAGTAGCGAAAATTTATGCTTGTGATAAGCCAAAAGCGCCGAAACACGCATCTTTTCTCTCCATAAGGAAACTCGACACCGTTAGGACTTTGGCCCAGGGGAACTATCTTCCTTCACTCTTGATTGCCTTCACTAATGGAAGTATTTACAATATATGTCATTATTATTATTAAAACTTCACGCTTGAGCTCCCATGGACAGGTAATACAACCTAAATGAAGCATTTTACAACACCGGGAAGCCCAAAACGCTGCGAAAGGAAATCCAGCAAAACACCATTAACAGCGGACTTAAACACCTGCAGGCCAATACGACCATAAGCCGATGCCGGCAACAAATTCCAAACCTTAGCCGACCAGGGCACGAAGCATCGACAAAACTGATTAGTTCGAAATCTGACAGCCTCCAAAGTGAAAGAGTGCGCTCCACACGCAGCACGAGTCGCTCTCCCAAATACCTTGAGGGCAGGGCGAGAAGAATACAACCAATGTCTCTCATTATTGTACCCCTTATAAAACATACATAGCTCTGCTACTCTTCTCCTGAGGGACAGGTTCGCTAGATCAAAATATCAGTGCACAGCCTGCTTGCTGAAAAACAAGTCGGTCCAACAGACGCAAGTGAGTATCAGCCGCTGAAGCACAGACCGGTGAGCAATACTCCAAACAGGCAGCAAAAACGCATAAAAACATCTGCGGGCATCCTGACTATCACCAAACACGGAATTCACCTTACGCAGAAGCCCAATCTTAGTGGAAGCACGTGACACCAGTAGGATTAATCTTGAGGAGCGTTTCATATCAGCGTAGGATGCTTAATCCTAGTCTCTTTTCTTCAAAAGTTTTCCAGGTCGTTTGCCGGGGCGTCAGGTGGCGGCCTCCGCTGCTTCAGCGAGCTGGGCTAGAAGCCACAAGGTCTCGGTGTCAGCCAGGCGGCTCTCCGCCACTCGACCAGTCAGCCAGCCCGAGCCTACCTCGAGGCAGCACTGACCTGCCTGCCAATTTTTTTCTGAACTTTTCAGCAAGTACAGTCTCAGGGCAGCCAATGGCGTGGCAGGTCACGGGCCACAGTGGGAGGGGCGAAGGGTGATGGTTTGTGATGGTGTTGCAATCAGATGCGTACCTCGAAAAAACTATGTA
>LQNS02276498.1:22697677-22726016 GCA_001587735.2 Parhyale hawaiensis
TTGCTACCGCAGACAAATGAACACAAACGGGTATTTTTAAAATTCAGTTCTTGTAGTAGTAGCTTAGCGAGATAATTGGCGATAACGATGACGTACAGATAGAGCGCTTGCCTTAAACTTAAATGTTGGTAGCCCCGATACTAGTGTTTTTTCGATACCGTCGTTTGAGCCGCACTGGCGTCAAGCTCGAATTATGTGTACGTTCATCACTGAGCGTGCGTTCAAGTAAGCTTTCTTGCCGCGCAACAACCACGAGAGGCACTACAATAGGCACTACCAAACCTAACCTAGTCTAACCTTACCTAACATTACCTTACCTAACCTAGCTTTATCTAACGTTACCTAACCTAACCATACCTAACCTTACCTAACTTAACCTTACCTAACCTTACCTAACCTAATCTGCGATATAGCGAGCAGCGCAGCTCACGAACTTGAACGCCGCCCGCACGCACATCGATACACCTACACAGAATCGTCGCAAACGTACATAACGCATGGCGAGTTTGACGCCTGTGCAGCTGGGCCACAAGACATTGATGACGTCAATACAATCTAGGACGGTCGACTGGAGGTGCGCTGAGCTGTTGTGCGTCTCTATATTCCTTTGTGTGTGATGCTACTGCTCAACTGCTCAGATGTTAGATCGGACAATTTCATGTTCTTGAGAAAACATTCAAGCAAAATTCACAAAAAATATAACGTTATCAAGATGGATATGCACATTAAAAAAAATAAGTGAAAAAAACGTGATGGTAAAAAATTTGGTTCGTTTTTATCGAGAAGCTTACATAGATTATGCATTATAGATTATTCATTATTACACATTATAATTACGAAACTACCCTATTATGACAGCAATAGTTACGTCGCTATTAACTAGTGATTGATGCTCTGTTTCATTATAAAAGCGCTACCGATATTCTGTGATTATATATCTAGATCATATAGAAGAAACACTCATTAGTTCATCTTCATCATATACTTGAAGTGCGCGGTACTTAAATGCTTTGGCCTCTGTACAGTGAACTGCCTTATCCACGCGCTGATCATGTCGAGGTTTCCCCATGTTATGGTTGGTAGTTAGAAAAAAAACACTGAGTCAACGTCACGTTAGGGTAACATGTCTAGTACCCGTCCACAGTGCTAGTAGCCGTCCACTTGGCACTAAAACTTCCTGTGTGAAAACTAGTAGGGCTAGAAAGCCGTAGATAGGCTTAAACTGTAGGCTAAGTTGTAGCCTACAGTTTAAGCCTATGTACGGCATTAGACGAACCAACAGGCCCATTCTCAAAGAGACACCTAAACTTACGCCCCGGCCCTTTATGAGCTATTGCCATTATGTTAGTAGGATATAAAAGACTGGGGAAAAGAGAAGGAAAAAAATAAGAGGGAGAAGAGTTTCAGCAAAAGAGACGATCATGAATGCACGCAGTCATGATCAATAGCCGCTTATATGCGGAGTTAAATATGTCAGACAGTGTAGTTGGAGCGGAAGAGAGAAGAAGACGGATTTAGGAAGCCTCGGATGCTTTGGCCGTTAAGAGTGTGCGACTCCTGGAGGAGGAATCCATAGCTGTGGGGGATGTCTCTTCCAATGTATGTCAAGACGATTTTTGAATGCGTTGATTGATTCCGCACTAGCAACGTCGGAAGGGAGTCTATTCCAAATGCTGACTATGAAATACGGAAAGAACTGTTGACTTAAGGTCGTTCTTCGAGCTTTGTACTTGAGTTTTTGACCGTTGTTTCGGCAGTCGGCAGGTGACCAATCAGACGGCGTTTCAGCACTACTTCATATATATGTTCATTTATTTATGTGAAGTGAATAACGTCGTGTAGAGCTACGTGCATTAAAAGTACATATCCATCATTGTCGACGACATTGTACTAATAAAAAAGCGAATGCGTTTAAGATTAAGCATGAAAAAGCATTAGGTGCGACTTAATCGATCTTAGTTCTCAAGAGTACAGCTACTTATAAGACACGCTCCTTATCATTAGTAAACTTTGTAGCGTTCAAATTGAAGTCACGCAACCTTGCACAGTATGAAGTTTTCCAGTGTTCTATAAATATCTAAATATTTTATTGTCGAACTTTAATTGTGCTGAGTGACAGTATTGAACAACCTGCTGACTGACTAATATGAGACTACAAGGTCTAGTTACATAGTCTTGCTATTGTCTTGCTGACTAGTATATGAGACTACAAGGGCTGCTTGCATGCTCGTGCTGTAGACATACTGACTGATAGGAGACTACTAGACTAGCTAAGACTATAGGGTTCTATATTCCTGATGAGTCGCGTAGATGTGACTGCAGCGTTAAGTTATTTTTTGGCTCAGGTCTCGTCCAACTGACTCGTTGCAGTCGAATTAAGCTAAGTCAACTCGACTTGATTTGTTCGGAACTGTAAACAGAAACTGACTTCGTTGCTTCGCCTCCTGCTGCAGCTCGCAGACGCAGACACGCTTGCGCCAATGTAGCCACGCTGACGCTGTTTAGTAAATTGGTGTTTTGTTGTGCCTATTCCGAATAGCTTATGAGGCGCACAGGGCGACTTTGAGCCTACGCTATTAATTAATTCCCACCCTAAAACATTTTTACTTGCATCGAGTGTCGCAATGCTGGCTCCGGCTCTGAAAGAATAAACTTTTAACAGAAATGGCTAAACATCAACAATTCCATAGTTTTTCATGTATATTTGCCCCCTTTTCAGCTTTCTAAGGAACAACGAATTTTCCTTTGAAAAGTGACATAAAAAATTTCTGAAATTAACATAATATTTTGGCAGAAAGCTCGAGCCGCGGCCTCGTGATAGTCCGGCCACAAGATGAAAAAAAGGCTAGAGGCCACAAACATACCCTAACAGAATTTTTTGCTTTCTCAGAACTGCTTAGTTGCTTATACTCCTCGGGCAGCCAAAAATTGGTGTTTTGATGTCGCTTTCTTTTGCTCTTGTCGCGAGGCTGCCAATGGCTACAGGTTTCTATAAGCGCTCATGTCTGGAACCCGAGTAATTTTTTACTTACGAATTTATTTACTTGCGTAGTTGAATAAGTCGCTGAATATCAAACTTCAGTGTGGGAACAATTACAGAAGTGTGACAATAATTTCACCAATAGGGCGATTACTAGGGAATCTAAAATTTACTAAAAATGAGAGAACCACAGTTAAACGCTTTATTACCTTCGCCAAAGAAGTTATGTGTTCGTCGTGTTTGTCTGTCTGTATGTCTTTTTGTCTGTCTGTCACCAAGATAACTCAAAAAGTTATGAACCGAACTGGATGAAATTTACAGGGATTGTTAGGTATGTTAGGAGAAACAGATAATTACCTTTTCGTGAAGGTATGTCCATCCGTTTGTTTGTTTGGCTGCCTCATTATTCTCAATGCCATAACTCAAAAAGTTATCGATGGATATTAATGAAACTAACATGAGTTTTTAGGTATATAACAAAAAGTAAATGACCAAATTTTGCTAATGATCTGTTCGTTCGTTCGTTTGTTGCTGTTTTTAATTTTATGTTTGTTAACACAATAACTCAAAAAACAATGAATGGATCTTTATAAAATTTATAAGGGTTGTTAGTGATGTTAAAAAACATAAATGATTAAATTTTGCTGCAGATTGGTTTGTTCGTTTGTATGTTTGACTCATGTTTGTCTTAACGTTTATTAGCAGTATAACTCAAAATGTTATTAGCGGATCTTCAAGAAAATTGCACAAGCTGTTATTACTATCAAAAGGCACAAATGATTAGATTTTGGAGTTTAAGCAAAGAAAATAATGATTTCAGAGCCAATTTGAATTTTTTGCTACCGTTGCCTCGCTTGGCGGAGGTATGCGCTCTCGGAGTGCTCTAGTTTTTTTCTAAAAAGGAAACGGTTCGGAATCATAAAAATTCCATCTTCAGTGCTACAAGATAAACAAACGTAATTTAGAGAGAAGCAAATATGGATACAGTAATAGAAAACTACTGATAAATTGACACAAAATAAAAAAAATTGTAGAAAGGGGATACAGAAAGTGAAGGTTTACAAAAAAAAACTAATAAACATATGACAATTGTGCAAGTTCAACTATATACTAAAATTAATTATGTAAAGCTATGGGTAAGGGTACTGCTGCTTGATCATTATTTAGTGATGGCTTTTTTGTGAAACTCGATAAACTTTCTAAAATTCGGAGGTCGGTTTTTGACGTTGCCCGACTTGAAAGGGAAAAATTTCTCAATTTTTAAAATTTTTCAAAGAAAGACCGTCACTAAACAATGATCAAGCAGCATTGTACCCTTACCCATAGCTTTACATAATTAATTTTAGTGTACAGTTGAACCTGAACAATTTTCATTAGTTTTCTTTGTAATCCTGTACCGTCTTTATTAGCTTTCTACAATTTTTAATTTTGTGTCAATTTATCATTAGTGTTCTACTGTTGTATCCATATATGCTTCTCTCAAAATTACGTTTGTTTATCTTACAGAACAAAATTATGTTTGTTTATCTTACAACACTGAAGATGGAATTTATATGATGCCAAAACGTTTGCTTTTTATAAAAAATTAAACTTTCAACTGTGGTTCTCTCATTATTAGTATGTATAACAAAGAAATAGGTCTTCATTGTAACCTAGAAATACGATATATTCTCCTGTGGGCCATGTAACATTTCAATCATATAATGAGTACTAAATACAATTTATTATTATTTACAAATTATTGTATAATGAACTTTATTCAAACACAAAATGGAATCCCAAAGCTGGGGCATTTGCATGGCACTTAATGGGTGAAATTCGTAGCTTGTAGTCATGGTGACTGACTTTTTGTAACATATATTTATGATAGGTAGAGGTTCCATTGCGAGTGCTTCAGCATTCGGGCAATATCCTTAGATATGTAAAGCTATTTTCTTTCATATCTGATGATATACTTTCAGAATTTTGATTTCGAGTTTAGCATTGACTCACTCATTTATTTTCGCTGAATTCGTTCCTGAAGCGTACACCATGATCGCACACTCATTTGCAAGCCATATATAACTTTGTGGATTCGTCAATAGTCATTTCTGGAATGGTAAATTCCACTTCCAAGCTTACAAATGCATACGAGCCTGGAATCACCACCAGGAATTGTTAACCTCAATAGCTGTGATAGAAAAATATTAGCAACGCTATTTGTCATACACAGAGGTAAATTTTTCTTGCGATATAGGCGTTATTTCGCTAAGCGGCTTGTGAAGAGCTCAAGGTTAGCACCGGAATGTCGACATACATGTAAGGTAAGGTGAGAGCATGTTAATGTGCAATGCACAAGTGCTCAAAGTGCAGAGTAGTTCTTAGAAAATGTAATGGTTGTACAGTGCACTTCAGTTGATTTGATTTGCAAAAATTGCCAATGCGAAAATCATTGTATATGATATATATGTGATATGTCGTTAGGTACAAAACAGTTCATCATGTTAAAGGAATTACTAAAGTGACGCACAGTTCATGTGATATACAAGTATTTCTTGGGTACACCACAGGCCATAAAACGTGCAAAACTGTGCGTTTGTTAATGTTTTTATAAAATATGATAAAATTTTTACAGCGCAGTTCAGCTAATATTTCTATATTTACATGGTGCACCAAGCGGTACTCAGACATTCTTAAGGTAACTATTTGTCAAATTCGCAGAGTGCAATGACGCTAATTCTTTTAGTTTAAATTTTGAAACACATTTAGTTCATTACGTGGGCAAATATTCGCCAGGTCCATATCTATGCTTAAGATTCGAAAATTGTGACTGCGGGAAGCAGTTATGTAAAGATTAGCATAGCACACTGTAACTTAAATGGAAGCAAAAAGTTTCAAGGTACATATCAAAATTGAAAGGATTCTCAAAATTTTGCTGCGGTTATGCCTTTATGAGTACGTAAAGCAAAAGCTTTTACGGTGCAATCACTTCATATTTTTTCAAAAAGTCCCATCCCCGAATACATTAATTTGTACCATGGCGCAAACATTTGACGGTAATTCAAAAATACAAATGTGAAAAGTGACTTTTGCTGTATAGTACAATTTTTACTGAGAATTATGTTGAAGACGTTAGTGGTATTTGCAGGTAGCAATGTCGTGAGTTTATTTACAGTAAAGCACTTGTGTAGCCTTTATCTGAACGATCGAAATTGTTCATATATAAACAGCGTTAAAAAAATTGCCAGGGAAAGACCAATAAAAATATGTAACTAGGCTACGCATAATTAAGATGAACGGAGCCGAGTAACCCTATCAACATTTTAGGTTGCATCAGAGGTTAAAATTTTAAAACGGCTTCTGGCCAACAATTTTGTTAGGGAATATGCAGATAAATAATGCAGTGTTGAAAACTAAAAGTAATGAGAAAATTTTTCAGAATGCATCAAACTAGGCTGTAATATCAATAGAAATCGCTGCTGTTTCTATCAGAAATAAAGCTTGCCAACATTTAGCCTGCCAATATTTATCAGAAATAAAGCTTGCCAATATTTTGCCTACAAAACTTTTGGTTTTCATCATTTCATGCTTTGAATTTTTGTTGTATATCGACCAGCGTCGTGAATATTTTAGCTTCAGCATCATCTAGAATTATTATTTTCTCTGCAAAGTTAAAAGCCCGAAGCGAAATGAGTTGATGTTCCTCATGCATTGCAGAATATATCTGATAGAAAATATGTGCGAATGCAAAGTAAGCCTTTGGGTTTTATCATTTTAATCACATAAAACCCTTTAGGCCTGTTGTATATTCACCATGTAAGAACCTTGCATTATACAAGTAAAAACCATCAGACCGTATGTGTTTTATCCTTAAAAGAACACTCAGGCTTTATATATATGTATTAAATATAGAAGAACATGTAGACTTTACGTGTATTTACCATGTAAGAACTATTCTTCAGGCTTAGCACACGTTGAAAATCTGAAAACTATTTGGCCTTATGTATGTTTGACAAAAAAAGGCATGTAAGAATCTTCGGGCCATACATGTATTATACATACCTTTGAAAACGTTACGATTTTGCCAGTAACAGATCGAGACAAGGCAATCAATGATTATCGATTAATGAGAAACTACAACCCATTGCGACAAGAGTACATGCAGCGAACCTTTCAGCAAAAGGACTTCGTTATCGTTTACCAGTAATACTGATACAATGGTTGATCACCGCCAACTATGCGAAAGGCACTGATCAGAGAATTATTGACACTATAAATATGAAGGTAATCCCGACTCATTACATACCAATGCAATCCAGATTCAGTACATACTAATGCAATTCAGACTCAGTACATACCAATGCAATCCAGAGTCGATCAACACATACGAATGCAATCCAGACTCAGCACATACCAATGAAATCCAGACTCAGCACGTACCAATGTAATCCAGACTCAGCACGTACCGATGCAATACGGACTCAGCACGTACCAATGTAATCCAGACTCAGCACGTACCGATGCAATCCGGAATCAGCACGTACAAATGTAATCCAGACACAGCCCATACCAATGCAATCCAGACGCAGCACGTACCAATGCAAGATTTGCATGTACATTCATTCTTCATTGACAATTTATGCGACGTGAATCATTGAAAATTGAAGCATCTGATCTGTGCGCAATTTTCGGCTGGTGTCCTGAACTGTCCGCATTGTACAAAGATAATGACGTTCGATGAGCAAAGCATCCAAACGAAATATGTCCAATGACTTGCAACGGTCAAACGATATATAGTTCGATGACTCCAAGGTCCAAACGAAATTTTATCCAATAACAAATATATGTTGAGTAGTTCAGCTCTTCTGCTAAACTCCCAGAGAACCTGCTACCAAAGTACACGCATATTAATATATATATACAGTACCTACCTGCAAATACAGTAGGTAGCTTTCTAGCTTTCTACGAGTTATGGCAATTGGTAATATGCCGCTAATACTAAAGAAGTGCGACACAAGTCTTGTAGTGGTTACATTCTTTTCTGCAAACATTCCCGCGTTGTTTTCTACGCAACAGACCTGGAATTGATTTGTGCTGAATTATTTATTGGTAAGTCTCAGCTTGTGAGTTCTGGCAATTTTGTCATAACCATCGAAATAGAAATACAAGTGTATCACCACATCTACTCCTTCAATTTAGGCAAAAAATAATAATTAAAAGTGGCAGCCTGGGACATGTTGAATCTGTCCTATAGCCTTCACATTATTTTGGCGTTGAAATGGAAGTACTTCCTACAGCTACAATAGCGACTTAGGTTAATCAAAATTATTAAAAGGCGGAAGTCTATGACCACTCGTATTTGTACCTCAACCCCTTCAGCACTATGGCGCTGTAATGCGTTACCACGTACATCGAGACTGATGGCTTGTGCTAAAGTAACTGTAATTTCCATTCTATGACCAGTTGAATGTGTATCGTGTCTACAAATAATACCTGAAGTAGAAACGCAAGTATGTTTTCACATTGTAATATCGACTTCTGCAAATAAGAAGATTTATTCTGCTTCCTTTGAAATTTGCGCTGCAACCTCCACCACATTTTAATTTAAAGAAAATATATTCAAGGTTATTCCTACGTTTGCATTTTCGACTTGAGCAAAAATATCAATCAGATTCAGTGTATGACCACTCGAATTTACGCTGCAACCTCCACTACTTTTCGATTTAGAAATACATGTATATTTCCACATATACACTTTCGGTTTGCTCTGAATGATTGATATGTTTCAGCCTGCGAGCTGTCGCATTTTCACCACAACCTCAAATAATATTTCAGCACTGCAATGCATTCGTAGTCCCACAGTTACAGTTTCTTCTAAAGGTACGCGCCGCCGTGCGTGACTTAGAAATATATTTAGACTTATACTTAGCCTCGCATTGGACCTTCGATCGTAATCAACGTAGTGAACTAATCAAGTATTCAGTTGTGCTCAAAACTTTGTGTACTGAGCTAGCGCAACACGTCGGCCATGTGATGTATAATGCAAGATGTAAAAAGAATTATTATATGAGAGGCACTGCAGCGTGTCAAGCTGAACTTCACCTTGCATGACACCAGGCAGCTAGTGCTCATGCATTTACTTATTTCATATGAATAAAATAATTCACAGTCCACACTCGATTTGCGACGCATATTTGAGCGCGTTTAACCTTATCGCTGCTGACGATGTGACCCGATGTTAATAAAGATTTTTTGCTACGCACATATGAACGCATTTAGGCTTAACGGTACTGACAACGGGGCTCGATATTAATAACTATTTTATGACGCAAATTTGAACACGATTACCCTTATCTTAACAGAGGATGTGACCCGATATCAATAACTATTATTTTTTGTGAAGCACTTTTGAACGCGTTAAAACTTAACGGTACTGCCGATGCGAATAGTTCTCTGCTTTTCTCTTTTTCTAACAGTAACCTTGCTATTATTGAGAGAAGTAGGTATACATATAGTTGCTTCGGGATGTGTAAAACTATATTGTCTGTCAATGTTATTCGCCCTGAAACCTCATAACTTGCAAATTTGATTAAAAAAAACTTCTCGACTCGAAAATTTGCGTGACTTTTTTCAACTTGAAAGTCTTTTGATTTTAAATATTTTTCCATTCGCAAATTTTTGTGTGCGAAAAATTTTGCGTTTCTGAACGTTGCAAGCACTAAGCACGGCGGGTGTTTCAGCTTGTCTTGTAAAATACTGTAATTTTTATGGAAAACATAAATAGCGTCACTCCATGCGTTTCCCAAAACGTAAGACATAAATGGACAGAGAGCACCAACGATTCTCATGTTACTGTAGCCTACGCGGCCATCAGCAACAGAAGTAAAAATTTGCATCGAAACTTCTTCATTGTTTGTCTGTATTTCTGCTATGAAGGACACCGTCCTTAGCTAAAATACTGTCACCATTTCGGCTAAACAATACCGTCCTCCTTCCCGTAAGGCCAAAAATCACCATGAGAATAAAAATATCAATGATCGGTATACCCGCGTCGCCCCCCGTCGCAATCGTATCTAATGTATTCGGCTTTTGTAGATCTTTCGTAAAGTTACACCGAAAAATCGAAAAATATACGGGATAATATGTAAGTATATTAATTACAGTTTCTTCGCTTTGCTGCTCTGAAGTTGATCACTAGCCACACCTGAACTATTTTGTTACGGTAGAATTGTGGCTGCTTTAAAAAAACTTTGTTGGGATCTTTATTAGCTACTATATAATATAACGCAAGTTGTGGGTTGCTTGCTCCTGGCTTGGTTTATTAGTGGGTTTGTCTCTCCATCACGATTTTAAGGAAGTAGATAAATAGGAGAAAATTCAATTACTGAATAACAAGATGAGGTGCCAGGAAATTTGACTCCTAAGTTACTATAGATAACTTTTTTCTTGAAAATGCGCGAGTTACTGCATTTCTGAAGCCCACATTGTTTAGAAACGTAGCTAGCTACTGGGCGATATCTTTTTCTTTTAGCGTGATATACGAGGAGATGAAAATATGCATACTCCATATCGCTGACGTTTTCCTTAGCTGAATGTCTTCGTAGCAGTTGAAACTTCATTCTGAGCCGAGGCCAAAACACTGTCGATTTACATTGCTACAGTTAGCACTTAGCATTGCCGGCAGATTATTTTTATTGAACTATATTTTCTTGGGGTGGCTTAACTTTCGAGCGTTTCAAAATTGATAGTCACGCTATTACTAGCAGGAGAGAATTTTGCTCTCGCAAACTCGTGACGGCACATTATCTACCTCCGTCAAGAAGGTTATGATAACTGAAAAAGTTATGCACGGATTTTGATGAAATTTACAAAGATTAATAAGTACATTAGGAGGAATAAATCATTAACTTTTGGTAAAGATCCGTTCATCTGTTTATTTGTCTGCCACATTTTTCTTAATGCCATAACTCAAAAAGTTATGGACGGATTTGTAAGAAATCCACATGAGTTGTCAGGTATTATTACGAAGAGTAAATGACCAAATTTTTGTGATGATCAATTTGTTCGTTCGTTTATCGCTGTGTTTAATTTTATGCTTGTTTGCGCAATAACTCAAAAAAGTTATGATTGGATCCTCAAGAAAATTACTGAAACTGTTAATACTGCTTAAAGGCACCAATGATTAGATTTTGGTGTTGATACAAAGAAAACCATAGATTCAGAATCAATTTGAAGTTTTCGTTACCGTTGCCTTGCTTGGCGGAGGTACGCGCTCTCAGAGTGCTCTAGTCATTACTTTAATGGAAAGTCAAACCTGCAGGTATGAAGCATATTTTGTAGTAAAACCAGTACCGCGAACAAGAACAGTAAAAGGCCTAAATACAAAATCATTGCCGTTTTTTTGACGGTTAGGTATTCTGATTTTTTTATAGGAAGACCAGGTTGCAACTGGAATGTTTATACAGATTGTAACTTCTTATTTTAATATCATTACTTCTTATTTTCATATCATTACTTCTTATTTTCATATCATTACCACCAGTATGAATATTGAAGAGATTCGGCTGTTATTTTGTGACAATTGTGACACTTATTACTTGTACTAGTATATACTTGCCATACATAACTTTCCTGCATCTATGCTGCAGACTGCTCTGGACAGGAGACACCCGTAGGCTGCTTCATTGAGGATCCTACCCTTCCAGTCTTCAAGATGGTGGGCTACATGCTCGATGTGAGTATCACCGTAGCCATTTCTAATGTGCAATCACCCTCAATGCATAAATGTTACAGTTTCGAATCAGGTTTCCTCCGAAGTCAAATAGTTAACTTGACCTCAGTGCGAGTGTGAAAGCTACAAACATTTCAACTGATTTCGGTAATCGGGTACGAATAAAGCTTTTGAACGGGTTCAATCAACTAATCGCTTGAATGGTCTGTTGTGCCCTCGTAAGCACATCATGTGTGTAGATCAATTAGTTTCTGAAATACTAGCCACCAAGTTAGTTTTTTTTAGCAGATGTCAGTATACAGGATTTTCAATTCACAATGAATTAGAACTCAGAAAGTTTTGTGCTTGCATGCTGTTTAAATGGATACAACGTCGCACTTGGACGCGGAGCAGAGAAAATTCGTTCATTCGGCACACGTGTGAACTGGCATTTGACCGTATTTCAACCCTAGACGACGCAGTAAGACGCTTCGTGTCTACAGATGAATACTTGTACATCTTTAGGCTATTATTTTTTACTTCAGTCTTATGACCGCTGTGAACTTTTCGGTTTAGTAAACGAATATTTTTTTTGTAATTCTAGATTAACCCTACATCCATGGAATAGTTTTAAAAATATTGATAATATTTTGACTGATTTTATTTCAATTTAACGTACGTCCATCGTAAAGAGTTCCATATATTTACAATGTTTCTATTGGATTTTTTTTCAACCTAATTTTACATCCGCAATAAAACTTTCCAATTGTATTGAAAATATTTCGATTGATTTTGTACTAGTTTAACTTTGTGTCCGTCGTAATTAGATTTCAAAGACTAGTTCTATGTTGACAATATTTATATTAATTTTCTTTCACTTTAACCTCATATTCACCCTAAACTTTTCAACGTCTTGATAATACCTACTTACAGTCAATTTATTCCGATTTTGCCTCAATTCCGTCATTAAGTTTCAACTTCTATTGAAGACATTTCTATTGATTGTATTCTAGTTTAACCTTACATCCGTATTATGAACAACTTTTGCTCTTTAACAAATTGTTTTAGTAATTATACAATACTCTAGTATCATTTCACGTTCATCATGAAGCTACAAGCTCCTTTTCTAACTAATGATATTCAAGTTCAACGTTATGTACCTGGTGGACTTCTTATTCTTTTTACCGAATTTTTATAAGGATTATATTTCAAATTCACCATACATCTGTTGTAAAGCTTCAACTCCCTATTAAACTGGTGTAACTCTCGTCCAGTTCAACCTAACGTTCACCGTGCCGGACTGCCAAAGCGCCTGTATCATGGATGGACATACTCACGTTGCCATCACCGAGGCCAGGACATGTACTTGTACTAACGGTGAGATTAAACTATGATTTTCAAATGACATTATATGCAAATTGCTGTATTGTATCAGGAGTCGGTAACCTACATCAATATTGAAATTTTTATTCTTGTTTCACACAACTTAACACCCACACTGACCCATGAAAACACCCTAATACCGTATACTTGAAGGATACCCTACTCTAATGCTATTTTAATAATGTCCGTGAACATCTTACCTCTGAGAAAATAACTATGTACTGATATATTATTCAATGAGCTAATCGTTTAAGAGCCAATGCAATAATAGTAGAGGATGTAAATGACGCAGAATTCTTTTTAATTTTCTAGTACTGTGCTAATTGTAACTGGTGCACATTATTTTTAGAGTTCTCAGCACTCTACTGATGAATCATTTTGACCATCCATAGTTGTGCGCCAAGTAAATTTTGAATTTTTACTCTGACAATACATTTTGATTTTCTAGTACTGTGCTAAATAATATGTTGTGAGCTCTTGTCCATTAGCTATAACACTGTTATAATTAATGTTTGTGCTATGTATTCACAAGCAAACAGTTTTAAAAGCCTTTGCGTAGTTTCTTCACTCGCTAACACACTCAAATTTCATTGCGTAATCTCTTTCACGTATGCCCATGCTTGGAGTTGTAAACACACTTTGCAAGCCTTTGTTTAGTTGTTTCACCACAGTACGCCGCCATGAAAACTTATGATTCATAAAACTCCTACCGTACCAGGTATTTTTTGTACGATCTTCCTACTGGCTATCACTATTCTAAAAAATGGGTATTTTTTATAAATTTTTCTAGTGCTGCATATCCTCGTCTATGTTATTACTATGATTAAACAGAGGGGCCGCGCCTCACTTAGACCAGAAGTCTTGAAGGGATCAAATGGGAGAGGGCATGAGTGAAGTGCAGTAGATTAAGCAACATCACTCATTGCTGTATTTGAAGGAAATTTACTATGCACCTCGGGGCTAGCGGTCAATGTCGTCTAGAAAATATCACTACAGCAAAGCTTCTAGTGTTTTCAAATTTTCACTAACATACAACCGGGAAACCTATGCACTTTTTTATGGATTGCAAGGAAGCATGCAGACACTTTACGCGAAAAATGTAGTAGCATGAACCCTCTTGTAGGCATATCTCTAAGGCAACGGATGATGCGACAATGCTGTCAGAAAATATTTTTATATTCTATTGAATAGACTTATGACAAGCAGTACGTCTGTCCCACAGACAGTGTCGCTGCCGCGGCCATGGCCACCTCCACCGACTGTTTGGTGACCTGTCCTTCAACGGAACCTTGCGGGGGGGACACCGCAGGGATCATGTCCGTGTACGAAACGGGAGGCGGACCTCTGGACTTCACCCTCACAGTCACCCACGTTAGTATAGTTTCTTTCATAAGTATTCGCCATTCGGCAATTAAATAGGATGAACGCAGCATCCAGGTGAGATATAATACTCTAGAAGGCCCAGCCGTCAAAAATGACGGCCAAAGTTTTGTGATTGTGCTTTTTATTGTTCCGCTTCCCAGTATAGATTTTGCTGTATTATAGGCCTCATCCCTGCAGGCCTGATCTTCCATTAGTGAAATGCAAGTTTTACAGCCATAAGTTTTGCGATAGCAAAATATTCCCCCTGCAAGACAAGGCGCAAATATCATTGAGGAATTGAGCAAACGTTAAGCTGCACTAACAAAATATAGTTCATTCAAAAGAATTCACTGGAAATGCCCAGGGCTCACCGTATCGTGGAAACCAACTGATTGTTGAACCTCGATCAACGAAATTTGGCTACGATGCAAACGCAAAATGAAAAGGCGTCTGCTCAGCGTGAAGATTGAACTGCTACGATATGATTCAGCTAAAGAAAGCATAAGCGGAATAGATTATGCGCGAAAGGAACGAAAACTCTAAGACTAAGGAGCGAGACTGAGCTTCCGTAAATGCTCTAACTGCTGAGGATCTGGAGCCGGGGATCCAGAGGCCGGAGATCCAGAGCCAGGGCCCTCAAATTTTCAGTTAACTTATTCCCATTCATCGGAACTCTACGCCCTTGAATTTAGATTAGATAGGCGGTAGTAGACGAACCAATTGGCCCATTCCCAAAGACAACGGAACTTACGCCCCGGATCTTTATGAGCTATTGCCATATCTGGTTATTGCGGACTCTGGCCTATCTTATTCCCGTAGAGCGTGACAGAGAGACGGACCAACATTGGAGCAAGTAAGCAAGCAAGCAAGCAAAAGAGCAAGCAAGGAAGCAAGCAAGCGACCAACAACTGGGTTTTATTACATAGTGGATGGCTTTCTTTCTTCCTTTCCTTTTATCTCTAGCAGAATGAGGCTGTCAAGAATTGGTACTGAAATCGCTTTATTTCAGCGACCAGGTGCCATGAATTGGCCAGCTTGTTCTTTGTTAAAATCAGAAGAGGTGAGCATAGCAATTTCCAATTTGGTAAAGCATAACTAACGTTCTTACCGTGTTGCCAAACTGCACCGTGGAGTAAAATTTTAGTCATTTTATCTGGTGAGCAACTGTTTTCAACAAATCTCCCTTGTATCGATCCATATCAATTAAACTTATATCTACAAAAAAGAAAATGGGCGCCTTTTAATCCAACTATACCAGGTGGCGTTAGTTTGCTTCATCGGTCTGTGACTTTTTATTATCATTACTGAAGTGATACCAATTCCCAAAGGCCCCTTCACTGCAAGGGCCTCTGATTGTCGTCCGATTTCGATAAAGCCTGGGGTGTGTCACAATCTGCATTTTTTGGGTTACCGGTGCTACGCCGCGTAACACCGGTAACCCAGCCAGTCGCAACCCGTGTCGCAAGCATAGCTCAAATGGCGACTGCGACACGGGTTACGGTGATGCAGGTCGCAGAGGTCAAAGGTCCTTTTGAATAAAAGGAGCACTAAATTCATTCAAATCCGCAACAAATAAGCTCCTTACACATGAATAAGTAATTAGATCAGTTAATTGAAAATTCCAATCACAAAATTTCGAATAAAACAGAGTTTCATTCTCCTTGAGCTTACACCGTTCATCGCTAGATGGCGTTCTTACAACCACTTTTCGGGTTACGGTAACCTATTTTCAGATTGCGGTAGCCCGGTTTTGGCATGATTGCGACACACCCCTGTTGTCGCCCAAGTCTTTGAAACTACTAGTGCGCAGACTTGGGCTGTTCCTTGAGGATAACGGGCTACGATGAAGACAGTATGCCTACTTGTGATGCCCTCCTTGACATAGTGTGTGCAGGTAAAATGCACTTGAGCCCGGTCAGGAGCTGTGTCTTGTCCAGAGTGACTTTAGTGCAGCGTTCGACAGGGTATCCCACCAGGGCACTATTCGTAAACTCAAACTGGTTGGTGTTAGTGGCTGTTTTCTGCGTATCATCAGTGGTATCCTCTCAAATAGCTAGCAGAGAGTTGTCCTGGATGGGTACTGCAGTGAAGTTAACCGGGTTGGCATCGGGTGTTCCTCAGGGGAGCGTGTTGGGACCTCTGCTGCTTCTTTTAATACTGCGGAACTAAGCTCCATTGTCGCCAACCCCTTGATCAGTTATGCTGATGACTCCACCTTGATGGCTTTGATGTTAACGCCTTGCTACATGCCAGATTTCTGCTTCCATCAACAGGGAATTTCAGTTGATATCTGTCTGGTGTCTCTCTTGGGGCATGAAGTTAATCGTTTTAAGACCAATTCAATTGTAATCCCGGGATCGAAAACAGCGGTGCCTGCTTTTATACTTCTTACTCTTGATAGTGTTGTTGTGGATGAGGTTCAGAGTATGCAAGTCTTGGGGGTTACTATTACGGGAAGCAAACATTGGAGCCCCAATTCGAAATGTTTCTGCCTCCGCTTCTCAGAGGCTTGGTATTATGAGGAAATCATCGAAGCTCATTGCGGACCCTAGCCTTGTGAGTAGGCGTTGCTGGAATTTCTCTCGACCTAGTGTACAATATTGCTCTCAGTTGTGGGCCTCTTCTGTTGCCTCCTACCTGCGGCTTCTTGAGAGGGTAATGTGCGCTGGGCTCTTTAGTTGTGGTTTTAAGCACCGGCGTAGGGCTGCTTCGCTGAGCATGTTTTTTTTTATTCTTTCACAACGATAAGTACCCTCTGGGGCCCTCGCTGCCAGTTCCCCATGTGCCCCAACAGCGCACCTGCGGAGCTCTTACACCGCACGATTTCGCTGTTGCGTTGCCTCGGGCGCGCACTACCCTGTACCAGCGGTCATTTATGTATCTTTGCGGTCAAATTGGAACGCACTGGATGCCTCTGTTTGTGCAATGGGAATTTGGATGCTTATATACGCAGAAACAGTCGTTTCCTCTCCCGTGATTGACTCTGACATTGCCCTTTCTCGTCCTTTATTTGTATGTCACTTGCTTTCATCTCTTGTTCCGAGCGTTGGTTGGCGTGGGTACCTTGTGTTCTTTGGGCCCTTGCCATTTACCCTCGCGGCCTCTCGCTCGTTTTCAATAACTATATTAATGAAGAAAACTTTTGCAGAGAGGTAATACCACCTGGTGAGATAGAGTTAGGGCTTTGCAAACACTGAAAGGCATGCAATTAAGACGCAAGAAAACACTGACCAGGAGAAAGACAACTGTGGCATGCTAAATGTTGGTTGCTAAAAGGAATTATAAGACGACATGCTTGTTTATTTATGCTTATTTCCTTGCACTGCAACGAGCTTTAGTAAGGCGAAATGACTCGTCAGACTGTTATCTTACGAGGTTGTGTTGGATATGAGTTTCTGCACGACTCGGGCAGTGTAAACGGAGGCATACGGCTCACAAGTGAATCTTATTTTAGTAATAATATTCTTCTGTTATCTTGTATACAATATGGTGGATACAGTTAACACAGAGTCAGTGCTTTCAGTCTAGAATTTTGAGGGTCTTCTACAGTGACTACGATAGAGAATAGCCGCGAGCCAGTCTGAGAATCCCTTGTCGTACTTTCCTCGCCTGTCGGTGCCGGGGTGCTCCATGCAGTAATAAAAAAAGATACGTAGCTACCGCTAATAGTAGAACCCGAGACCGTCACACCCGAGTAGAGTCAGGTAATGGCTCTACTACACCGTGTACACCACTATTCTATTTACTAGTGTTCCATCCATTAATCTGCATATTCTCCCGCTCGTTTTCCCGTAATGCTCTCAGACGAAAACTAGCGGATCCTTGAAACTGGCTCGTGGCCCAAAGGTGTCAATCTTAAGTATGACATTTACCTCTCCTCTGAGATAAACTAGCAAAAGTGAGTATCATCCTAGTTCTGGCGCGCATGAAACCGCGCGCAAATGTTAGCTTAGCGAAAGGTTGCATTTGGATGAAAGTGGACGACGCAATCAGTTCAGCGCTCGGGGGAAGTATAGAGGGAGACGACATAAGCCCTGGGGAGTGGGACCAAAACGTTCGCGGTGGCTTTTTCATGGCTTCTTTCTGCAGAGCAGCGGCGTCCTGATGATCTTCTTTCTCCCAGTGACTTTAAATATAAGAGAATCAATTGCGTGGCCTGCGCCACAGCAGCACGAGCAGCTTGGCCGCACCCAAGGAGCCTTAATAGGGAGGAGGAGCCCTGCCGCTTGAAGTTTTCCCAGCCAGCGTTCCAACCATTCCGGCGTGGCTTTGAAGCGCTCATGAAAGTGAGTGCCTCTAGCACTCAGCAACTGTAACGAACAAGCGAACGAACACATATTAATCTTATTGGTGGAAGTGACGCGGGAGAAACAAACAAACTTATGTACTAATATGCCATTGATGCATACTGTGACTGGTAGCAAGAACACCAGAAAGCCACACCGGAAACTTAAGCTTCCTCGACGAGGCTCCTAGCTCCCTCCTTTCAATGAAATATCCTTGGCGACACCTGCTTACAAACATTTATCGTTCCGGAGTAAGAACGGCATCGATATTTAAGGTGCGTCGTAAGCTGGATACCATGGGGCATTTACGTCATGTGCATTGAAAATCTGAAATTCTTCTCGCGTGAACAGTATTTCCAGCTGATGCAAATGAAGAAGAGCCCGAGTCTACTGTTTTCGCGGCTAAAAAGAAAATCGACATGCATCTACACCACCTATTCCAGCCAGCCAGAGCGTCAGCCAGTACGCAAGCCAGCTCGCACCATGAAAGTGGGCCGCCGGCTAATGAAGCTTATGTCCAATATGTAGTCGCCCTCTACACTTCTTCCGACGTTTAACGATAGTAGCTACGCGTTACGTAAGGGGTTAGCTGCTCACACTCTATCATACCGTACTTATGTTGAAGTTTACCCTCCAATCGCTGTAAAAATAATAACAAAAAAGTACAGGTAAACTCGGGTTGACTTCACATTCCAGGCCCCTTCATATTGCAAAAATATCCCCGTTGTGGCAAAGCAGGAAGCACGGCTGCAGTCGATCTTTCATTGTCTGAGCTATGGCTTCCTAGAAAGAGGCTCTCAATAACTGCGATCCCAAAGGGCTGTCTGCATTCTCCCTCCCACTAGAATATGAACGGTAGAAATGCTACCGCGCCTCAACACTTCCTTCCTGGCTTGGGAATAGCGCGTCCAATGCAAAGCGAAAGCAAGAAAGGTCAACAGGTGGTAGTGCTAATAATGCGGTTCACTTTTTACATAGCGTTGTTCTATCTTTGGCTCCAGACTCCAGACGTGTCCCTGGCCGCTGATATGACCCCGACGTTTATCACTGCCGAGAGGTTCTCGCTGGACCTCGGAGACGGGGCGCTGCCCCTGCACTTCAACGCCTCCGGGGGCGCCGCCGCCAGTTATGCTGGACCGAGCTACATCCTGCCAGGCAACTACACTATCACAGGTGAGCTTACCTGCCCTGCTCATTAAATTTCCAGGCAACAGATTGGCCTACCTGAGTAGCGTATAATGCGACGAAATGGACACTTTTGAGAGTAACTTACCCACGCGGCTCCCCTAGCTCGTGAGCTTCCGGTTTATAACGGCCTATGCACTACCGGTGTAGCGGGGGTCTGGGGGGGGGGGCGCAAACCGGAAGTGGGTGGGGCTTGGGAAACCGGAAGTAGGTGGAGCCGGAACCTACCCTCAAAACTGTCCATTTCCCTACACTATGTACTACTTACATGGCCTGCTTATAATCTTACCTGGCAACTACGTTATTACAAATAAGCTTACCTACCCGGCGTATAATCATATCTGGCCGCCACGTCATTACATGTAAGCTTGGTCATCTTACCTAACCTAATTTAGCGTCATCTTAAGTCATTCGCCAATACTTTGATTAAGCAACTGAGATTGGGACTGGAAACATACGCAAGGCAGTGTAATCAAATTTTAGATAGTAATTTGAAGACGACGACAACAATCACTACAAGCAGAATTTATTTTACAGCTGTGGGATACGTCAACGGTATGAAGGAGGTCTTCATCCAAGTGTTCGCGCTCGTCGTCCCTGGAACGTCCACTGTTGACAAGATAATGTGTCCCCTCGTAAGTGTATCATATTTTATCCCTTTAGTATTGAATGTTTATTATCACCGCGAGTGAAGTGAAGAGCGTTGATACTGTTTCCGTTGAAAATTTAAGTATGTTTGCTTGTATATTTCTCTGTTCACCCAAAAAAGTTGAAAGAGTTGAGCAATGTTCATAATGTTTTGCAGGGCGTCAGGTGGGTTGACCTAGATGTGAAAAATGACAAAATTCTAGATTAAGCTGGCCAGCAAAAATGACGCCGTTGCAATTTGCCTCCACCGTAGGTGGTGGTCTTACGCAATTTGGCGTTCTAGTTGACTAATAAAATTCATTACCGTTCCCTCTTTGAATTATGACGATGCTAAGACGACTCGTGACCCCTGCTTGGGATTATTTAGTTTTGAAAATACAAATTTCTTTGTAGTTTTTTACCCCACCAACAAAATCCAAAACATTCAGAAAACAAAGACAGTCTGTAAGTCCACATGTCGCAAAGTTTACAAAGTCAACAGAGTCTATAATGGCGCATTGGCGCAGTGACGCAGCGGCCCCGTGCATGGCGGTTTACAATATTACCTTATTCTATTATAACCCCTCTTTAATATTGGGAAAGTGAAGTCCCGTAGACGATCCCGGTAAAATATTAAACAGACATGTAAACAAACTAATGCACAAGCATACAGATAAATTAAACACCCAGCAAACGATAGTCTTTTGTCGAGTATTTTCACTTCACAGCGTTTGCAAGTCTTACTGTTTTCGTTTAAATAACGATACATTTACACTGCTTATCGACTTGTTAGGTATTTGCCTAAAATTTAAGAAACACCAGAAACATTTCTCTCGTGGCATTCTCATAACAAGAAAATGTAACGGCTAACATAGCGTCAAATTTCTAAGTAAACACACAGCTGCATTGCATTATGTTATGGCAACACGGGACTAAGTCTAACCTCTAAGGTGGGATTTTATCAATAGGTATAATCAATATTATATACTTCTTTCCCTTGCTCTTGTATGTATATTTGTAGATAAGAAAGACTATTTTTGGAAGCATGTTTGAAGAAAACATCGACTTTCCTGCTGCAAACCAGTACCCGTTCGTAAACTTAAGAGAGAGATTGTCTCGCTTTTTGGCCTTTAGGCCTATACATCCGCGGCCAGTCCACCACTGCATTCTGAAGTAAGGGCAAAGAAAGTATTGTATTTTGGAAGCCGTAGAGTTTCTGGCTACCACCAAGTCTTGTATCTTATTAGGTACAGAGCTGTTACATATTCACTACCTCCCCGTAAGGTCTGGGAAAGCTTCACTACAGACTTGTCGGCCGTTCACCACATCACCATTAGTTTAGGTCAAACGACTAAGTCTGATATTCTAACAAATACAAAGCTGTCACCTTTTCGCAACAGTCACGTTAGATCACACAGTCTTGCAATGTTACAATATACACAACAAACTGTTGCGTTGCAGGTCTCAGAGCCTGACGTCCCTTACGCCTGTAACGCGAGCGTGACGCTGGGGGAGCCAGACCACGCCTTCACCGGCACCTTCACATCCACAGACCAGACTGTCCCGGTTGACTTCGCATCCATTGGTACGTTGTTATCGGGCATGAGTGCGACAACAAGTCCCACTCGATCATATTTACATCCGCCAAGGAGGTCATGGTTTTTGCCGGGGTTTATCTGTCTGTTTCTTTTGTAGCAACGTATTTAACTTAAAAAATTATTGCTGTATTTTAAAGAAATTACAAGCACTGTTAAGAATGCTGTGAAGAACAGATGATTAAATTGTGAAGAACAGATGATTAAATTGTGAAGAACAGATGACTAAATTGTGAAGAACAGATGATTAAATTGTGAAGAACAGATGAATAAATTGTGAAGAACAGATGATTAAATTTCGGTGATGATCTGTCAGTCCGCTGCCTATTCTGTCTGCACCATTGCGTTGCCTGAAGGAGGTCTGTACTGTCAAAGTGCAGCTTAAGTTTAACATATTGAACAATTTCACTGTGCTCCATTAGTCTGAATAGTTCCACCAAACATGCTATTCACAACAACCTGGTCTTTATCGTGACATCTCTATTACAACGTTAACATGTTTCACTAAGATGCATCACAATAAATTAGTCAATATAAAAATTCGTTTTGTTAGTTTATAATGTTAGCGGAATCCAGCACGACCCACGCGGAGAACTTCTCATCACCCGCAAGCGAATCGAAGAGAGGTGATAATCATTTCGTTAAAGTTGTATGTCTGTTTGATTGTCTGTCCACCCAAAAAGAGGCAGGGGTTAAAGTATCATCACATTCTGTTGTTGGCAGTCAGGTGAGTTGACTGAGATGTGAAAAATGCCAAAACTTTAGAGTAAGCCGGCCATTAAACTGACGGCTTGGAATTTGTAACTCCTGACTCTTCACTTTCAATTCCTCCTCCCTCCCCTTACCGCGGGTGATGGTCTTACGCCACTAGGCGTTCTAGTCCTCATAAATGTATCCAACTTAACGTTGTTGAATATTTTCTGAGAAGATACGTCAGCTTTCACTTATGCCAGCATCAACATATTTCATTTGACTGTTCTGATACATTTCACTATGATATGTCACGGTTAACAGATCCCATTGTCACTCAAGAAATGGATTCTACTATTTCATTGTATGAACAAGTTCTACCCATACCGGTCCTGATGATGTAGTATATTCATTACTCGCAAACTATACATATTATTATACAACATCAATAGGAAATCAATCATGGATGATTTTTCACGAAGAATAATCTCCAAAATATCTCCATTAAATGCATATTGTATTAAGCGTTAGATTCAGGAGCTACGAACACAAGTCCTTATAAATGGACCTTAATGGTCCACAATACAGGATGCATTCTATATAATGACATCAAAACGGGCCCCACTATGACCCGTCTTTTAAATAAACCCCCAAACTAAATATATTATACATCCTGTATTATTTTAATATCAACAGGATCCACCATGACCCGTCACGGAGAAAATGTCCCAATGGGGTTCAGCGAGTTCGTAGTGGCGTCCAACGACCTCATGACGACCATTGTGCGTACAACCTCCTGGGTCATCGGCGTCCCATCTGCCCTGCACGCGGTCGAGCTCTACGCCATGGAGCCAGGAAATTACGTGTGGGAGGTAAATTGTTATCATCATACGAGTAGGCGTGTTGCCTGGTGAGTGGTGACTCAGTATGGGTGGTGACGAGTTAACTGTGCCCATGAGTTACGTTATAATATTTGGAATTTACGTCCTAACTATATTCTTCTCGATAAACAGCTGATATCTATAAAATGAGCGTAAAATAATATTGGTCTTTTGCCTAAATATTCTGGATGGGATTAGGGCACCCTTGTCTTCGCCATATCCTCAGTCTCAAAGGTTACTTCATTACTAACAGGTACAAAGGCCTGCATGCGCATCTGGAGTGTACTGCGTGTATGCTGGCGGGTGCATGGATGTCTGTCCTTACGATTCCATCTTATTCACCTTCACCTGCGCGGCACCTAACGTCTTCTGCCCCTTCGCCAGTACCTGTGGGGACGCTGCTCAGACCTGCGCCGCTCCGGGGCGTAAGTGCCGTTATTAGTTCAGCGGACGAGACTGTAGGTGTTCGGATTAGGTATATTCCTTCCAAGTGACCTAGCTTTGTTGCATTCTAGACTGCAGGAGCTCGGGTGATGTTGTTTCCGCAAGAACTATATTCTTATTGTCTCAGCTGACGAAACTACAGGAGCTCGGACTATATAAATTACGCGGGAGCTGACATTTCATTCCGTCAAATGGCGAGACTCCACGAGCTTGAACAGAACTAAACTCCATGATAACTGTCTCTTCAGTACAGGAATTGACATGGCTATATATATAATGCCCGGGCACAAAAATATAATAATACAGCCCCTATCAACCCTCGATTGCTTTACCCAACAAAGCTAGAGGAACCTGGACAAAACCTATTCAAAAGCCGCCAGCTTACAATGCCTCAACTGAAGACGTTGGAAGTTGTAGATTATAGCTTATTGTTCCTATTTACTTGCTTCATCTCTCGCCTGCTCCTATACTTACCTTCAAGTTTCACAAGTTTAGATGACTCTAGAAAATTGGTTAAAATAATTTAAACACGTTCAATATTTATTCCCGCCACTGAGATTAAAGTGCTGTAGCTGCTGCTTCTACAAGGTCTACTGCTGCCACCAGCCTTAGCATAACTTAAACACCTGTTCACTAATAATTTTGCTCACGTCACTCCAATTATAATGTTGCAGCTGGGGCTCCCACATGGTCCACTATTGCCACCAGCCTTAGCATAACTTAAACACTTGTTCACTAATAATTTTGCTCACGTCACTCCAATTACAATGTTGCAGCTGGGGCTCCCACATGGTCCACTATTGCCACCAACACAATTCCCGTTGTCGATCCTGGTGGATACCGCGACGTGCTGGCGGCCCCCGCCAGTCTCTATCCTGGGGACACCCTCCAGATCACCGGCAACCTTGGCGTCAGGTACATAATTTTTAGCCCGTATGCCGGGGCTACACTATACATTCGCAAGAATAACGTGATGTGAGGATGCGCAGCTCGCATATTATTCACGGGCTCTTGTGGAACAATCGTATAGCATATGGATGCCTTTGGAACGTAATCCTGTGGTCAAAGCAATTTACGCCTACTATCAAGGAGCTAGAAAATTGCAATGCGGTAAAGTCTCTTTCCTCCTATAAGAAAAAGCATGGCAGTCTATACCGTCGAATTCAAGCCTAACCGAAGAACGAGCTCAAGTCTTCGCTTCAAGATCATTGACAAAATACTAATGCACATGCTGTATATTTGATCTTCAATTTCATTCAAAATGTCAGATGAGAAAAGCGCCGGCACTTCCCTTCGGTACAATAGGATAGTTTTCACTAGCTAATAAAACGCACAGCACAAGCGCAAGTTTTATCGCATTTCAAATTGGCCAACACGGCCGTCGATAATACCAATTAGTTACCACGCTGTATCTTCACACGTAGTTGGAAGGGCCATAAATTTAAAATTACAGCTTCTAACTTACTGCAGCTCTAGAACAAGAACCCCCAAGCGCGATATTAGATGGACAGAGAAATTAACTAATTAACAGGTATATATGCACTTGCTTTGATTATAGTGTTCCATCAACTCAGTGAGGCCAGGGCTACACCAGCGCAACAAACAGTGAAGTGCGATCTTTGCGGGTGACATATTGCCTGGGACGGATATCAATGCACGGTGTGTAGCACGATCTGGGCTGCGTCGGTGGGGACAGTAGATTGCTGAACCCGACCCTACGTGTCTTCCTGTAGCAAATTTGTTGCGTTACATTTCGCTTCTTGCACTGGTATGGCTGTGCCCTCATATCTACTTCTCTACCTGCCTGTGGTGCGTTGAATCGTATTTCAGGTGGCACAGGTCACCTTTAAGACGCTCAATCAACGCAGCGCCACTGGGTTGTTTTTAACACCTGCAAAGTGGTAAAGTCAATACCCATGTCTCGGACAAGTCTAGCCTCGACATCCTAATTTCGTCTAACGGCAGCGTCCATAGATACAGATGAATCTGTGTTCTCTTCAATGACCTATTCAAATATCTTTCGCTGACTTGCACGCGGAAATGGCTTCATTGCATTGCGGATTTTGAGGAGCTCAAGTACTTATAACAATCCAATAAAACTTGAGAATGTTTCCTTTCATGTGGTTTCGTTGCACCTTTCTAGGTAATAAGTTTTTTTTAGTTATAATCGTATACTGTCCATCAGTTTTTTGTGGCACTGGGTATTGTAAAATGTTTAANATTTTTAGCCCGTATGCCGGGGCTACACTATACATTCGCAAGAATAACGTGATGTGAGGATGCGCAGCTCGCATATTATTCACGGGCTCTTGTGGAACAATCGTATAGCATATGGATGCCTTTGGAACGTAATCCTGTGGTCAAAGAAAAATTGACGCCTAATATTAAGGAGCTAGAAAATTGCGATGCGATAGAGTCTCTTTCCTCATATAAGAAAAAGCATGGCAGTCTATACCGTCGAATTGAAGCCTAACCGAAGAACGAACTCAAGTCTTCTCTTCAAGTTCATTGACAAAATACTATTGCACATGCTGTATATTTGACCTTCAATTTCATTCAAAATGTCAGATGAGAAAAGCGCCCGCACTTCCCTTTGGTACAATAGGATGGTTTTCTCTTGCTAACAAAACGCACAGCACAAACGAAGTTTTATCGCATTTCAAACTGGCCAACACGATCGTCGATAATACCAATTAGCTACCCAGCCGTATACCAATTAGCTACCCAGCCGTATACAATTAGCTACCCAGCCGTATACCAATTAGTTACCCAGCCGTATACTAATTAGCTACCCAGCCGTATACCAATTAGCTACCCAGCCGTATACCAATTAGCTACCCAGCCGTATACCAATTAGCTACCCAGCCGTATACCAATTAGCTACCCAGCCGTATACCAATTAGTTACCCAGCCGTATACTAATTAGCTACCCAGCCGTATACCAATTAGCTACCCAGCCGTATACCAATTAGTTACCGAGCCGTATACCAATTAGTTACCCAGCCGTATATCAATTAGTTACCCAGCCGTATACCAATTAGTTACCCAGCCGTATACCAATTAGTTACCCAGCCGTATACCAATTAGTTACCCAGCCGTATACCAATTAGTTATCCAGCCGTATACCAATTACTACCCAGCCGTATACCAATTAGTTACCCAGCCGTATACCAATTAGTTACCGAGCCGTATACCAATTAGTTACCCAGCCGCACCTTCACACGGAGTTGGAAGGGCCACAAACTTAAAATTACAACTTCTAACTTATTGCAGCTCTAGAATAAGAATCCCTCAAGCGCGATATGAGATGGACAGAGAAATTAACTAATTAACAGGTAAATATGCACTTGTTTTGATTATAGTGTTCCATCAACTCAGTGAGGCCAGGGCTACACCATCGCAACAAACAGTGAAGTGCGATCTTTGCGGGTGACATATTGCCTGGGACCGATATCAATGCACGGTGTGTCGCGCGACCTGGGTTGCGTCGGTAGGGACAGTAGATTGCCTACCTGACCTTACGTGTTTTCCTGTAACAAATTTGTTGCGTTACATGTCGCTTTCTGCACTGGTATGGCGGTGCCCTCATAACTACTTATCTACCTGCCTGTGGTGCGTTGAATCGTGTTTCAGGTGGCACAGGTCACCTTCAAGATGCTCAATCAACGCAGCGCCATGGAGTTGTTTTTAACACCTGCAAAGTGGTGAAGTCAATGTCCATTTCCCGGACAAGTCTAGCCTCGAAATCTTAATTTCGTCTAACGGCAGCGTCCATAGATACATATGAATCTGTGTTCTCTTCAGTGACTTATTCAAATATCTTTCGCTGACTTGCACGCGGAAATGGCTTCATTGCATTGCGGATTTTGAGGAACTCAAGTACTTATAACAATCCAATAAAACTTGAGAATGTTTCCTTTCATGTGGTTTCGTTGCACCTTTCTAGGTAATAAGTTTTTTTTAGTTATAATCGTATACTGTCCATCAGTTTTTTGTGGCACTGGGTATTGTAAAATGTTTAAAGATATTTATCGGTAGAGTAAAGTCAACTTGACCGCACACCCAACTGGGAACCCTCAGGCACTGGTTCGTGCTGCATATATATATATATATCACACAGTTTCTCGTCCCGTCAACACCTGGTATTATCCAGACAGGGGGCTCTCCGTCCACCCTTGTGTTTAAATAGAATAAATACAAAGAATCGAGTCAGGATT
>LQNS02276498.1:22733351-22751477 GCA_001587735.2 Parhyale hawaiensis
GTGCTAGCGACTCGTGGAGAAGGAGTTCTTAGCTGTGGAGGATGTCTCTCCCAATGTATGTCAAGACGATTTTTAAAGGAGTTGACGGACTCCGCACCAACAACGTCGGAAGGGAGTAAAAAAGTGCGTTTGACTTTCTGAAAATTTCAAGTTGTTGCACTTCCTATTTATTTAATACATTTAGAATAATTAGACACCATACCTAACGAATCAACGACAGTTAGAACGAATTTTTAAGGAATACAATATTCACGATAGCCGTTCTCACTTAGCCACTAGCTAAAAACAAAGTCTGTTTATAAAGCCGTTCGATGGATAATTACAATTCTGCTTCAGCATAACGTAACATGTTCATGTTTTCGCTTCTTTTTGATGTTTAATTGCCATTCCGATTTAAAATACCCAACCAGTTTAAAGAGCTATCGCTGTTATCAGTAATGTTTATTTACTTTACCGCTCAATAATAACTGCATACTCAGAGGTTTCTGCAACAGAATTATTGCTTTTTTCGCGAATCCGCAGCAAAAAAAAAAAAAAACTACGTATGCCTATTAGGCCAAGCAATGCAACGCGGTTTTACGGAAGAGATGTTCCATGTAACCGACGGCAACGCACGGTGAGTGGCACAATCTGGGTTGCGTCAGTAGGGCCAACAGATTACTCCACAGCACTTTGCATTTTTTTCATGCATCAAATATGTTGTGAAGTATGTCACTTGTTGCACTGGTATGGCGGTGGCCCTAATCATTTTGTAATAAATATTAACTCCCGTATCCTTGCTACAGTGCCGACGTTCACCTTCACCGACACCGCTGGCAATGAGTTCCCGACTAATGCCAGCGTGCTGATCAACTGGGCCGACGGATCCGACCCTGAAACTCTACCTTTCGTCCACACGGGCGACAACATTCCGGTCGTCACCCACAACTACACTGTAGACGGCATCTACACCATTGAGGCCTTCATCTACAACATGGTTTCCGGATACAACACCACCTGCACGGTAATGAGAAATCCCTCGGAGTAAGTATAGAGGGAGACGACATAAGTCCTTGTCAGTTAGAACAAAAATGGGTTCGCACTGACTTTCTCGTAGCAGACGTCTGCTGCAGTGGCCTGGTGAGCTCTGTTCTGTAAGACAGTTTAGATATGAAAGAATCAATGGCCTGGCCTCCCCCGGATCAGTAGCCTTTTGGACAATCACGAGTAAGTTAGCGGCACTTATAAACAAATATCGTTCAGGAATCAGATAAGGATGTATATTTATGGAGCGTTGTATTCTGGATACCGAGGGCCATTTAGCTCCAGCGCACCGAGAACTGAAAATCCCGTTGACGGTATTTGTAGTTAATGCAAATGAAGAAGAGCACGATTTTATTGCTTTATAGCTAGCTAAAAGAAATCTCAGCTTGCATCTACGCGACCAATTCCAGCCAGCCAGCGAGTAAACCTGCCAGCTCGCACCATGAAGTGGCCCGCAGACTGCCGTGCAATATTTCGATAAAGTCGTCTCCCTCTATACTTACTCCGAGAGAAACCCTAGCAAAATTTTTGACCGCTTCAAAAGCTGCTTTTGGCGTATCAGTTTCTGGTGCGAGATTAATGTAGAAAGAGCTGTAGTCCAGATACTGATCAGAAGCGAGCATATGCGATCATGCTTTTGTCCCTTAAACTCTTTAGTATTAGATGAGTAAAACATGGAGGCACGTAGGTGGATACTTTAACGTGTGGCTTATTGTTTTTATCTTGAGGGCTTCAATGATCGGTCACATCTGGGGCCGCAAGCGCCCACCTCTAGTACTGACGAAAACTATGCGTGTCAGGTGCTACAGAGTAGCACATTACTAAACGTAGTAAACTAGGTAGGTGCGTACTAAATTTAATACTAGCCGGTAGGTAGCCACTACCGTTTCTTGCATGGCATGAGTTGATCAGTGCTTGGGAACATTATTGCTAGTCTATTTTTACACTATTTTATCTAAAACTAGTCACATAAATCGTCCAGTGGAACCTCGTGAGTGAATTAAATATTCATCACGTTCAAGTACAACTAAGTGAAGCCTGAACTTTGTGACTCTTTAATAATAATTACTGAATTCATCATGAAAATCGAAATAAATTCCTCATATACACAAATTTAATCTCTGATTTAGAATGTATTAGATTAGATAGGCGGCATTAGACGAACCAAAAGGCCCATTCCCAAAAAGACACCGGGACTTACACCCCGGCCCTCTATGAAGTGTTTTAGCTCCCTATTGTTCTATGCTTGCTTAGGAAATAAACGGAACTTTTAAAAATATCTTGTAATTTAGCAGAAGTTTAACGAGAAGTATTTTTCTTGCAGGTTACAATCATTGAGCAAATCCTTGAGTTTGAAATTGAGAACGGCTGGTTCCCCACCCCGGATTCGGAGCAGCATAGGCCAGGCTTCGGAAAAATTAAAAATCAGTATCCTATGACAACTAACCTCACCTTCTTCCCACACATGCTTCAGGGTAAGTCGTATGAACACAGACTAGGCTTTGAAATAATTTTAATATAAAATAACAAAAGTAAATCGACTTCTTCCCTCACTTGCAATAGGGTTTATCCAGGGAACACAGACTAGGCTTTGAAATAAATCGAAATTTAATATCATATAACGAAAGTCTCGTCTTCTTCTCTGACCTGCTACAGGGTAATTATACTGAACACAGTCTAGACTGAAGAGCACCACCAGCTAAATAAATGTGGCTGGAAAAGATAGCTACCTATAATTAAGCATCCCAAGTATGCAGGAACAGCGTCATTTCTAAAATTGACCAAGAATAAGGTTCAGCTGATTTCACATAGGCAGTATTAGCTCTGATTGTATAGGCTTTAATTATAAATCAACAGTATCTATAAATAGAGTCTTTAGGGCCTGTGACTGAACAAACTAGAAGCTGTGTCAACACCAGTGTTGCGCTGAAGCTCTGCCAGCACCAGTGTTGCGCTGAAGCTCTGCCAACACCAGTGTTGCGCTGAAGCTGTGTCAACACCAGTGTTGCGCTGAAGCTGTGTCTACACCAGTGTTGCGCTGAAGCTGTGCCAACACCAGTGTTGCGCTGAAGCTGTGTCAACACCAGTGTTGCGCTGAAGCTGTGCCAACACCAGTATTGCGCTGAAGCTGTGTCAACAAAAGTGTTGCGCGGAAGCTGTGCCAACACCAGTGTTGTGCTGAAGCTGTGCCAACACCAGTGTTGTGCTGAAGCTGTGTCAACACCAGTGTTGCGCTGAAGCTCTGCCAACACCAGTGTTGTGCTGAAGCTGTGTCAACACCAGTGTTGCGCTGAAGCTCTGCCAACACCAGTGTTGTGCTGAAGCTCTGCCAACACCAGTGTTGCGCTGAAGCTCTGCCAACACCAGTGTTGCGCTGAAGCTGTGTCAACACCAGTGTTGCGCTGAAGCTGTGTCAACACCAGTGTTGCGCTGAAGCTCTGCCAACATAAGTGTTGCGCTGAAGCTCTGCCAACACCAGTGTTGCGCTGAAGCTCTGCCAACACCAGTGTTGCGCTGAAGCTCTGCCAACACTAGTGTTGCGCTGAAGCTCTGCCAACACCAGTGTTGCGCTGAAGCTGTGCCAACACCAGTGTTGCGCTGAAGCTGTGCCAACACCAGTGTTGCGCTGAAGCTCTGCCAACACCAGTGTTGCGCTGAAGCTGTGTCAATACCAGTGTTGCGCTGAAGCTGTGCCAACACCAGTGTTGCGCTGAAGCTGTGTCAACACCAGTGTTGCGCTGAAGCTCTGCCAACACCAGTGTTGCGCTGAAGCTGTGTCAACACCAGTGTTGCGCTGAAGCTGTGCCAACACCAGTGTTGCGCTGAAGCTGTGTCAACACCAGTGTTGCGCTGAAGCTGTGCCAACACCAGTGTTGTGCTGAAGCTCTGCCAACACCAGTGTTGCGCTGAAGCTGTGTCAACACCAGTGTTGCGCTGAAGCTGTGTCAACACCAGTGTTGCGCTGAAGCTGTGCCAACACCAGTGTTGTGCTGAAGCTGTGCCAACACCAGTGTTGCGCTGAAGCTGTGTCAACACCAGTGTTGCGCTGAAGCTGTGCCAACACCAGTGTTGTGCTGAAGCTGTGCCAACACCAGTTTTGGGCTGAAGCTGTGCCAACACCAGTGTTGCGCTGAAGCTGTATCAACACCAGTGTTGCGCTGAAGCTGTGCCAACACCAGTGTTGCGCTGAAGCTGTATCAACACCAGTGTTGCGCTGAAGCTGCGTCAACACCAGTGTTGCGCTGAAGCTGTGCCAACACCAGTTTTGCGCTGAAGCTGTGTCAACACCAGTGTTGCGCTGATGCTGTGTCAACACCAATGTTGCGCTGAAGCTGTGTCAACACCAGTGTTGCGCTGATGCTGNGCTGAAGCTGTGTCAACACCAGTGTTGCGCTGAAGCTGTGTCAACACCAGTGTTGCGCTGAAGCTGTGCCAACACCAGTGTTGCGCTGAAGCTGTGTCAACACCAGTGTTGCGCTGATGCTGTGTCAACACCAATGTTGCGCTGAAGCTGTGTCAACACCAGTGTTGCGCTGATGCTGTGTCAACACCAATGTTGCGCTGAAGCTGTGTCAACACCAGTGTTGCGCTGAAAACGCAGTCCAGACACATAATATATAAATAAAAAAATAATGGAAATTGAATGTTACTTTTGCCACACAAAATCTCAAAAAAAAAAAAATGCAATATTCAATGAGAGGAAAAACTAGGAATCACAAATCTTATTTTTATATATGAGAAACAAAAAATTAATCGTAAAACCACATTTAGTGGCCTAAACGGGTATAGAATTCCCAACAGAACTGATCTACCCTAATCTGTTTACTCGACACGGTGACGTATTATATATCAATGCAAAAACTGTTGTTGTAGTGAGATATAAGTAAGGCTCTTTCCGAACCTAATTTCGCAAAAAAAGTAGTGATGCAAAACAATATATATATTGTACCAATATATATATATATATATATATATATATATGGCCTGTTATCAGCACGGGGACCTACAATAGGAAAATGAAATAGCAATTTAAGGTAGCCACTTATTGGGAGCCAATTCAAGTTTCTGTTTACTGAAAACAACCAAATCAATCACATTAAGACATTTAACGCCATTGGTGAAAACCTGGTGTTTAATAATTAATGCAACACGCCTGGACGCTTAGAGTATGGGAGCCAAAGGAAGCCTGTGAAAAACCTTTGAGGTTCGAAACTACGAAGAACGGCCGCTAAACTAAGTAATTAAGCATCAGCAGCTCCACATGGTCGATACTGAAATTATTATTCAACTTGTGACAATTTTCTCATTTCAGGCACCGTGAGCAAGTACGAAGTTCGCTTCACGGAGAACAATTCGTTCATTTTTGACTTCGATCCCACCGATCAATTCAATCCTCTTGTCGATCCTTTCCGCTACCACTGGGGCTTTGTAAGTTTTAACCCTGCAGTTTCGTGAATTTTGCCTCTTCCGCTCTGTGTTTCATCTCTTCACTGTCAAACGTTTCACCCTTTCGGCTCCGTTAGTGTCACCATTACTGTTTCGTGTCACCATTACTGTTTGGTAGGTGTCACCTGTTCATTTCCGTTAGTTTCACTACTTCAGTTTCGTAAGTTTTCTAGAGATAATACTGCAAAAAAAAAAAAATAGTTTAGTTTGGCGCTGGGATTCATTTGATTCCAAATCTTAAGTCTTATTTTGCCTATCAAGTCCTTGTATGAAGCCTTTACATGTTGTTTCTTGATTATCATCAGTACCAATTTGTATCACCGAGCATTCATTTGATGATGTTGTATACACTGCATACTGCTTTTTCTACGAGTACGTCAGTGACTAGAATCTATAAAATTTAGACGTGCTGACCAAATTTTAGCTGTAGACCAAAATCCAGAGTCAAGCAATAATTAGCAGCAGTTCTAATTGAAATTATCTTGTAGTGAGTATAACTGAATGAACATAATGCAGAGAACGAATAAGATATTCATAAACTCCTACACTATTCGGCCTCTGCAGCTTCAATGCATATCGCTCAGTAGTCATTTGTAGCGGAATACTTTGAATTTCTAGAATATTTCCATAAACACTTTGGTCAAAGTATCCCAGTTGCATTAGTTGAAACAAGGTGAACTACGAAAATTTTCATTGTTATATGCTGAATTTTGCTTCACATGAAAGTACTGTAAGCGCATATTTTCTTTCAGGAAACCTTTCTGAACATCACAGTCTTCGCCATCAATCAATTTGAAACTGTGTCTGTGGATCTCTTCGTGGAAATCGTCGGACAAGTTCGAGTGCTCGAAATTGAAGACTATTCCATCGTAACGAAACCGGTGAGTCAATATACAAAACCCATAAGCGATACCAGACCAGTGAGATTCAGGTTCAAAGAATTACGAACATTTCTATCGCTTTACCGTCTATGTAATTTAGTATAACAAATGTTCAAAATAAACTTGGGCCCAAGCTAAGTTTTGATGGATCATTTTAAACACTGTTAATCGGGAAAATTTATGAATGCACTAAATCTTTAATAGCGGATACTAAGTATCAGAAGTCGATTAACTCAACTGTGAGAAGCAGTGTTTTGATCACATGAAAATTAAGAAACCACTCTGTTAATTTCCCAAAAACTCTGTGTTCTTAGAAGTAGGCTCGACCTTATTTTGATCAGTTTTATTATCCCTCTTAGTCATCCTACATTGTTAAAGGTAAAGGCAAGTCAACTTGACTGCGCACTAAGTGTGGGAGACCGACGTGCACTGGTTCGGGCTGCAGATGCATACCATCTGGATCCCAGAGGCGTGAACGACTGCCGTAAGCCTCTGATTACCTGAGCTATGCCGTCAAATTACGAAAGGCTCAGGATAAGTGCGACCCTCCTTCTCCTACTTTCCATTGCTAGTGCGAGTAGTGCTCTCGAAGTGGGATACTGATATTAGATACCAACAATTCTGCCATCCTAAATATCAACGACTCACCCCGTGGCAAGGAAGCTATTTAGAGACGTGAAGGCGGGCAGAAGAGCGGCATACTCGCCCTGTCACTGCTATAAGACTGAACTTACGCGTTTCTTTTTCCAATTTCTAATGGCGTATTAACCTTACTGCCGAGACCAGACCGTGTAATCGTGCGCTCACCTCTTAAGCTCACGTCCAGCTTGCACGTCGTTCAATTAGCTTCTAAACTTTCGTTGGATTTAATGGCCACCAACTTTTCCAGTAAGTTGGTTGAGTTTGCCATTGCATTGTATGGAATAAAATGCGTTTGAAATGGGAAACAGGTTCTGCTAATTGTTGACTGTGATTCTATTTTTACTATTACTACGGCAGAGCCCTGGAGTGGGGACTTAAGAATTTCACTCCCGTCCTGCACGTGGCGTAAGAGGCGACCAATGCAGGGTCGATTCAAGCGACTAAACTTGTATCCCTTTTCATTGGCCACCATCTGCTTGGCAGGCGCATGAGCCTGAGAAGGTGGGTTGAGGGAACCCCCATGCGAGGAAATGCGTATGAGCTCCATGGAGCCAACGGCAACCAATGAAGAGATTACCTGGCTTTTGCCCTAGCCATGTGTCCGGCATTCAACGGTCAGCTCCTCTCCTTTCCTCTCAATGGCACAATCGAAACCGTTTTTATCCTTTCTTTTTTTATTTTTTCTCCTTTCTTCTTTTGTTTTCCTCTTTACTGCTAATCCAGTGCTGTGAGTGGCAGGGTCATGGGAGGTTGGTGGAAGCACCCACATGTCCCCCGTGACTGTCGCCCCCCATAACCTGGCGAACCTGGGGGTTGTGTTAGCCTTACTCGGTATACGCAGCTTTGCCGAGTGGACCGTTCTTCTGCCTATACCGTCATTTGTTTATGGAATTTCTTTCACTTATTTTGTACATTTATGTATATTTCTGCACATTTCTGTATATATCTCTATTTTTCTGTAGATTTTTGTATGCCACTGTTTCTATGTATCTTCATTTCCCTTCTACTTTGTGGTGACGTGGAGAGCAAAACTGGACCGGGTTGGGCTCGCGGGTAGTCGTCTCCTTTATTGTAATATTAGAGGACTGTATGCTAACCTCGCGGAGCTGGACTTTGCGTCGCGTGGGGTGGATGTCGCGTGCAGTTCCGAAACGTTAGTGTCGGGTAGGAGACACGACGTGGATCTTGCCTTGGAGGGTTTCCAGCCCTCTTTTCGCAGGCTGGTGGAATCGGGACCTGGATTTCGCGGCATGGCCGTTTATGTCCGGAATGGCTTCTGTGCTTAGCGGCAGTCAGTGCACGAGTGAACTTGTCATGAATTCATAGTTGTAAGGGTGTGTGGCCGTCTGAATAATTTTTTATTTGTTTTCCTTATATCGGAGACCTACAACTGATGATTCTCTGTATGACTGTTTGCTGACGGCGATGGCCTCGATCCAGGGTACGGATCTTAAGTCAGCGTTTATTTTTGTAGGGGATGCTTATGCACACCACAAGGACTGGTTGGAATCTGTGTCACCGACTGATCGCCACGGGAATGCGGCGTTAGACTTTTGCACCCTATCTAGTTGTGTGCAGCTAGTTCGTGGGTCCACGCATATTGCTGGCGATTGTCTCGACCTCGTTATGACTGATGTCCCGGACGACTTGACGACTGAGTCAATTGGCTCCCCTATTGGCACTTCAGACCACACACATCTTGTTGTGTCACTGAACCTGAACCGAGTTGTTCCTATGATAGACACAAGGAAAGTGGTGTTCGTTGAGAGTGGGGCTGATTGCGATGCAATTACAGGAGCAGCAGTAAGGGCGTTACCCTGGCGCCAGATTATTTGTAGTGATGATCCTATCTCTGAGCTCAACGACTTGACTGTGTCTATTTTGGAGAGGTATACAACGAAGAGGACTATTCTTGTGAGGTCTTGGGACAAACCGTGGTTGCACGACCAGTGTCGGTTAGCTTTTGAAGCTAAACAAGTAGCTTATCAGGCTTGGCGGCGTTCACGTGACCGCACGTTGTGGCAGACATATGGGAATCGTAGGGCCGAGGCTAAGCTTGTGTATGAGAGAGCACAGCATGTTGTTGTTATATTTACGTAGGGGGTGGCTCCGGAGGGGGTCGGGCATGTGGTGGAAGGTAAGAAAATGAAGGCAGGGAGCACAAGAAGTCAGCCACAGATAGAGGACTGTCCCATAGAGAGGTGGGAAGGAGGGTGGTAGGGTGGGCGAGACACTCAAACAGGCGGTTGACGGTGTGGAGGCCGGTGGCACTAGGGGCAGGAGTTCGAGTCTGTCAGTCCAATCCTATGGCGGTAAAACATCAGGGCAGAGCAAAAACCTGAGCGCAACTGTGATAGAGTGGAGCGGGCCGCACGCGAGAGGACCGCCTCATCTAGTGAAATCTCCGGTGGGGCAATGCCCAAAACCCTTTTAACGGGGAGGTGGTCAAATGAAGCTTGCACGATAGATCGATGGAGGGAGGAAATCGCTGAGCGGTACTCTGGGAAAAGCATGATGTTGTCAGTAAGTAAGTGGTTGATGTCGGGTTGAAATTTGGTTGCTAAGTTGTGGCGGATGAGATGGGGGCCAGCCTGTGCCCTAACAACAGAGTGGGCTGGGTGTTCGGGACGAAGGGCGGAAATGAGGTATTGACGGCACTGGAGGTCGAGAGATTGATTGACCCTCAGCAGCTTGGACTCGGGGTGGAGATGGAAGTGGAAGCCATGCGGAGGCAACCGGTCGCAGTGCGGAGAGCGGCGTTTTGAACCGTTTGCAGCTTGCAAACTGCGGACTGGCGAGCCCCAGGATACGAAACTGGAGCAGCGTAGGTGAAGTGAGGTCGGATAAATGCCCTGTATGTAAGAAGCAGAGTCTCCTTGCACTTGCCTTAGCGCGTGCCAGCCAGGGCCTTAAGCAGTCTGAGGCGGTTGGAGGCTCGAGCGGCTGTGGAAGTGATGTGCGGTGTAAAAGTAAAGTGGGTGTCAGAAGTGACGCCGAGGATTTGGGGGCGGCAATCCAGAGGCAGAGCAGTGTAGTTCATAGTGATACCAGGGTCGAGTGTAGACTGATTGGTGTTGGTTGTCTATAAAGTTGAATTGGATTTGGAGGTTGATATAGTAAGGTCCTTGTTAGCGGCGGTGAGAGGATCGAAATGTGACGCCACGCCAGTGAAATCGTCAGCATAAGATGTTGCAGAGGGGCAGCAGAGCTGGTCCCGAGGAATGGGGAAGTTAGAGACATAGAGGTTGAACAGGGAAGGCGAGACGACCGAGCCCTGAGAAACTCCCGCCTTGACTGCCCGGAACTGAGAACGGAAACCATTATAGAGGCAGCAGGCTGCTCGTCCCCTGAGGTAAGCCGCGAGCCATCTGACAACATTCTGGTGGAGTGTGGTGCTGGAAACTGAGGAGAAGAGGCCCTCAGTAGGAACGGTGTCGTACGCTTTGCTGAAATCAATCAACAAAGCCACCGTGCGGTCGTGGGCTTTGGGTTTGTTCGTACCGCGGGCTGCTTGGAAGGCCAAAGGAAGTAGTGCAGATGTGGTGGAGTGCATAGGCCGAAAACCGTGTTGGTGAGGGGCTGGTTGGTAAGCCTCATTGATGAAAGGCAGTAGGAGGCGCTCCAGGACTTTCACAGAGGGACACAGTAGTGATATTGGGCGGTAAGAGCAACCTTTATCCGCAGATTTAGATGGTTTTAAAATGGCAATTATAACAGCTAACTTCCATAAGGCGGGGATGTTTGCGTGAGCAAGGGAGAGATTGTATAATCTGGTAAGATAGATGATATCCTGCGGGCCCAGATGCCTAAGATGTAGAATGGACAATTGGTCTGGGCCCACAGCTGTGGAGGACCCTGAGGCAACTATGGCCTCACGGACTTGAGAGGGAGAGAAAGGGGTGAATCCATGAACAATGGAATGGCGCTTGCGAAGTAGTTGCCTGGCCTGTCTGGGCGAAGTAGCTAGGACAGGGAGAGTGGTAGCAGTATATTGCTTGCAAAAGCCTCTGGCTGTATCGCCGTTGTAGGTGAACGTGTGAGTTCCAAAAGATATAGGCTGGTTGCGAGGGACAGAGGACTGCTTGCCTGATAGTGAGCGGAGCAGAGACCAGAATTCACTGGGGTTGTTCTTGGCGTCGCATTCTTGGATCGTTTGTTTCCAGGCCTCTTGGGCCGCTACAGATGAGGTGATCCACTTCTTGTTGTAACTAAGGAAGGAGGGAGGGTCTTGGGGAGACGCGGAGCGAAGGAAGGTGATCACGGCGGGAGATGGCGTCTCTGGCGTCCGGAGTGAGTCGAGGGACATATTCCTTGCGTTGGCCGCAGGGATGTTGTGCTTAGCAGCTGATAAGAAGGCCCGATTGAGAGCCTTCAGTCCGCCACTACAGGAAGAGGGGAGTGAGAGGTAGGTAATAAGTTCCTCGCACTCGCGTGTGAACTCCTCCCAGTTAGCTTTCCTGAAGTTAACGAAGGGGCGTCTGGGACAGGAGGGGGCAGAGTCACTAGACTCAGCTGTGATCAAGATAGGTAGATGGTCAGATGAGAGGGTGGTAGTGGTGGACCAGGTGTAATCAAGTGCAGAATGAGCAGAGATAACGGTCAGGTCCGGAGAGGAGCCCGGACTGTCCCGACAGACCCTGGTGGGCGAGTCACCATTGAGGAGACAGTAGAGTCCATTATTAATGGAGACACCGATCTCCTCACCCCGCGCAGCTGCCCGCGCATCCTGGGTTACAGAAAACCAGTCAATATTGTGGGCGTTAAAGTCACCCATAGTGAGGGTGTCAGCCAGGGAGTTGGCAAAAAGGGCGGAAGAGTCAAGCCTGTATGCTGGGGGAAAAGATGTAGCTGGAGGAACATATATGTTAATTAGAGTGAGGGAAGAGGAACACAGGGTGACGATGACACCCAAAGCGAGTACAGCATCGTCAGAGACAGTGTTCCAGGGAGTCTCTACTGATTACTGACCATCCACATCATTGGTGGAGTAAGCTTAAGGGTTCAGTGTTCGGTGCTGAACCTTCGTTGTGTCACCCCTAGTTGGTCCCGCTGGAGGTATCATTGCTGACCCCTTGGCCAGAGCGGAACTCTTGTCGGCTCACTTTGATTATAAGCAGAGCAGAGATGTCTTGTCATTGCCTCATGGATTTCATCCTGAACCTCGTTAAACCTCTTTGGCGCTCAGATCTGGTACTATAAAGGTGCTGTTTGAGGGTCTTCATCCTTACGGAGGTGTGGACCCGGTGGGCATGTTTCCTCTGTTTTAGGAGCAGCTTGCTGACGTTCTCGCCCCTCAGCTTGGAGTAATCTTCCGGCGCCTGAAACGGCTAGGGAATTTTCCCCATTGTTGGCGTACTGGAAATATTACTCCCATTCCCTAAGGTCCAGTGTCGCTCCTTGTCGCCAACTACCGACCTATCACGCTGACCACCATTTTGTCAAACGTGTTCGAGAAATTGGTAGCTTCTAAGCTTGGATGTTTTGCTTAGGCTACGGATTTGTTGCCTGCTGGTCAGTTATGATTCAGAACTGGTTTGGACTGTTGTGACGCACTGTTATCAGTGTCACACCATTTGCAGTGTGCGCTGGATTGTGGGTCTGAGACACGCCTTGTACAGTTGTACTTCAGCGCGAAGTTTAGCAGGATCAACCACAGGGGTCAGATGTACAAGTTGGAGTCGTTTGATGTGGGTGTAAGGGTTCTTTCAATCATTCATGATTTTGTTCTGAGCGAATGCAGGGTGTGTCTGTTGATCGCCGAGAGTGCCACCGTCGCAGGGGAGTCTGGCGTCCCTCAGGGTAGCGTACTTGGCCCGCTGTTGTGACATGCTCTCCTCGCTAGAGAACACGATGATCAACTATGTTGATGATTCTACTTTGATACCTGCCCTCTCTGAACAGGGATCTGTCGCACATTAGTGCATGGTGCTCGGCTTGGAGTATGAAGCTGAATGCCAGTAAGACCAATTCTTTGATTGTCAGTCGGTCTCGGACACCTTTACCGCAGCATCCACATCTGAAGGTTGATGACACTTTGCTTCAGGACTCTAGGTCCTTGGAGATTCTCGGTGTTGTTTTTCATAAGAAGCTTACCTTTGAGCCGCATATTAGACGACTGGTGTCACGTGCTTCCAGTAAGATTGGGCTTCTGCGTACGGTGAATTCTGTGTTTGGTGACAGGTAGGTTATCCGCAGATGTTTTATACTTTCTTACTGCCTGTGTTAGAGTATTGCTCACTGGGCTGGGCTTCAGCTGCTGACAGTCACTTGCGTCTGCTGGACCGACTTGTTAGTTTAGCCAGCAGGCTGTGCGCTGAAAATGATCTGGTGAATCTGTCTCATAGGAGAGAGGTTGCTGGACTCTGTATGTTGTATAAGGTTTACAACAATGAAAGACATTGGTTGTATTCATCTGTTCCAACCCGCAAGGTCTCAAGAAGGATTACAAGTACAGAGGTTGACGTACACTCATTCACTTTAGAAAGTGTTAGATGCAGAACTCGTCAGTTCAGTCGGTGCTTTGTGCCCTTGTCTGTTGGGGCTTGTAATTCATTGCCAGCATCGGCTCTCGGTCGTATAGGCCTGCAGGCGTTCAAGTCAGCAGTTAATGGCTTTTTGTTGAATTTTTTAGCAGCGTTTCGGACTTCCCGTGTCGCAAACTACTTTATTTGGGTTGTACAACCTGTCTGTGGCGGCCTGGGGGTGAAGTTTTAATAATAATGATAACCAGAGTACTCAGAGAGCGCATACCTCCACCAAGCAAAGCAACGGTTACGAAAAAATAAAATTGATTCTGAGACCATGATTTTCTTTGTGTCAGCACCAAAATATAATAATTTGTGCCTTTTGATAGTAATAACAGCTTGTGCAATTTTCTTGGAAGATCCGATCATAACTTATTGACTTATACTGCTAACAAACGTTATGACAAACATGAGTCAAACATGCAAACGAATGAACCGATCTGCACCAAAATCTAATCATTCATCTCTTTTAACATTACTTACAACGTCTATATATTTCATAAAGATCCATTCGTTAGTTTTTGAGATATTGTGCTAACCTGCATAAAATCAAAAACAGTGACAAACGAACGAACAAACGGATCGTTACAAAATTTTTGTCATTTACTCTTCGTGACATATTCAACTTATCATGTAAATTTCATAAAAATCCATAAATAACTTTTTGAGTAATGGCATTTAAGAATAATGAGGCAGACAAACACACAAACAAACGGATGGACGGATTTTCACCATAAGTTAATCCTCTGTTCATCTCAACATAGTTAACAAACCCTGTAAATTTCATCAAAATCGGTTCATAACTTTTTTGAATTACCTTGGTGACAGACAGAATAACGGACAGACAGACAGGCAAAGCCGACGAAAACATAACCTCCTTTGCGGAGGTAATAATCCGACTATCACTACTACTAGTTCTACTGCAACTACTTCCACTATTGCTCATACTAATCTAATTCCCGAAACGTTTACCTCACAGGGTGAAGATAAGTTCTTCACTTTCACTTTCGAAAGCATCGGTGGCGGCACATGTCTTGTAATCGACTGGGGACATGGAGGACCTCTGGAATCTTTTGGTGAAGAAATTACTTGCCAGACCAACTTTTCATACGCCGTCTACCAGCCTGGCATAGAACTCGATCTCAACATGAACTTCACATACCCCTACAAGTGAGTAAAAGAACTTTTTCCTCAAGTTTCATTAAAATGTGTGAAGACAGTTACCCAATTTTTGGGTCTTCAATATGCACGTGGTCAAATTTGATCATAAATATAGCCTGTGCTATGGGTACTCAAATCGAATTATGTTTTAGTTCCTTGGACGATGTGTGATGTTGAATATGGTAACATCACTTACAGACAAAATGTAGTTTCAATGCCAATCTCTTTTTATTTTTGAGCTATTTTGGCGGACATATCAAGCCAATCGTATCAATATGCACTGAAGTATGGGTCAACTTATCGTGCATTCGTTATTTTTCCAGCCCTGTTGGCGGACAGATCATGTTCAACGTCTCTGCTTTTGCGTACAACCCCATTAGTTCAACAGAAGACATGCTCCTCTTCCCAGTCATCGATATTGACTGCTCCCCACCAAGAGTTATAATCATTGACCAAGAGAAGGACTACCTCCAATCCATTATCATGTATAGAGGAGAAGATAATACCTTCGTCTCTTTAGGCTATATCGACTGCGCCTTAACTCAAAAGACCAAGTAAGTTTTCAGCAGTGTAGTAACATGTTTGTATATAAGTATAGTGTAGATATATTTACATATCAGCCTGCTGAAGGCAAGACGGTACTTTCGGTAATTTAGGATACATACCATTATGATATATCGACTGCTCTAGTTCCTGCTGGTGCATTGCCGTTTTCACTGTGCGTTGATACATATATCTGGCGTCTTTGTAAATGCCCTTCACTAAAGTACTAGGTTCCGACAAGGAGATATGCTTGAAAGAATAAAATTCGATTTGACGGGTTTCGATTCCGAGACCACAAATACATTTTTTTTATGGTTTACCATATCCAATTCCAATTTTTCGATAATTGCACGAAATCTTGACTACTCTGCAAGAACTGGTGCGATGAGACAAAGCTGTCGGCAGTATAAACTGTCCTCAATTTCAGAAAGCGCTGGCAAATATTCCATGTGAACCCAGAGACCGGCAAGCTGTGCATGCATAATTATTTTTCAATTTCAGAAAGCGCTGGCAAATATTCCATGTGGACCCAGAGACCGGCAAGCTGTGCATGCATAATTATTTTTCAATTTCAGAAAGCGCTGGCAAATATTCCATGTGGACCCAGAGACCGGCAAGCTGACCTGGGCCAAGCCTATTATGGACATCATTTTATCCTGGAACAAACCCGAACTGGTCGTCCCGGCGACTTTTCTGGAGTACGGCCACTACATGATACTCTACACGCTCACCATGTGGGGTAAGTCATCATCCAATGTACATAACGTTTATGGACCATGCGTGGCTAGATTGAATAAAGTAATTTTATGTTCAGTTCTAAAAGTGGTTCAGTAAATTTGCCATAAATTTTCCTCCCAGTTGCAACTACTTGATTTTGTTAGCCATAATGTGTTTTCATGAGCTCCAATAATTTTTTTGTGAGCGATGATGTGTTTTTATGAGCTATAATGTGTGTTTTTGTGAGCCATAATGTGCATTTTTTCATCAGCGATATTGTGAAGTTTTCTAGGGTCACAATATTTTTTTTCCCGAGTTTTAATGTGTTCTTTGTGAACCAAACTGCGTTTTACAAGCGATAATATTGTTTATGAGTTATAATGTGTTTTTGTAAACCATATACTTATGTGAATTTTTTCGTGAGCCATACGGTGCTTTTTGTGAGCCATGCGGACTTTTATTTGAGCCATAATGTTATTTGGAACACCTGTACAATTTTCACCCCCGGAGCATTTGGGGTGACAATTGTACAGGTGAGGAATATTGGGGTAACAGCTGTACAGGTGAGGAATATGGGATTAACAGCCGTACAGAAGAGGAATATTGGGGTGACAGTTGTACAGAAGAGGAATATTGGGGTGACAGTTGTACAGGAGACGAATATTGGGGTGACAGTTGTACAGGTGGGAAAGACTGGTGTGACAGTTGTTCTGAGGGTCTGATCTTATTACTATTTACCCTAACCTAAACTAACTTTATCTAATCTAGCTTACCCTTACCTAACCTAGCCTAGCCTTAACTAACCTAACCAAGCCCTGCCTAACCTAAAGTAAAATAACTGAGCCTTACCTAACCTAACATACCTTACATAATATACCCTACCCTAACATAATCTAACCTGTCCTACCCTAGCCTAACCTTACGTTTGTCCTTACCTAGCCTACCCTAACTTTACTTACCCTACCCTAACCTAGCCTTACCTAACCTAACGTTACCTAACCTATTACAGTTTGCCTTGGCTGTGTTACACTAGTTTTTGCTAATATTTCTTAAACGAATAGTTGGATCACTATGGTATTTCAAAACAAAGCCTTTTACACCCTACCTAATTTAGGGTCCACACAGCATATCTGCCCATTGCTATATATGTTACCAAAGAAGTTTACTAGCGTATATTTAGCCTATATTAAGCTGAAGCCAGGAAATTACTTCTTCACAATCGAACAAGGCGGGTGTTTTAGAGGTGGAGCCGCATCGTCCGAACGTGTAGACGCCACTTCCTGGCTTCAGCTTAATTTAGACTTTATGTACACGAGTAAAATCCTCTTCTTAACTCACATGGCAATATGCTATGTACGTAGGCCATAAATTAGGTAGGGGTGAAAAATCTTTGTATTGATATACCATAGTGATCCGACAATTATTCGTTTCAGAATTATTAGCGAATAATAGCGTAACAGGGAGAGTGCAATCTGTATACTAATCTTACCTAACCTAGCCTCACCTTACCTAACATAGCATTAACGAACCTAACCACCCTTACCTAGCCTTGCATGACGTAACCTAACCTTACCTAACTTAACGAAACCTAACCTTGCCTACCCTAACATTACCTAACCTAATCTAACCTACCTAAGATATTGGGGTGCCAATTGTACAAGTGGATACACTGGGGTGACTATTGTACAGGTGGGATATGTTGGGGTGACAATTGTACAGGTGAGATTTTTTTGGGGGGGCAATTGTACAGGTGGGATTTTTTGGGGTGACAATTGTACAGGTGGGATTTTTTGGGGCGACAATTGTACAGGTGGGATTTTTTGGGGTAACAATTGTACAAGTGAGATTTTTTGGGGTGGCAATTGTACAGGTGGGATTTTTTGGGGTAACAATTGTACAAGTGAGATTTTTTGGGGTAACATTTGTACAGGTGGGATTTTTTGGGGGCGACAATTGTACAGGTGGGATTTTTTGGGCGACAATTGTACAGGTGGGATTTTTTGGGGTGACAATTGTACAGGTGGCATTTTTTGGGGTGACAATTGTACAGGTGGGATTTTTTAGGGTACCTTACCTACCTTACCTTGAGAGTCTTCGGAAGAAGTCCAGGTGACGTTGTTCACGTCACCCCACGTGTGTGGAGTCACTCTGCTGGGTGTCTTCTGTGGTGCCGCAGTTTGCGACCAAAG
>LQNS02276498.1:22751577-22763230 GCA_001587735.2 Parhyale hawaiensis
CTCTCATGTACAGGGTAAGGATGTGGCCTCTCATATACAGGGTAAGGATGGGGCCTCTCATGTACATGGTAAGGATGTGACCTCTCATGTACAGGGTAAGGATGTGGCCTCTCATGTACATGGTAAGGATGTGGCCTCTCATGTCCAGGGTAAGGATTTGGAAAGTATACAAACTACACTAATATTGGAATTTAGGAATACATAGAGAAATCTATCGTTATTGTAATTAAGGACATAAAAACCGAAGGTTGTAAAAACCGAAGATGATTATCAATCGCACTGAGTAGCATGCAGAGAGTTGAGGCCTCTTTAGACGATGCAGCACTATAAGGAAGCATTTGTGCTTCATGCATCACGGATACTAAGAGAGGAGCATGATGCTGGAGCAATATGCAAACTCGACATGGGCAAATCGGTGATGCACATACAGGGAGCAACACGGGCCAGCACATAGGTCTAGTGCACAGTAAACAGAATTAACCCTTTCTGTTAATAAAACTCACCCTGACATTCTCTGTGTTTAGTGAATGGATAAAAAATGTAAAAATAAATGAGTTTTTTCTTTTTCTAGCTTCAGATATTGTCCATCTACTACCAAGACGACATCGCGAAGCACAGAAACAGAACTTCAGGTGATTCAACTCTTGGTTCATCAGTCTCATCCAAAAATTCAACTTCTAAGGTCAACGACACGGACAAAAACTCATCAACTTTATCAACTTCCCTCTCTTCCCTGTCTACTTCATCATCAACGTCACAGTCATCCCAGATACTATCATCATTAACATCATCACAGGCTTTGACAACATCATCGACTTCACATTCACCTTCTTTAACATCTCCATCGTCATCATCGATATCATCACAGATATCTTCGTCGTCGTCTGTTTCATCATCGACATCAGGCGCCTATGTAGAAAAATCTGAATATAATTCAACTGAAGGAAACAGCTCCACCAATGCCACACTTGTGCCAAACAACAACCTGATCAACTCCGCTCCCGAAAAGGTAAAATTACGAAGCAAAATCCGACCGGAAATATTCGCCATATTTATGAACAATCCTGTGCTGGCCTACGTCAACCTGGCCAGTTTCCCTCTGCTGATGTTGCTCATGATTTACCACACGTACCGGCTGCTGAGGGTCGACGCTGAGTTACCGGAAGTCTACGGTGAGTTCTAGAGGCAAACATTAGCTTTAGAAAACAGATTTTTTTTTTTGTAAACCGCAATTCTACTTAGAGTGCCGATATTTTTATAGAGTTTTATTAGCGGTATTTTAGTAAGATTTAAATGACACTACCTATGAGTAGTTACAGTGACTCGAACTGTGACCGATAGACAAAGGTACAAAGTTATGGGTAGACAGAGAGATGTCGACCTATTCATATGAGAGTTCTCCACAATCAAATTGCGTATACTCTTAAGGAAATTTTTAAGCATCTTTTTTTGAAACTTTTCCCAGCGAATGAGGAAGATGTTTTGCTAAGCCTATTTTGTAGTTCAATTGGTGCAGGTTTCGGCAGCTCATGTACCATGAAAATCTAATTCACGTACCTGGTACAATCTGATAGAGAAATCATGGGATTAATGGCACGTTCGATTGGGCACCTAAATCAAGCCTCTGGGGCTTAAATTATCAAAAACTCCAGGCAGACCCTTTGGCTTTTCTACTTTGAATCGTGTTGCGAGTGTTAGAAGCAACGCCATTACATTGTGCCCGTTGCAAACTCTATTTTACACAGCAGGATATAATTTCTGGCAGATTCAAGGGTGACCAATAAAGGGTCAATGGCTGAAACTCAAGCCAACGGATCGAAGCCAGCGCCCCTGCCTGAAGTTTCAGAAAAGTCAAGGCTTTAAGGCTTTCGTTTCAGGCCCAGAGTATCGTTCCCTATGTGTAGAACGAGCGTTTTGTTGGCAGATGAGCTTTAAGAGTATTGACCTTATAAGTTACTATATATAGGTGAGAGGAAACGATCTCGTCCGAACTTCTGTTGGTTCTACACGGTAATGTCTTCAGATTCTGCTCTAGCAGCATTTACCTTCTTGTATATACCAGACAGAGAACAGGTAAAACAGAACGTATGCAAGAAGGAGCAGCAACAGCTGGTATAGCTATATACTAAGTTATCAACATTTTTCAAGGCGTTACGTATTTATATCGCACTGCCCTTCAAACGGTCCAGGTTTGTCACGAATTTGATTGAGGGTTATCCCATCGATGAAATGATGTAAGTTTCTCTACACAGAGCTGCGGCATAGGACACTGGTGGCCGGACTCTGGCTGACGCTGTGCTGGGCGATGCACTATTTCCCGTTTTTCTGCATGAGTCGCATCCTCTACACCCACCATTACTGTAGCGCATTCCTCTTCTCCTCTATGCTCACAGGTAGGTCAATTTTACCATTAGTAAACGCACTGAAAAAGTTTGTTTCTCACATGTAGTGTTTGTGACGAATGGATCTTCATGAAATTTACTGGAACAGCTAGGAATGTGACGACGAACAAATGATTAAATGTTTTGATGATTGGGGGCTCCGCTCAGCTCTTTGTCTGTCTGTCTACCAGTCTGTGTCTTAGCGTTGCGCATTTGGTGCAGGTCTGCACTCTAGGAATACAGCTCTAGTTAGATCTAAATTTTTGTCAAATTAATACACCGTGCTCTAGCTAAGTAAGAGTAAGGCTGTGTTGCTAACAGTGTTATGGGTGTCAGCAATGTTGGTTCGGAGCTCAGTCGAGGTTCTGTCTAGGGTGCCTTAGCTCAGCGTTTGTTATCCTTTTGTCAAGTGAGGTTATGATATCCTGAGGGCTGTGGGTGGGAGGGAGGACTTTACGTAGAAAAACCACAACCGAAGTACGTCTCGACCTTTCAGCCTCGACCCACCTCAGACGACTGGATGCGGCATAAAAAAGCATCTATGAAGCTGCTTAACTGCCCTCGCGTGCTCTTCTAGCCTAGTTTAGGAGGGTAATCGCAGCAACGACACCTCCACTCCCTCACTAGACAGCGGCCATGTCGCTTCTGAGCAACGCCCGATTAAGGCCACTACCAGGGCTGCGATTGGGATTTTTGTTCCATGATGATCTTACTGAAAACCCATGCTTTGGCTGCTCTAGTACCGAAGGTCAGACACTCAGAAATATTTTTATCCCCGGCAATGCAGCTGACCGCTGCATCATACAGTACATGGTGAACGCAGTCTCTATAACTTTCCATAATTACTGAATAATTTCGACTTTTTCAGTTGATGTTTCACTGTTTTTTTTATTTGCCTGGTAAATATAATTATTTCACGGTGATGGGTCAAAAATATCAAGCTTTCTTACTGGAATTACGAACTCATTCGTTCTACTCGCACTTTATTCACAACGCTTGGAGTGCAGTCATTTGCTGCCCTTCAAAGTCACATCCTTTCACACCACCAATACATGACAAAGAGATCTATTATCTGTTCTACTCAGAACTTTGAAGCAGTCTTTTCTAAACTGAACTGCATATCGTCAGTAAAAAACCAGAGCAGTTTTTCTCTATCGTAGACTAGTTTTGTTATTTCTAGCTCATTGTTACTATAGTATCTAGAATTAAGCAAGAAGCAGTTTGGGACTCAGCTGTAGGCTTGTTTTTCTTGTATGAAATACTAGAACCTCTAACTGTATTCGCATTTGTGTTCATTTGTATAAAACCTCCATAAGTATTTAGTTTAGTTCCCTTGTATCAAACCTTCATAAATATTTAATTCGTAAGTCGTACATTGAATTAGGCCACGTAGTGAGCTTGCTTATGAAGTAAACTGTATTAGTAATGAAGCATAAAACTTTCACCTAGTGGAGATAAATAGATACTAACCCTAACAGAATTTTCAGTCGTCACAGAAGCTGATGCTCAATTTTACCTTCAGTGGTGGCTGAGATATCTGTTGGTTAACTAACCTATTTTCTTAGGTGTCATGTTGAGCTACCTATGCGAGTCAACAGCAGCCTGGCTCAGCCCCAAACACAAAGACGTTACGATGACTGTATTGGTAATGGGTCCAATCACCGTATTTTTGGTCACATATTGGCTGCTGTTCCCGCTAGCGACTTATATAGAGGGTCGGTTCGCTTACCCTCACCCTACCCTCAACACGTACCTCGACCGGCTGCACTTCGGGCAGCTGTGGATGCAGTTCGGCTACGAAATGGACAGCTTCGAGGACAAGAGCTTCACACATGTGAGTTTCGGCAGCCTGCCATTGCTTTGTGTTTCATAAGACCACGGCAATTTTATGGGGTTGGTTTTAAAATTTAGTTTTTGTTCCTGTAAATGGTGTGTAATGTTTTAACTGTAATGTGAAAAGAAAACAAAGGCGTATTGCAAAACGTAAACGGTAGTTATGTTGCAACACTGCAACACATATATACCGACCAATGGGTTCGTAGAATGCCTGTCTTTTTTTCATAGTATTTTTTTCATATTCAGATTAGATACTGAACAATAGACGGACTCAAATGCCAATTCTAGGAGACAAGTCAAAGCTTGGGGTTCGGTGTACACTGAAACTCTTGCATTCTCATTGTTGATGATGCCTAGTGAAATTCATTAGTATCTTACTAAAAAAAACGCATTTCATAGAATCAGACGAAATTTTCTCAAAAGGTGATGAAAATACTGCCTTTGAAAAGATGAACCAAAATTAAGTGATAATTTACGATTGCGGAATCCAAAGCTGCGTAGGGTGATGCTCTCAGTAATCGCTCAGGTGATTTTCGAACGCGTTGGCGAAGGCTAAAATACGTGACAGGTCAACACACTCGCAGGTAGCGTTGCAAGCTCAGCCCTCCTTTAGCTGTGACGTCAACTAAATCGAGAGCAAACTGAATGAATTGGATCATTCCTTTCACCTGCATTATGAAAGCGCCGAGAATCCGCTTTTACCCGGGCATATGAGAGGAATTATCATATCACTGTAAAAATAGTCTTATTTTTCGGATAAAAATGTTATACACTCGGAATAATGTACTAAACAGCATTGAAGAACAAAAAAAAAAAATACTAGAACGGTTTCTCAATGGTTCTTTATGGACTTGAAAAAAAAATTGTTTAACTATATGCCTCATAGATAATCAACATCGAAAACTGCCCCACTTAATTAATTCGTAAGTCGACTAGATTAATAATCAGCCAAAACTGTCGCTCTTTCACCAACTTCCGGTTATATACTTCACTAATTTCCCTCTCAGTGACGTGCAAGGAAATACGCAGAACCATCTCAGTATCGTGACGCGATGAGTTAACTGGCTACGTTGCTCACCCACGTGGTGTTGACTCTCTGCTTCCACAAGTGGAGCAGGGAGCTCCAACTTGGCCTTCTTGCCCCGTGTGTGCCAACTCAGAACAGCAGAGGGGAAAGACCTGATCGATTCGTCGACTTCTATCAAATAAACTGAATTGACCAGCACTAACCCCTCTAGAATTTCAGTCCTGGGAGTTCGATTTGCCCCTCTGGATCCACTTTCAAACAGTCTCAAACGCAATGCCTTAATTCAACCGTAAGTGGCATATCAAACGCTTGGGTTGAAGCTTGATACTGAAGTCATCCAATGCTCTGGATTGGAGCGTTAGCATTTCTAACATTCATAGTTACGGCGAGGGTTCAGACCTAAAACATGAGGATGGTTGGGGCGTCACGCTGTCATCTGAGTTTTCTGTTTAAGATAGAGTAGTTCTGACAATTTGCGATCGACTGTAGCGATGCACTTTTCTAAGTTTTAGCGGGTATTTATCTGTATGTAGGACGATAGACTGCAAATAGATTTCTTGGTTAGAATGTGAAGTTGAGACGCCGTCTTCTTTACTTTTAGATTTGACGATGAAATGACCAGGCGAAGCAAAAAAAAAAAAAAAAACTTTCTGCAGTCAATTCAAGATGTTATTCCTTACCTTAACTATATACTACTTTAAATTATTGGGCATGAAACTAGATTTAATTCTAGCTTTTAAAAGCGAAAATAATATGTTTAAAAATTACAATTTGAAATGTACCTTTACGGTGCGAGGGAAAATCACGAGCAGAGTCTATCACCAGACGTACGATATCTCCAGACATTGTGCAGTTATTTTTTATCATGCCACGAAAAACGAAAGTTTTAACGCTAAGGAGTAAAGAGCCATTCAATTTATTATTAGCCTAAGTTTTACTCAATTTTTTAACCCATAAATTTTCAATTAAACAAATTATTACGGAGCGAGATTAGATGTAAATATTATCATTATTTTCTAAAATTGACTATAAGGCCATTATATTGAAATCGGAGGTAAATTTTGAGATACAGGAATTCGCCATTCCAAAATATACATTTTAATATTGTGACTGCTAGGAACTTCTGAAAATTTTGCAATATTGACTGCGTATGTACACACATAATATCCTGGTTTATATGGTTTATTCTATTATTATTGTTATTGTTCTTATCGGCTGTTTCGGTTTCAGGTGGATGAGCTGGACCCCAGCAACTGGCGGAACCCTGACGTGAATGTTTCTCTGTTCTACCAAACATCTCTCCATACCGGACCCACGGCATCACCCAGTGTGGACCCCGTAGCAGCGTCCAACTATTCTCTTTGGAAAATGACTATTTCTCTCGGCCAAAAGTTCCTTAACAAAACAGACGCCGAAAACCTAAACAACACTTATGAACTACAGTTAAATTCTACTGGAAAAGAATCATATGTCACAGACTAACAGTTAATCTTTAGCAATAAATATTTTAACATCTGCAGCTGATTCTGTAACTAAGGGCGCGTTTGACTGGGCGGCGACAGTGAAACTTCGAGGCTACACTTGTCTAGAACTTTAGCCTTGTATAGGTAAAGTTAAATTGACCCCTCCCTTTACTGGGAAACTCACACGCACTAGTTCGTGTTGCGAATATAGGCCAACTGACCCTATGTGCATACGACTGCACTCAACCACGGATCGTCAAAAACTACGACGTCATCGACGGAAGAGTCTTGTGCAACGACCCATGCCCCCTACCCTCCTTTCCTCAGGTCTGAAAAAAGTAAATGCCGCCACAGCAGCAATGCAGATACCTATATCAGTTGCTTAGACAGCGCCGCAAGAGCTCGCTTGCCTAGGTGGGCATGCTACTCTGCAACGTCCAGTGTCATTAGCTCAGCACCCAAGGTTGCTGCTACGCTAGCTCTCAGAATTTAATCAAGTTTCATGCATTGAGCTGTATATCGGTTGCCTTTGAGACGGCCAAAAACTCTATATTGCTCCATGAAATGAAGTTTGAGGAGGCTCAACTTAATTGGCTTGGTCCTAACACTGGCACACGATGCAACACGATTCCCCGATCTGAAGTTGCGCAGAAGTCGTGAAGTCTTAAGTTTCGCAGGCCAGTCGAACGCACCGTAAGATTTTAAGTTTTGTTCATTGCTTATTGTTCAAGGCGCTACATTTCAACGTCTATTTTAACACTGCAGGGGCGGCCAATATATGACGTCAGAGCAATGACATCATCATGACCAATGGCTGAGCTTAGACTGCTCACGTGATCGCATAGCATGGAGTGCGTCGCCAATCAGTGCAACAGCTCGTCACGTACCGAAGTGACGTCATTAGGGCAGCCTAAATGCTGCTTTCCAGTTGGTTGGCTTAGCCTATTAGCTTCTAGTGTGAAGTGATAAACATCTCTTTCAGCTCTACTACGGCAGTCATCAATCCTTCTTGAGCATCTTCATATCTTATCTATATACTTACATATACGATTCTTCTTGGAAGTCCCAATGAAATACCAGTTTTTATAGGAATAGCTCTATGCAGAATATGACTAAATGATTCCCGCTGGTTTTGAACGGGTTAAGCAAAGCCCAATTTACAAATTTACAGAACTAACTTATCCGGTTTATTTTACTGCATTCACTTTTATTCAGAATTCACTTTCTTTCGAATATCAATCGAACAACTCAGTAGTTTCACTATCAAAGAATACTATTGTTATCCGTGTTTCAAATGATAATCTTTGTTATCTGGGCGTCTTAACTCTCACCCCTGATCCAAGTTGTTACCCTATCAAACTTCAGGATCGCCATAGAAGCTAAAACAGTCAATCATCTTCTGCGGGGCGCCCCGGCTACCTCAAATTCCGTTAGGGAATTCTTACATTGATGATCAGGTTTTTGAACCTAGCTGTACTCTGTGATTTTTGACAATTACTGTAACTACCCACAACATAACCAGAAAATGCGTCGACTGAACCATCGCGCAATCAATCATTTACATGCAGTACCTAAGTTTCTATAAATTGAACCGCAGTGCTATCGTTTAATTTTTGTAAATAAAGTATTTGCCACCAGACTTTTCATTAATCCATGTCGCTTCATGAACTGTTCAATGATCAAAATACGGTTACAAGGCCAAACGTGAGCAGAAGTATGTTTTCATTCAATAATCTTCGATAAATAAGCACCTGCTGCTAAAATAATAATTTTCTTTATTTAACTCCTTCATTCCCAACGCCTTTAGATAAAAAATACTGGCTATTAAAATATTATTATTGAAAACTAGGTTTCTATGCGTATGAATTTGAGAACGTCAACGGAATTTGTGAAGACAACAAATTTCGCTCGGGATAAATACAACGTTTGTAATCGGGTAAAATATATTTAATGCAGCCTTTGGAGACGTGACATTTCGTTCGTGACAAATACAACATCCATTCGCGTCAGGCAAGAAAATTTTTAGCAGCGTTTGTGGCAACATTTAATGTTACTAGCGTTAGAAATAACATGGACTTGTAATAGGAAATATGCTTACCTGTTCAGCTCTTTGCTTACCGAACCCAGCCATAGTTCAATCAGTTAACTCGTGTAGAGTTTGCTCTCTATCGATCGCAGGTGTGTCAGCACCGGTACAGCCCCGTCGAGATGACCTTATCTCTTCAGCTTTAGCTTATCGGAACTTTGGTCATGATCTTTGATTTCGAGGTTGGTATTAACGATTGAAACTCAACCGAAAATAGCTAAAACAATGCTCTTGACTGCAGTTCCGGGTAAGTTGAAGCCAATGAGGACATGTTATTTGCCTGGAACTGCCCAATAGGTGACACCCAATTTGAGTTATTCGAAAAGCACCAGTTTGCTGGACGGTCTTTAAAAATATTATGTCTGTGGGTATCAAATAAAGCCATAATTTGTCAGCTCGTTCAAGTAAAATAAGGCTATTCAACAGCAAGGTTCCTATCCGATTAAAAGCGCTCAAAGTTAACGGCTTCACTCTTGACAAAATTTACTGTATCAGTTGACCTTGGCGGTTTCATTCTTCATAAACTACATCCATTTCTAGGTACATTCCATAGTTAATTATTTTTCTCAGAGCACATCGGAAGCATAGTGCAGTTTATGATGTTTTCGATGTTTCAATCTCTGCGGCCGAACGTATTTTCTCGAACCGACTCCAAACTTGTGTTTTACCGAGAAAAATTTTCGTCTACCCGGAAGAAATTTCTCTTCTTCCGCCTATTTGGAGAGAGTGAGAATCAGTTCCGGTTTTCTGCCTCTCAACTTGACTCGATTCTTTACTCGATCCTGCTTCCGTTATTCAACATTTGTTCTTCGATTGGCTGGCGAGACAATTGTTTTTGGATTTTCATTCGCCTTCATATTAAATAAAGCCATAGGGTGTAGGTTTGTAGAGTTTGTTTTCCCTAGGGCGCCTTTGTTTGCAGCTTTGCTGGACGAAAGTAATTGTTGGCCCTTGGCTGAGTGCTCGTGCGGTTCCTCATCGCTGGCAGTTTCTGCAGGGCCTCTTTTTCTTGAGGCTTAGGCCAATTACGACGGATGTATTTGATCATCCATTATTAAAAACTTTTCTTAAGTTTAATAATTAACGCCCCGACCCTACTGCAGCGTTTCAGATTCAAAATCCGAATCTCTGCCAAATTTCAATGTTGGAGTTTAAGTTGCTTTTTTCTTTGAAGAAAAACTAGGTTAATTTTGTATTCTCTATGTCTTTTCTCTTACTGAACTTCGTTTGCTCTCCTTAATTATGTTCTTCATTGATTACTTTCCTAAATTTTATTTATTTTATATGTCTGGTTATGATATAGATTACCCAGCTTAATTTGTTCTTTTAGTCGAATTTTAAGCCCTTCGGAATTTGATTTCCTTTTAGTTTTTCAAATATTTGCTTTTGCTTGGGATGCTTCTCTATCTTTTATCTCCATTTTTAGAGTTTATTTCCCGTTTCTTCTTTTTCTAATGCTTCCGCTTCATATTGGGTTCTAGTCCCTTCCGTTATCTGTACGTTTTGTTTCCGCTTGACTTTTTATCTTTCTCCTGGTTTTATGGCACAGACTGTTTGTGATTTTTGTTCGCCACACCCTTACTCTTCTATGCCTGCACTTCTAAAACTTCACCTTTATTGTTCTTCTCAGTCTTCACATGGCTGTTAGTAACGCCGTCAGTGAGTTTCTCTGCACTCATTTGCCTTGTTTTGGGGCGCTTAATGATATGATTTTTCTACTAAAATGTATTATTTTCATTTGAGTTCTTTCTCCGCCTTATCTTCAGTTTAATTTTCCGCCGTCGCTAGTTCCATTTTCCTTGTTTTAATTACTTACGTTATTTTCTTTTCAAAACTTTTCTGGCGTGGAATTTTTTTGAAAGTTTTTCTATTTCTGGTTTCATCGCTTTCAGTTAGGCCGATTTCATATAGAGCTGTGACACTGCACCTCTTCCTTCTGTTTGATTAAGTTATTTTTATCTCAAATATTACGTTGCAATTTTGTTCAACGTCTTCGGATCCCTTTCAAGTTACTCAGGTGCAGTTGTTTTCGCGAGTAAACGCTCTATTGCAGCATTGCGGACGTATAACGGCTGTAAAACGGAGCTGTGGCCGTGGGCAGTCGTGAATGGTATGGGCTTGGTCATAATTTAGCTTTCATTCTGAACTTAGCCTTGACCGGGCAGTCCAATCGAAGATACTCCGGAAGTTTTATCGCTTGACTAACTGAAGTTAGTAGTTTTGTTAGCCAAGCTGGACGGTGCATGCTATAGCGTATTAATATCCCCAGGTTCTCCAACGCTCGAAGCTGCAACTTTACTGAATAACTTTTTCTTGCTGCTATTAGCAGTTGCCTTTACAGTTTCAAATTTTGACGGCGCATCTTTGGTGAAGTTTTCTTGTTGAATTGGCTTCTATGAAGAGGTCGTATTCTCAGTAATATGATGTAACTTATCGGAAGCTGAATTACCTAGATAGTGCTATCTAGGTACCTAGCTAGTTACTGGTTATGGAAGCTGCACTCTGGGTATAACAGTCGGCTGTTAGAGTTACTACATTGATAATTAGGTACTTACTTTTTGTTCCGTATTTTGAGCAATATTTTGAAGCTTACCAAGAATCTTGCGTTCATGGCGCATTTATCTTTTCAGTGATCTTAACTTTCTCGCAATGTCACGATCAATTTCTTTCACTTTTGTTAACTCTTTTTTCTACAAGTTTTGTTGGACTTCTTACCGCTGGTCTCTCATTCTCTGATAGGCCTCCAGTTACCGTCTTTATTGGTTTAGTCTTTTTTCATGTTTTAGCTTCAGGTTCTCAACTGCAGATTAGTGTAGAAGTTTTTCTTTCTCAAGTTAGTATTGTTGTTTAGAAACTTTCT
>LQNS02276498.1:22813840-22826649 GCA_001587735.2 Parhyale hawaiensis
AAAACAATAACAAATGATTTTAGTATTGGTCTAAATGTACACCACGTGTGTACGCAGTGTCGCTGCGTTTTACATTTTAATTAGAAACATTAAGAGATCTACAGATCGGCTATAACTAGTTGTTTTATTTACTGCTTCGCAGCACAATAGCATTGGCGACCAAGAAGTGATCTGAATGATAAACCACTAGCCGCCATGAGGTGACGTAGCAATGACAGCAGTGGAGTGATACAGCATTGGGAGCAGTTAAATGCTCTATCATTGGCATCCGGGAGATTATGTATCATTGGCAGCCGTAAAGTGATCTGGCATTGGCAACTGTGATGTGATATGGCATTGGTAGCCGTAAAGTGATCTATCATTGGCAGCTGTAAAATGATAAAGCAGTGGCAGCCATAAGGTGATGTAATGTAGGCCACCATGAAGTACTTTAACTCCGGCACCCACGAAGTGATGTAACAGCCTTTTTATCAATCATATAATGGAGGAAACTATGAAGTGATGTAATGTAGGCACCCTTTAAATCACGTACTGTAGGCGACCAAGAAGCTATGTAATGTAGGCAACCATGAAGTAATTAAACATACTAGGCTAATCCATTAAATCATCGAGGTAATGTTGGCAACCATGAAGTAATTAAACATACTAGGCTAATCCATTAAATCATGTAGGTAATGTAGGCAACCATGATGAGATGTACCAGTAACATATACAACATGAAGTGATGGAACGTTAACAGCCATGACGTGAAGTAGCCTCAGAACAACCATGATGTCATTCAACTTAGGCAGTCATGGAATAATTCATCATAGGAAACTATGAAGTGATTCAACTTAGGCAACTATTAAGTGATGTAACATAGGCAACTATGAAGTGATGTAACGTAGGCAACCACAAACGGCACAGTATTCCTAGGTCGTAATGTGGAATGGTATGGTGCTGCTGTAGTTGGTTCCAGTAATGAAGGGTTGCATCATGACCAAAATGTCGTTTCAAGACCTTCAACGGATGGCCTGGTATCTTTATCTCATGCTTAATTATGCATTTTTAGTTCATGGCTGCTAGTGTAGTTTCACTGTGTAGTATTACGGTTGTTTTAATAAGATTTTTCAGTATCACGGGGATTTCTTAGCCTTCCTTTCCTTGCGGCTATAGGGATAAGCTCTACCAAAAGCCATACATACATCATTTTCTGAGATGATTACTCCAAATTTGTCAATGGAAAACAATTCAATTAGATTTGATATTAATGTACATTTCATGTAGTATCTGTGTGCCAATTTTTTCCATAAAATTTTATTATTTCCAGAAATTATGATGAATTTTCAATTATTGTTTGTGAGCGAAGGTATGATATATATCGCCTATACTGAAGATATATGATTGTGTATTTAGATTACCTGCTCTGCAACTCATTCCTCATGGTACGACGTAGAAATTACTCTTTGTTTGAGGTCTCAGTAATTATTAGAACTCATTTTATTAACACTTACGTAAATCTGCTTCCAGGCCCAATTGCGAGAGGCCTGAATTCAGTGTTCAATCAATGTATGATGTGGTCTATGTTATAATACAGGTATATAACAAACTATCATGACACTCACCTCAAAGAACCGTGAATGATGATACCTTTTAAAGTCTTGCTGAATCTCAATAGTTTCTTTGCCATATTCACACTCATATCAGCAAATTGACATGAGTGTGAAAATGGCAAGCAAAGTACTTTGATTCATTACCAGGAATGTTGAGCGCAAATCTAGGACATAATTACTCCCTGTAAAAAGCACTAGTTACACATTACTCCTTGTGCAAAGCACTAGTGCGCTCACACGTAGAATTTGCTGTTGAATTCTGATCGCCACATGAATGCTACGAAATAGATAAAATAGAAAGAATCCAAAGCGGAGCTACAAAATTGATACTTCAGCTGCGAGAAAAATGTCATGCGAGTGTCGTCTACAGGAGGTTGGACTCGTATCTCTCGAACAAACGCGACTCATGAGGCAACTAACGGAAACTTTCAATTATCTGAATGGTTTTAACGAAATGCCTATGACGGGACATCTGTGAGAGACGATAATGGCCGCCTATAGCTGCGAAAAAACGGCCAAAAACTCTAACATAAAGATCGAAGAATAACACTAAGCCAGCAGTTTTTCCCGTACCTCATAGACAACATCTAGAATATACTTCCCTCCGAAGTTATCGATGCAGAGACAATGTATTAAAATTCGTTTCACAAACAGTGCGAGCAACATACTCAACAGCAACGAACACCTACGCCAGTCACGAACTCTCAACAGCCAAAGCTTCAGAGACCAACTTAATCCATTATCTTTCATCACCCACTCAACGTCTACAAGCTTCGGGGATCTAAAGTAATTAATGGTGGTTGCACGATCAACTCCTTCGTTGAGTTATTCTTTTCTTCCTCAAATACCTAAATGATTCTAACATAGAGACACGAGCTCATGCAGGACCGGAGCGTTAATTCCGGCGACTCTCTGGGAATGGGCTTGTTGGTCCGTCTACTACCAGCTATCTAATCTAATCTAGATTAGTAATTTGCTGCTGTAAACTGGAATGACATTCGCTCGTCTCTTGGATACGTGCGTGATGATATCTTGATGTCTTGATATTCTGGTAATTCTTATAAACTTTAAACTGGAGGTGGGCCCTTGTAGTCTGCAGTGCAAGTGCAACATCGAGTTTCATATATACTTTCTGGGCAGATGCTGGTCGCAGGAGCTCTGAAACTCACGGGTTTCAAGGCAGATTTCAATTTCCCAGTCAACACCCTGTACCCAGACAACGTCCACTACGCTACCGTAAGAGGCGTGAGTATGCCGACAGGGAATACTTTCCCCTTTAAAAATTAATGCTTTACTGATATTAATAATAGTCACTATAGTATACAACATAAGCTCGTAATTCACGCAATCATCAGTGACCCTGCGTGACTGGAAAGCTGTGCCCAATTTTTGACGTAATCACTCTTAATTCGGGGTAGTTTGTGGGACTCAATCGTGCGACTAAAAATTTATGTATACTCCCTTCACAATGTTAGTTTTGTGGTCGTAACAAAAACTCTCACTATTAGAGCCCGGATTCTAGTCCTAAAAAGTGGTCAAAATAGTGCTAAAGATAGAGTCAGAATAGCACTTAAATAAAGTTGGTATTGCAGGTATCATAGCAAAATAGTTTTCATTTCTAGCAAAATAGTTCTTATATGTAGTAAAAGAGCAAGTAAAACTTTGCAGTTTTTGGCTACAATTCCGCGGTTTTCTTTCATTTGTAGCTATAAAAAAAAACTGAGTGGAAGTTATTTTAATCGGAAAAAACTATGTTTTTCACTAAACCTATGCGCATATTGCATGAACAGAAACTTATATAGCTGTAAGCTATATAAGTTGCTCTTGTGAGGAGTTGAGTGTAGCTGTGAGTTGCTCTTGCGTAACGGATCATCAGCGATTTAGATGTATTCATTCTGAATCCTCTTTCACCGGTTTTCATTCTGAATCCTCTTTCACCGGTTTTCATTCTGAATCCTCTTTCACCGGTTTTCATTCTGAATCCTCTTTCACCGGTTTTCATTCTAAATCCTCTTTCACCGGTTTTCATTCTGAATCCTCTTTCACCGGTTTTCATTCTGAATCCTCTTTCACCGAAAGTTGACAGGTGGCTATACAGGGTCATTATCTTTAGGCTATCTCCGCTTAACGTTAACATTGACCTTGGCTTTATTTGCATCTCCCTAGCCATGAGATTCTGCTTCCTTGGCGGATGCCTGCTGATTCTGGCTCCAACTGCTTTAACAAATTTGGGAGTCCTCCCACTGCGAGCAGTGGGAGGACGACTTGAGCGAGGCATGTCATCGATGGTCTTATGTTCTTAAAACTTTTTTACATGCAGCATACAAACATTTTGGTAATACAAAGAGTTTACAGCAATTTGAAAATGGTTTTCTTTTCATGCCATGCATAACGAAGTTCAACAGTAACTCTTTTCTCATTGACACTTAATTTACTTACTGTTGAATGTTGAAATTGATATCTAAAAAATAGGGATTAGATCCTAAAGATTAAGTTTAACCGTATATCTTCTGTTCCTAAAGTATTTAATAAGTAATAGGTTTACTAAATATTTTCTAAAAGAATCTGCGTCTATATCAAGTAGTTCGTCCTATTATCATTCAGTTTCATAGAAAAGCAAAGCTCGTCATGGAAGAAAAACCATTGAAGCAAAGAAGTTACCCAGTTGTACCGTTAGAGGACCTTGTTTCATATTTACGACTACATTAAGGAGCAAACGAATGTAATTTCTGGCAATAGATATGTTTACAGAATCAACTTATTTGCATCTTATGGTCTAAATTTGAAGTTTGATAAAATTCTTTAATCACAAACGCTGGGGAACCTTCCGATGCTTTACGTTTCTTTGGAAATCTCCTTTGTGGAACAGACTGAAAGGAATAGCTCTTCTCACTGGAGAGACACATGGCTCTATGTGCATCTTTGCATCTAAGACACTGCGTCAAGCGAGAATGCAAACTATTAATAATGGCGATGTCTCACCTGTATTCTTCAGATATTTGGCCTGATAGGAGCAGGGCTTGTGCCTGTGGCTTTCTTGACCGTGTGGCACCTGACGTCATCGCTCCCCGCCGCCACCGTCGCCGCCACCGCTATTCTCTCAGGTACAAGTGCACTCGAGAATTAAAATATGCGATTTCTAAACGTACGTACAGGTAAAAACGCTCGTGGATAACTTTTTAAGACTACCTAGGTATAGTGCTCGTAAGATCCGCTACCTGCTATCGCTTTTCTTCAGGTACCAGCGCGCTGAAGAGCTGAAGGGTAGAAGGGTAGAGAGCGTAATTAATTAATTAATTATTTTTTTAAATAGAAGTGCGGACAGAACGCTGCGCTCTTTGAAGTCGGGTCTGAGGTTCGCTTCCTTGCCAGCGAGGTGAAGTTGCTTCTTTGTTTGGGATTGAGAGATCAGTATTTTTGACACTTAAGATATACTGCGAGGGCACTCACCTAACATACACATGGAATACCTACGGTAGCGTTTAAAATTAGGGAACAAAAATGAAAAATCAAGTATCTCTAGAACTAAACATTGAAATAACGTGCAGTTTTCCCTGATGATAGATATATACCTCTCCTACAATGTCGCTAGCTATCAGGCAAGAGCAGATAACAAAAGGGCCTGTAAAGATAAATGATTTGCCTTTTGTTTACCATTACTGAATCAGTTTCCGCCATGTTTCAACAAAAGAACTTTTTCTTCTGCTAAATCTGAAATTATGAAACTTATAAAGGACAATCATACAGCACAGCAAATTGTTGATAGCATAAACAGTTTGAAAATTCTTGTTAGAAGAGTTTTTATCGTTATATACCATAACCCGTAGCAAAAACAAAAAGAAAAAATCTGCCAACCTCGAAAAACAACCGTCAGGCAGAACAGGATAATAGAACGCTTCGCATAGAAAGACAGTCGCCATCACACTGCCTCTACCAAACTTCACTGTTTATTTGGTATAATTTCTTAGTGCTCCACCGGTTCGTCTTCGTAAATATTGCTTGCCAAGTCTCCTAAATCTATTGGACTTTAATTCGCCATTGAAATACGCATTCGATCAATCAGTTTCTGACAGAGTATACGTACTTCTCCGTGAATGCTTGGTTGCTGTTTTGCTTTTCTTCCTGATAAGAGTTTTTTGTTAGTATAGAGAGTAAATATGCCAATTTTTTGAAAATGTCTCAATACACTTCGTCCTTAAACCTGGACGTCGTGTTTCATATCTTCAGTAAGGTTTCCTGCGGTTTTGAAGCTGTCCTTCAATGCGAAGCGTAGCACTATCCTGTCCAGCCAGACAGTTGTTTTTCGTGGTCGGCCTAGTTTCTTCTCATTGTATGTGCTGCAGGCATCGGTATATAACTTCAAAATCTCTGCTAAATACGCTCGTCGAACAGTTTATCTTCTCATCGCTTTGATCTATTTTATAATTATTGTTTCTATGTTTCCGAATTTTGGATTTAGCAGGCGAATCAAGTTTCTGTTATTGAGACGTAGCGGAAACTGCTGCAGTTATAAGAAAAAAAAACCAGAAAATTCTTCTTGTTTGCAGGCGCTCATCAGGTTGTGGATAAACAAACTTCTACTCTTTGTTCATTGTTCCCTAGTTTTGGACACATAAAAAAGTGAATACATGATAAATTGATTTCTATTGTTTTCTCTAACCTGATCGCTTGTGACGTTGTAAGGTAGGCATATGTCTATCATAAGTGACAATTTTTCGTCGTTTCGATTGTTAATTTTTGAGATACTTCGTTTTTCATTTTTGTTCCCCAGAGGTGGGAGCGCTACAATAGAAATGTAGCGGCGCTACCGCTACAGCGCAATGTAGCGGCGCTATTATTAGCGCTACTTTTTTTTAAAAAGCGATAAAATTTCAAAATTATCATTGTTGTCTTGGAAAGTCACCTTATTTTCATCAGTATGTGTGCTTTCCCGACAGGCAAGATGTGAGACAAACAGAGATTCAGAAGAGTCTTGTGTTGGTGTGCGTAAAAGGAAAGAAGTAGGAATTCTGGAAAGGAAACTGAGCGCGGAAGACTACGTTGTTTTCTTTGAGCTTCATGAACTCGTAATATTTGGATATAAACGGCCACGAATCGCACTGTTCATCCCTCTCGAACAAAGTGATAATGTTTTCGTTGAAGATTTATAGGTATATAGGTATATTTGTCTGTCCACCCAGTAAGTGGTCGAAGGAGTTGAGCAATCTTCATAATTTTTTGTATGGAGTTTGGTGGGTCGACCTAGATGTGACCCATGCCACAAAACTAGACCTAGTTGGCCATAAAAAATGACAGAGTTGAATTTTCTCCACCGCGGCAGATCGTCTGGAGAACGGGGCGTTCTATTTTTTCCCTATGTTCCTATGTTATGATTGAAGAGCTAATCTCTGGGAAAGAATGGGGCTGTGCCCTAGACTCGTTAATCAAAAATCACTTCGTTGAATTTGTCTCCTACAAGGGGTGACGGTCTTACGCCACCGAGGCGTTCTTGTTGACACTTTGATTGCCTGATTCACTTTGAAATTCTACTGCAGTATTTTCAACTGCATCAATTTCAACTTCTAATAGAGTTGCTTCACTTGCGAAGTCTTTTTAAATAAATTTATCCATTGCTTTGCGGTAAATGGCAATTCAAAGCGAGCAGAAACGTTAGAAACGTTACCTATTGACGCCAACCATATCACATGGCTCTGCAAGTGAAACTGAGCGGTACTCCACTGCTTTCTGTATGGTGCTCTTGCGGTAGTCGACCAGCCAGTAGCGCATCACCAAGCGGAACACGTATGATGCTCATTCCAAACGAGTTCATTCTCGTAACAAAAACGTTCATTCCTTGCTATAAGACTTATGAGTTATGTCTCGGTATGACTATACGTCACTTACGAGTTAAGTCTTATTGTTTTATTATTATTACTACCTTTAGATAAACGTGTTTAAACATTACTTTATTACGGTATTATTTATCATCACGGGTATATAATTATTTACCCTTTCGCCCAGTCCAATTGATGCATATGAAATGTGTTACCCCGCAGACTGACACGTTCTGAATCCAAAAAAATACAACTGCTCTTTGTGGAAACGCCGGCTTTTCGAAATATTTGACTTTGAAGTTGTACATTTACCTCCGCCAAGGAGTCTGTGATTTAAAGGTGGGTAAAAGGTAAAGTCGACTTGACCGTACCCCCAACTGGAAACCCGCATGCACTGGTTTGTGCTGCAGATACATGTCAACAGGCCCCAGAGGAGCATACGGCTGCAGTCGACCACAGATTGTCTAGAGCTATGGCGCCACCGGCGGAAGACTCCATGCGACAATATCTGCGACCCCCAACCCTCCCCATTGCTGAGAAGGTCAGTATACCCACAGCAGTACGCATACTGAATGCTGACCGATCACATCAAGTACCGCCAAGAAGATGCTCATTTGGGAACGAGGCACGAACCAGCGGCCTTGAGAGTCAAAGTCAGGGGTCCTAGTCTGCTGCTACTGCAGGTCGGATTTGTCTGTCTGTTTCTCTGTTTGTCACCAAGATAACTAAAAAAGTTATGGACGGATTTTGACAAAATATACAGGGATTGTTAAGTATGTTAGGAGGGACAGAAAATTAACTTTTGGTGTAGATCGGTTCATCCGTTTGTTTGTATGTCTGCCTCATTTTCCTCAATGCCATAACACAAAAAGCTAGGGACGGATTTTTATGAAATTTCATGAGTTGTCAAGTATCTATATCACGATGAGTAAATGACGGAATTTATGTGATGATCTGTTCGTTCATTCGTGTGTTTGTCGCTGTGTTTGATTTTATGCTTGTTAGCGCAATAACTCAAAAAGTTTTGAATGAATATTTATGATACTGAAAGGAGGTGTTGGTAGTGTTAAGACACACAAATGATTAAATTCCGGTGCAGAACAGTTTCTTCGTTTGTTTGACTTAAGTTTGTTATAATGTTTGTTAGTAGCATAAGCTGAAAAATATATGAATTGATCTTTAAAACGAATGACAGAAACTCTTTATACTATTAAAAGGCACAAATTGTTGAATTTTGGAGCTGATACAAAAAAATTATGGTCTCAAAGCAAATTTGAATTTTTCGTTACCGTTGCCTTACTTGACGGAGGTATGCGCTCTCAGAGTGCTCTAGTTCCCCATCTAATACTGAAGAGAACAAATTCGGTCGAGAATCCTCAACATCCCGATGCCCTACACAGGCAATAGGACATAATTTAAAACGTTTCACACGAATGACACTCCGCTCAGCTTTCGAGATATTTAACTCCTCCGAAGCTACCACTGCTTTCCTAAGGAAGAAAACACATGGCTGCTTCACAGTATCCTAAACTGTGTTAACCTAACATAAAAAAGCTATTATAAAGCCTTCCCAACCCACAATGCCTACGCCGGGTATTTTCTCCCATAGGTAAACAATACGAACTTCAAAGCCAAACATCTCGAAAACCAAGCCTTGCGAGCAAAATGTCATTCGTGTAAAACGTCTCTAAATGTGTCCTACCACCCGTATATGGCATCAAAACGTCGAAAATTTTCGACCGAATCCTTTTCTTCAGTATTAGATAGGGGAAAACAGAATTTCTAGTTAAACATCTCGAAAAGCAAGCATCTCCCAAAAAACTATTGCAATTCCCGGATTCAGGACGTGTCAATCCATAAAGAAACACGCCTCATGTGCATCAACAATACTGGACGAAAGGGTAAATATTAGCCCTATTTTCAACTGATCAAGACATGTTGACATAAATTGATATCTTAGCACTATTGTAATTTTGTATGTAAGAAAGTAAAGCAACGGTAATAAAGTAGCTCTAAAAAGTAGTGGCGCTACATATGCTAGCGCTACAGCAAATATGTAGCGGCGCTACCGCTACAAGCATAAAAATGTATCGGCGCTACCGCTACAAAATTTGTAGCGCCGCTACGCCCACCTCTGTTGTTCCCCGAGTTAGAACGCCAACGGAGGGTGCTGACTAGCGCAAGCGTTGCCTAGTGACTCTACTTTTCATTGTGGTGGTCACATTTTTTCGATTTCAACGTACGGCGTTTGTATGCAGATGATCTTAAATGTCGACAAATGCTCAGTAATGCACATAGAGCTGGTGAACCCTTCACCCCCAATGAAAATGAACGGGACGGTATTGGCAGCTGTCACCCAACAACGTGACTTGGGAATCACTATTACAAACAAACTACAACACAGTCAGCAAGTTGACAAGAGTGTGAAAATGGAAAGCAGAGAACTGGGATTCATCACCAGAAATTTTGAATTAAGGACTAAGGTACAAAGCATTACTGCGGCCACTCTTAGAATTTGCTATCCAATTCTGGTCACCTCATCTGTATAAAGATATCGATAACATAGAAAGAGTCCAACGCAGAGCAACGAAATTGCTACCTCAGTTGCGATATAAGCCGTATGAACGTCGCCGAAATGAATTGGGTCTGATCTCTCTCGAGCAAAGACGACTCAGGGGGCAACTAATAGAAACATTCAAGTATTTGAATGGCTTCAACGACGTATCTACAACGGGACTCTTTGATAGAGACCTCAATGATCGCTTGCGAAACAACGGTCAAGAACTCAAGCACAAAGCTCGAAGAACGACCTTAAGTCTGCAGTTCTTTCCTTATTTAATAGTCAGAATTTGGAATAGACTCCCCTCCGACGTTGTTAGTGCGGAATCAGTCACCGCGTTTAAAAATCATCTTGGCATACATTGGGAGAGACATTCTCTACAGCTAAGAACTCCTCCTCCAGGAGTCGCAGACTCTTTTAAGGGCCAAAGCTTCCGAGGGCACCTCAATCCATCTTATTCTCTTTTCCGCTCTATCTACATGCACAGGTTGGCATTTCTAAGCTCCGCATAACAGCGGCTATTGATCATACTTGCATGCATTCATGATTGTCTCTGGCTGAGATTCTTCTCTCCTTTTTTTCTTCTTTTTTCTTCAGTCATCTATCTCCTACTCATATAATGGCATTAGCTCATAGAGAGCCGGGGTGTAAGTTCCGGTGTCTCTTTGGGAATGGGCCTCTTGGATCGTCTACTGCCGCCTATCTAACCTAAAAGTCGCACCGCAGACACCGGATTCAAAGATCGCATGGAATTGCTATGCTATGGAATTGCGGTTAGGCATGGAATTGCTATCGTACCCAATCCTAATGCCGGGTCCACACTATACAATTGCAGGCACAACTTGTTGTGAGAATGTGTAGCTCTCACATCATCCCAATACATATTTAAGGTCGGTAGCATAGAAGCGGTGGAATGAACTACGGGGGAGCTGTATTTTGAGCAATTTCTCCGAAATGAGGAATAATTATGCTTTGTTTCATGATTTACACAGTAAGTAATAATAGCCTGTGGGGCATGAAATAGTATTAGCAAATGAAAACCTTCGCTATGCGGTGCAAAACTTGAACCTAGGTTTTACTAGAACATTTCGTGGAGAAAGGGGGAGGGGCTGATTGTGCTGAGTCTGCAGTTTTGGCATTTTCAGATATAGGTCAACCCCCTGGGTGCCAGTGAGAAATTGTGATGATAGTTCAATTTCTTCTAGTAGTTTTTGGGCATAAAAATAAATAAATGTGACGTACAAATACATATTACATGGGTAGATATTGACACATACCAACACGTTTACGGGTGAAAAATATGTATTCAAAATTAAACTCGTTCCCAGACCACTACACTCACCGCATCAGCGCCTTAATATTGCTGGACTCGCCCCTACTGTTCGCCATCGCTGCTGCGGTGTGCAGCTCCTTCGCCTTCCACAACACCAGGCACAGGTAATAGGTAATTAATTCTATGTCTATTTTATTCAGACATTCTCTCGTGTGTTCAGTACTCAGGCGTGAGATCCTCTTCCTTCCACAACACCAAGCACAGGTAATAATTAATTCTAAGTCTATTTTATTCAGAAATTCTCTCGTGTGTTCAGTACTCAGGCGTGAGATCCTCTTCCTTCCACAACACCAAGCACAGGTAATAATTAATTCTAAGTCTATTTTATTCAGAAATTCTCTCGTGTGTTCAGTATTCAGGCGTAAGATCCTCTTCCTGCCACAACACCAGACACAGGTAATAATTATTTCGATGTCTATTTTATTCAGAAATTCTCTCGTGTGTTCAGTATTCAGGCGTAAGATCCTCTGCCTTCCACAACACCAAGCACAAGTGGTTACTTTCTTGTTATGTATAGACAGGCATCTGCAGCGGCCCAGTACTCTTTCAGAGAACTAAGTAACTAGCTAACTAGCAAAATAAGGAAGTAGAGAACGATCGAAGAAATGAATATAATGTAGACAGGATTCGTCTAGTAAGCTAACAAAAACGGTGAGAAAGTTGCATTGGGAGCCTTTCATTCTTTTATGCTTGTGGCCAATCTGTAACACTACGTAGAAGGCCCAGCCGTCAAAAATGAGGGCAAAAATCTTGTAAATGAGGTTTAATGTTTCTGCTTCCGGCGTAGGTTTTGCTGTAAAAAGATTTCATACCTTCTGGCGTGACCTTCCGATGTGAAACGCAATTGCACCGCCATGAGTTTACGAGAGCAAAATATCCTTCCAGAAAGGTAAGGCGCCAAGATCAGGTGGAGATTGGTCATAAGTCGAGCAGCACGTACCAGGAAAATATAGTTCTATAACCAGAATTCACTGAAAATGCTCAGGGCTGGGAACCAGCCTATAGTTGAACCTTGGAGGGTCGAAATTGTTTTTGGCTGCAATGTAAATTGAATATAAAAAAACATCTGTTTATCGTGAAATTTCAACTGCTACAAAAAATTCAGCAAAAGAAAGCATAAGCGAAAGGGATCATGCACGCGAGGAAGGAAATCTCCAACCAAGACTGAGCTTTTCTAATTGCTAGAATGAACTTCAGCTAGAAATATACTCGATAAAGCGTATGCCCGGCAGGATCAAAACCTCTATCAAAGGTACTGCTTTTCATCTACCACCTCGTTCAGAAGAAGAAATCGTCTCATCAAATAGTACAGAGCTATGTACTTTTGAAGGCGAAGCGGGATTCAGAAATGGCGGTATCTCTATTTTTGAGCATATATTTCAGAAGCTATATTTGTCATCATATTTCGGAGGGCTGAAATTTCATGGTATCTCAACTTGTTTTCAGTAAATGATTTTTTCCTATGTAAATTCTTAACAGGATGACGGAGGGAAGGACCAACCGAATAGCAA
>LQNS02276498.1:22880244-22903334 GCA_001587735.2 Parhyale hawaiensis
TTTCTATGCGAAGCGTTCTATTATCCTGTTCTGCCTGACGGTTGTTTTTCGAGGTTGGCAGATTTTTTCTTTTTGTTTTTGCTACGGGTTATGGTATATAACGATAAAAACTCTTCTAACAAGAATTTTCAAACTGTTTATGCTATTAACAATTTGCTGTGCTGTATAATTGTCCTTTATAAGTTTCATAATTTCAGATTTAGCAGAAGAAAAAGTTCTTTTGTTGAAACATGGCGGAAACTGATTCAGCAATGGTAAACAAGAGGAAGACCCTTTATCTTTACAGGCCCTTTTGTTATCTGCTCTTGCCTGATAGCTAGCGACATTGTAGGAGAGGTATATATCTATCATCAGTGAAAACTGCACGTTATTTCAATGTTTAGTTCTAGAGATACTTGATTTTTCATTTTTGTTCCCTAATTTTAAACGCTACCGTAGGTATTCCATGTGTATGTTAGGTGAGTGCCCTCGAAGTATATCTTAAGTGTCAAAAATACTGATCTCTCAATAACAAACAAAGAAGCAACTTCACCTCGCTGGCAAGGAAGCGAACCTCAGACCCGACTTCAAAGAGCTCAGCGTTCTGTCCACTCTTCCATTTCAAGAATAATTAATCAATTAATTAATTAATTAATTAATTAATTATGCTCTCTACCCTTCTATACCCTTCAGATCTTCAGCGAGCTGGTACCTGAAGAAAAGCGATGGCAGGTAGCGGATCATACGAGCACTATACCTAGGTAGTCTTAAAAAGTTATCCAAGAGCGGTTTTTACCTGTACGTAAGTTTAGAAATGGTATATTTCAATTCTCAAGTGCACTTGTACCTGAGAGAATAGCTGTGGCGGCGACGGTGGCGGCGGGGAGCGATGACGTCAGGTGCCACACGGTCAAGAAAGCCACAGGCACAAGCCCTGCTCCTATTAGGCCAAATATCTGAAGAATACAGGTGAGACCTCGCTTTAATTAATAGCTTGTATCCTGGCCTGACACAGTGTGGTAGATGCAGAGATGCATTTAGAGCCATGTGTCTCTCCAGTGAGAAGAGCTATTCCTTTCAGTCTGTTCCACAAAGGAGATTGCCAAAGAAACGTAAAGCATCAGAAGGTTCCCCAGCATTTCTGATTTAGGATTTTTTTCAAACTTTAAATTTAAACCATAAGATACAAATAACTTGATTCTGTAAACATATGTATGGCCAGAAATTACATTCGTTTGTTCCTTAATGTAGTCGTAAATATGAAACAAGGTCCTCGAACGGTACAACTGGGTAACTTCTTTGCTTCAATGGTTTTTCTTCCATGACGATCTTTGCTTTTCTATGAAACTGAATGATAATAGGACGAACTACTTGATATAGACACAGATTCATTTAGAAAATATTTAATAAACTTATTACTTATTAAATACTTTAGGAATTAAAGATATATGGTTAAACTTAATCTTTAGGATCTAATCCCTATTTTTAGGTAACAATTTCAACATTCAGTAGTAAGTAAATTAAGTGTTAATGAGAACCGAGTTACTGTTGAACTTCGTAATGCATGGCATGAAAAGAAAACCATTTTCAAATTGCTGTAACCTCTTTTTATTACCAAAATGTTTATATGCTGCATATAAAAAAGTTTTAAGAACATAAGACCATCAATGACATGCCTCGCTCAAGTCGTCCTCCCACTGCTCGCAGTGGGAGGACTCCCAAATTGGTTCAAGCAGTTGGAGCCAGTATCAGCAGGCATGAGCCAAGGAAGTAGAATCTCATGGCTAGGGAGATGCAAATATGGCCAAGGTCAATGTTAACGTTAAGCAGAGATAGCCTAAAGATAATGACCCTGCATAGCCACCTGTCAACTTTCGGTGAAAGAGGATTCAGAATGAAAACATCCAAACCGCTGATGATCCGTTACGCAAGAGCAACTCACAGCTACACTCAACTCCTCACAATTAAGAGCAACTTATATAGCTTACAGCTATATAAGTTTCTGTGAAAAACATGGTTGTTTCCGATTAAAATAACTTCCTCTCAGTTTTTTATAGCTACAAATGAAAGAAAAACGCTGAATTTTAGCCAAAAACAGCAAAGTTTTACGTGCTCTTTTACTACATATAAGAACTATTTTGCTAGAACTGAAAACTATTTTGCTATGATGCCTGCAATACCAACTTTATTTAAGTGCTATTCTGACTCTATCTTTAGCACTACTTTGACCACTTTTAGGACTAGATATCCTGGCTCTAATAGTAAGAGTTTTTGTTATGACCACAAAAGTAATATTGTGAAGAGAGTATACATGAAATCTTAGTCGCACGATTGAGTCCCACAAACTAACCCGAATTAAGAGTGATTAGGTAAAAAATTAGGCACAGCTTGCCTTTCACGCAGCGCCCCTGATGATTGCGTGAATTAGGAGCTTATGTTATATACCATAGTGACTATTATTAATATCGGTAAAGAATTAATTTTTAAAGGTGAAAGTATTCCCGGTCGCCATACTTACACCTCTTACGGTAGCGTAGTGGACGTTGTCGGGGTACAGGGTGTTGACTGGGAAATTGAAATCTGCCTTGAAACCCGTGAGTTTCAGAGCTCCTGCGACCAGCATCTGCCCAGAAAGTAAACATGAAACTCGATGTTGCTCTTGCACTGCAGACTACAAGGGCCCAACTCCAGCGCAGTGTTGATCAGAATTACCACCATATCAAAACAACAAGATATCATCACGCACTAATCCAAGCGACGAGCGAATATCATTCCAGTTTACAGCAGCAAATTACTAATCTAGATTAGATTAGATTAGATTAGATAGCTGGCAGTAGACGGACCAACAGGCCCATTTCCAGAGAGTCGCCGGAATTTACGCTCCGGTCCTGCATGAGCTCTTGCCTCTATGTTAAAATCATTTAATGTTTGAGGAAGAAAAAAATAACTCAACGAAGGAGTTGATCGTGCAACCACCATTAATTACTTTAGATCCCCGAAGCTTGTAGACGTTGAATGGGCCATGAAAGATAATGGATTAAGTTGGTCTCTGAAGCTTTAGCTGTTGAGAGTTCGTGACTCCTGGCGTAGGTGTTCGTTGCTGTTGAGTATGTTGCTCGCACTGTTTGTCAAACGAATTTTAATACATTGTCTATGCACCGATAACTTCGGAGGGGAGTCTATTCTAGATGTTGACTATGAAACACGGGAAAAACTGCAGGCTTAGTGTTATTCTTCGATATTTATATTTGAGTTTTTGTTTTTTTTTTTCGTTGCTAGGCGGCCATTATCATGTCTCTCAAAAACTCCTGTCATAGGCACTTCGTTAGAGCCATTCAGGTAATTGAATGTTTCCGTTAGTTGCCTCATGAGTCGTTTTTACTCGAGAGATAAGAGCCCAACCTCCTGTAGACGACACTCGCATGACATTTTTTTCGCAGCTGAAGTATCAATTTTGTAGCTCCGCTTGGTTGATTCTTTCCATTTTATCCATTTCGTAGCATTCATATGGCGATCTGAATTGAAAAGCAAATTCTACATGTGGGCGCACTACTGCTTTCTACAAGGAGTAATTATATCCTTAGATTTGCACTCAGAATTCCTGGTAATGAATCAAAGTACTTTGCTTACCATTTTCACACTCATGTCACTTTGCTCATATGAGCCTGAAAATGGGGAGGAAAGTATTGAAATTCAGCAAGACTTTAAAAGATAACATCATTCACGGTTCTTAAAGGTGAGTGTCATGATAGTTTGTTATATGTATTATAACATAGACGACACCTTACATTGACTGGACCCTGAAATCGAGCCTCTCGCAATTGGGCCTGAAAGCAGATTTGCGGAAGTGTTAATAAAATGAGTTCTAATAATTACTAGTTGAAACTTCAAACAAATATTAATTTCTACGTCGTACCATGAAGAATGCGTTGCAGAGCAGGTAATCTAAATTCACAATCATATATCTTTAGTAGGTGATATATATGTATCATACCTTCGGACACACACAATAATTGGAAATTCATCATAATTTCTAGGAATATTAAAATTTTATAGAAAAATTGGCACACAGATACTACATAAAATATACATTAATATCAAATCTAATTGAACTTTTTTCCAATGACAAATTTGGAGCAATGATCTCAGAAATTTATGCATGTATGTATGTATGGCTTTTGGTAAAGCTTATCTCTATAGCCGCAAGGAAAGGAAGGTTAAGAAAACCCCGTAATATTGGAAAATCTTATTAAAACCACAGTAATACTATAGATACACAGTGAAACCACCACTGCTTTATCGCTTTACAGCTGCTAATGATAGATCACTTTACGGCTGCCAATGCTATATCACATTACAGTTGCCAATGCCAGATCACTTTGCGGCTGCCAATGCTACATAATCTCCCGGATGCCGGTGATAGATCATTGAATGGCTCCAAATGCTGTATCACTCCACTCCTGTCAATGCTACGTCACTTCATGGCGGCTAGTGCTTTATCATTCAGATCACTTCTTGGTCGCCAATGCTATATCACTTCACTACTGCCGATACTATATCACTTCAGTGCTTCTAATGTTAGGTCACTTCATGGTGGCCAGTGTTTTATGACTGCAAACTGCTCCAACTCACCTTTCAGCTCTGCTGTCTATTCTGATTTTCTCGCTTAACCTGTACACCTAAGAAATTTCGTTAACAATTCCATCAGCTGTTTACAAGGCATTCCATTGCAAATCGAGCATATTACGAACTTAAAAGTTTCTGTTTTACAACATGAGACTGTGTGTTTTACCAACTATTGCGAAATAATTCTACTCTACTGCAAAATCAAAGGATGTCATAAACAGTTGTTCTGCGTAATTACACTTCAAGCCTTAATATTCTTGTAAATTTGTTGCGCATAGAAGTTTTGAAAGTATGTACAGGTTTGTCAGTCATTACTGAATACAAAAAATTAAGTCAAATAACGTAAAAAAAGTATGGAAAAGTAATGGGGTAACACGGAAAAATACGTCTGCGGCCCCGTGCAGTCAGGCGCAATTGCGGGACCCAAATCTGCCTTAGTGGACCAGGGTCTCTTCAATGTATGGTATGGTCTTTGATTATAAATATGCATATAGGAAGTTGATAACCTATGTAAATATGCAGCAGATGTCATCACTCACTTTGCCAAGAGGGGGGTGAACGTCATGGTAGAACGTGCCGTTGATGTAGTGATTTGCAAAACCTCCGAAATGGACTTCGTCCCATCTGTAACAGTACATTTTATATAATTATTGTCAATCAACTTTATAATTTATTACATTATCTTGATAGTTCATGCACGACAATATACGGCAAATACATAAAACAGTTCACTTGATCTTCATCACCTTTATACCTTTGATGATACTTCGGACGAGGTCCAGGTGGCGTTATGCACGCCACCCATCTTGTACAGAGGTGATGCTGCAGTCCGTGACCAGCGGGATGGCTAACAGTGAGTTATCCCCTCAGTTCACGTAGCCGCTTACAGCAGGTTTATCTGGCACTTTCAGCAAGCACGCGTCCAGAGTGTTTTTAAATTTTGCAGTCTCTGTATCGGTGACATTTCGAATACGATGTGGCATTTTCTTGAATAATCTCGCCCTCGGAACACGAAAATATTAGAATACTTTGTGGCTATCGCATCATTACCAGTTTTGATCAGAATTAGCTCTTCGCAAATGCAACCAATACGGTTTCAATGTCTGGGCTGGTTCGCCTATTGACATTGGCAGTAATTCCTTGTAGAATTTTTCAAACATATATATAGTAAAGCGCTAAAACCTATTTTGAATTGAGTCCATTCGAAGTTGAGCCAGTCTTTCGGTATAGTTTAAATCTTTCATGCCTCGAATTTTGGCAGTGAACGATCTCTAGATAGCCTCGAGGCGCTCTAGGTCTTTCCGTTTGCTTGGCATCCAGAGAGATGAACAATATTCAATCCTTGGCAGCATCAGTTGTTTTCATAAGGTCAGCATTGTGTCTGCCTCTCGTGAAGAGAAAGTTTGAAACACCCATCCGCGCCACTTCTTGCCTATGGTAAACAATTCGAGCCACATGATCTTCAAAACTGGCATTATCTTGTATGCTCACCCCCAAGATCCCTTCAAGTTTGCTTTCTCTCGATTTTACTCCGATCTCTCGTCGTTTAGGACGTAGATTCAGTCAGGGAGAAGTTTTTTTCGTATCACAAAAGTTCAAATTTTTATTCGTATAAGGTCATGTTGTTAACCGATGTCCAGTGAAAGATGTTGGTTTGATCTAGTTGCACATTCCGTACGTCTGCCATTGACTGTATCGCTGCTAATATCCGTGTGTCATCAGCGAACGATGAGGGAACGGCAAACTTGCATCGGTGCCTATATCATTTATCATGATGAGGAAAAGTATTGGGCCAAGCACGCGCCTGGTGGGACTCCACAGAGTACCGGCTTTCGTTTGGACAGTTTGTTATTTATTATTACGCTTTGGGTTCAGTATTTCAGGAAAGCTTCGATCCATCTAAGACATTTTCCAAGGATGCCCATGTCGAAGAGTTTGAGTAGTTGGTATTACATGGTCTACTTTATCGAATGCTTTTTCAAAATTTAAATATATTACATCCACACTTTTGCCTTGGCATAGCAGGTCGAAAAAAGAGTCGTAATGCTCAAGCAGCTGCGAAGTGGTAGAATATTTATGGCGAAAGCCATGTTGATTTGATGTAAGCAGGTTATTGCTTTCTAAATGATGTACAAGGTGTTCCATAAACACCCTTTCGAACGTCTTTACTACTTGGATGGTTCCCAGGTAGCAATAATTTTATGTTAATGTTAGAATAATGTTGTGATTTAACATTTGGTAATATTACTCCCAATGCTGAAATAATATTAGTTTTTACACGATTATTTCAGTGTTGGGATAACATTATTCAGAAATATTAACATAATGTTGTTGCATAATGTTGGATGTAACGATGAAATAATAAACTAATATTGAAACAATGTTTCTAATATTATTTTAGTATTAATAAAATATTGTCTTCTAATAACTGTCAAATTATGGTTATTCTGTAGGACTGAAATAATGTTCCATAACATTTTAAGAGTATTATTATTTTTTTATCCCCATGTTATTTGATTATTATTTACCATTATTAAACTATTACACGCCAGACTATGGCAGACCCTGGAAAGACCGAGGGTGCAGCCGTCGCCGTGTGGTTCCGCTAAGACTTCAGCGGAGGGATCCTGGGACAAGTTACCCACTCAGGCGTAACCTGTCCTTCCAGAAAAACGTGGCAAGATCAGGTTTAGGCAGGAACAAAGTTATTAGCCAGTATTAACGTGAACCGTATTTGCAAAAGCAGATTGGACTCCGCCTTAGACATCAAACAACGGATGATCAGATTCAAGATATTTACTTAATTCTATACATTGCAGTAAGTTTGGTCATATACAGTTGTAAAATTCACGTGATACTAGTTAAAACTTGAGCACTCTGAATGCGCATACTTCCGCCAAGCGAGACAAAGGTAGCAAAATATTCAAATTGGCTCTGAAACCATAATTTTCTTTGAATAAACTCTAAAATCTAATCATTTGCGCCTTTTTATAGTAATAACAGCGTGGGTAATTTTTTTTTTTTTTTAAGATTCATTCATAACTTTTTGAGTTATACTGCTAACAATCGTTGTGAAAAACATGAGTCAAACATACAAACGAACATACCGATTTGCACCAAAATTAAATAATTTATGTCTTTCAACATTACTAACATCCCCTATAAATTTCATAAAAATCCATTCATTATTTTTTAGTTATTGTGCTAACAAGCATAAAGTTAAAAACAGTGACAAACGAACAAACGGATGATTATCAAAATTCGATCATTTACTGTTTGTTATATACCTAGCTACTCATGTTAATTTCATAAAAATCCATTCATAACTTTTTGAGTTATGGCATTGAGAAACATTAAGTAGACAAACAAACAAACGGATAGACATATCTTCACCAAAAGTTAATCATCTGTTCCTCCTAACATACCTAACAATCCTTGTAAATTTCGTCCAAATCGGTTCAGAACTTTTTGAGTTATCTTGGTGACAGACGGACAAACATGACGGAAACATAACCTCCTTGGCGGAGGTAATTAACTACTTACTGATGAAGACTTTCGGAAACAACGAGAAGTATGTGCACGGCTTCTGAATCGATTTTGGAGAATGATTAGTAGTTACTGATGAGGCCGCATTTCACCTAATGAAGAACTGAGCAGACAAAATAACAGAGTATGCTACAGTTCATACACAAAAGATAACTATCTTCTGTAAATGAACTATGGAGTATGAGCACCAGAACACCACCCTCCGGATGATCGTTCATTTAACATCAATTAATCCTGAGGCAAAATCTCAGTGTGGGCCGCTCTCTATGGAAACGGTGCTGTTATCGGCCCGACTTTTATGAAGATAAACTCAACGGGGAGCGTTATCTTCCGTTTCTTACAGACGTCGTCATGTCTCAACTTCAGCAAGAATGCAACAAATATTTTGGTACGATTTGGTGGATGCAAGACGGAGCACCATGTCATCAATATATATCGAGGGGAATTACTTGCAGAAAAATATCGCAGCAGAGTCATGCATTACCGTAAGTCACGATGTTTAATGGCCTCCACGATCACCTGATTTCACTCGTGCGATTTCTTGCTATCGGGTTATGTTAAAAATAAAGTTTTTGCCATTAAACTAAATAGCCTAGCAGATCTGACAGAGAGAATTGAAGCACGAGTTTGAAGTTCTTAAAAATGACTGATCGATGATAGGAAGAACAATGAGAAATATGTGGTCCTAATTACGGAAGTGTTTGCAACAAAATGAACGTCAAGTGAAGAAGTTTTCCCATCTTTTGATTTAATAACTATTAAAAGTTTTATTTAGAAAGTGTTTTTACTGTAAATAATATTATCCATTCATATCAAAATCCTTTACTAAAATTTAAATTATCAAGCAACTAATATATTTCAGCGGGGTTTTCGGATTCCGGAGGAAGCCCATTTGTACTTCTTGGCGCATTGTTTTCTTCTGAATATAATTTTCAATCGAAAAAAAACATAAAAGTGGTTTGCTGGATAACTAATTTCTGCATCCGAAGAGCCCAAGTAGCTATGTGAAAAGCTGTTCAATAGTTTCCATTTTCTTAGCATTCAAACCTGAGGTATAGCTACATATTTTTAAATTTTTAATCACCCTTTATACATTTGAAGCACGTATCATGAGAACTTGTTCCTGGAATGCATAATAAAAAATTTGTTGGCAAATGAAAGAACATAAAATACCGAGACTATTCACTGCATTATAATCAAACTAACCGCCATACCTATGAAGAATAAAATGTTTTATTAGAGAAGAAAAGTGAAACTACTAGTATGTTTTATTCAGGGAAGACAATGCCTATCTTTCACGCATAGTTCTGATATATGCATGCGTATTTATATAATGAATATTCAGTGTATGACGTTAGATAGTTTGACTTACGAAGTGCCGGGCGGCTGGTCGAGGCTGACCAGGCGTGTGCCCGCTGCGGCTGCAGTCAGTGCAGCGAACACCGTCCACCAGGTCCGGTCGCTACGCCAGGTGCTTTGTCTGAAACACAAAAATGTAAACAAACCTATACTAATACCACAGAAGATTGATACAAATACAAATCTATGGGTATACTACTCTTTTTAAAAAAATTACCATGTTCAAGGTGATTTTTTTTATTCACCGCCTGTACTAAATAGATCCGTGAATCTTCAAATGCGACTTCACTGTGCAGTTAAAATTATTTAGAGCAGTCCACAATCGAAAAGAGTGATAAATGAGCTTCTACTTTCTAAATTTTTCCTTTTTTGTCTTGGTATCTGAACTCTCAACCCGCACACCTAACTGCATGTTCAAAATACGGGTTCGAGAATGAGAGGAAACATACCCGATGGATCAGTGCCCCCATAGGGGTCTAGGTCAAGAGAAGGCGGTGCACTTCCGAAGATCTAAAAGCAAAGCCGAATAACCTCGGCTCGGGATCACATGCTAAACGAATGCGCCCCCGGTCCCGGCTCTGCTTCCCATCAAAGATGCGTAACAAAAGGTGTGCCTAGGCAGCAGGATCCGCAACAAGATTCCCACCAGCACCAATTAAAGAGGGGACAGAAGAGCTCACACCAAGCACAGAGCTATTCAAGGTGGACCACCACTTATGTGCACTAACAGATGAAGCTAACAACTCCCTGGACCTCAAATTATGCTGCCTCTCAGCTTCCTTATTAGAAGCACCAGCCCGACGCTGCAGTGCTCTGAAACGCTGAAAGTCAACAGTAGACCGGCTAGTACGCCAACGGGCATATGCATTCCGCTTCAACTTCTGCGCCCTCCCGCAGGCATCGTCAAACCAGGGCTCATAGCCTGTTCTAACTGTAATGAAGCGGGAAGGGACATAAGCGCGCATCATGTCAGAGAGAAACCGATCCAAAGTAGGCCCAGGATCAGGAGATTCTCTCACAATACTCCAAGGTAGCGCAAGGATGGCACCAGAGACGGGTTCCCAATTCACTGGACTTCAAAAATACTTCACGCCTAGCAGTGACTCTGGAGACCTGCTGATGGACTTGCAGCGTCGCAGAGAGGGCACCATAGTCCGAAGAACCAATTGGAGATTCAACTGACACTCCAACCAAATCAGGAACATTAGTCATCAGGTCAATACTCCTCCCATCAAATGGGTGGGACCCACCCACCCATTTTCGCAGTCGCGAAGTCGAAGGCTGCAGGGCCATGGCAATCGGTTCTCCCAGAGGCTAACCATTCCACAAGGTGACAATTAAAATCGCCCATATAGAAAAAAGCAGAACGCCTATCCGATGATTGAATTCTAGCTTTTGCATCTAAGAGACAATCAAATACCCTATCTTCAACAGACGGGCTGAGATACACTGAAAACAAATAAAAGTTCCTCAATGAGCGACAGACTCGAAGCACCACCAGCTCACAACAAGGACACTCATATTCTCTCTGCCTAGACACAAAAACACCCTTTCGAACGTAAGCAGTTAGACCTCTAAATCCAGGATACGATGATAGATTGGAATTCATGAAAATATTCATACATTTCCGCTGCACGTAATGCAAGTCAGTGTACATTTTTTTTTGTCTGTAACTTATATGTATGTAAAAAGCCTGGATGTGAAGAAGGGGGTTCTTAAAGCAACATCCCCGTTCACCAAAAGTTAATTTTTGGTACTCGGAAGGATGTATGGCGCTACGCATATTCAAAGCAATATGACAACACCTTTATATATTTATTTGTTTACCTATTTCTATCTTTCGTGTCACGCTCTTAACGAAACAGATACGTGAAAAATAGGCCAAGTTGCCGATTTTCTAACTGTTTCTTTTGGTGAAGATGGAGAGGAAAATTTTAGATTAAGTTGCAGGAGTTGCCAGATTGGGAATCGTTATCCTTGCAAATGAATGCAGTTCTTGCTCAGCCAACGCTGAAATCCAACAATGAAGATATTGACAGCTTTTCTTAGCGCTGCCATGTAATCTAATTTTGTTACTTTTCCCATACACGACGTATAAATTAAGATGATCAGGGAAGCACAGGAGAGAGAAATTTTCACCACTCAGTAGACGCAGAATTATTTTTTTAGCTTGCTTGCCTTCTTCCCTTGACGAAATAGTTTTTATTTGGGATAAAAAAAATTCGATAGATTGAAACTGCCTCATTATACTGTTTATAATTACGCTGCTCGGAATTTAATTACATTCAGTGATGCTTCACAGCTTGCTAATTTAATTTTTTCGGATTTTAACGAAGGGAAAGAAGGAGTGCGCCGCTCAGATAAGTTTGAAACAGAGAGCAGTTCTGTCTTATGATAATTTTAGTTGACCGTTGTAGCGTATCTTTCAGAAGCATATCAGTAACAGACGAATAATCAGTGACAAAAAATCATCATAAATTCTACGCAAATTGTTTAACATTGCGAGCACTGTAGAGTCAATATATATAGCTGTAAATCAGTCACCAGTTAATTGCAATTAAATCAGTGTATAAATACAAATAGAGAGTAACCTGCTGAGATACACACTTCCGGTCTTGGGCTTAACTCCGCCTACATCCGGTAGCCCGGACCTGCCCACTTTCGGGTCCGCGCTCCTCCCCTTACGCCCACTACACAGCAAGTGCACTGGCCGTCCTAAACCGGAAGGACGACGCCGAATCCTAGAAACCTGAAGTGTGTATCTCTGAAGGTTACTCACTAGTTATATACATACGAATATATATGCTTTCTATATGTTCCCGTATGTAGTGGCTATGAAGCAACACACACGCGCTCTGAAAGTAAACAAAAGGGCTACTTCTACCGCGGCCACACTTTATTTGCAGCCGCTCGTTCCACTTACGAGCAGACGTTCTGCTCGCATGTCGTTCATGCTACCGTATCTGTGCTACCTACTGTCGGGACGACGTGCGTGATGAACGTCTCCCCATAAGTAGAGCGTGCAGTTGACTGTTACTCACAAGGTATCCTGCAGATTCCCAAGAAAGTTGCGTTTTTTCTTATCCTCTTCTCGGGGTTCCATCTTGAGTTTAAGAAATTCTGAATTATGTTGGGACACCTTTAATACTGCAGTAAACCGTTTATCTGCAAAATTACTGCAGCTAAACTACTAGATCGAATGGCTTTACTTGCACTAAGGTTCACGGAAATTTAAACCATAGACCACACCATACATTGACTGGACACTGAAATCGGTCCTCTCGCAATTGGGCCTGGAGGCCGATTTACGTAAGTGTTAATAAAATGAGTTCTAATGATAACAGAGACCTCAAACAAAAATTAATTTCTTCGTCGTACCATAAGGAATGCCTTGCAGAGCAGGGAATCTAAATTCACATTCCTATATCTTCAGTAGGCGATATTGACCATACCTTCAGACACCAAGAATAATTGAAAACTCATCAAAATTTCTAGGAATATTAAAATTTTATAGAAAAAATTAGCACATATAGATACTATATGTAATGTACTTTAAATTGAGTTTTTTCCAATGACGTATTTGAAGCAATGATCTCAGGAATTGATATATGTAGAGCTCTTCATTATTGCCGCAAGGAGAGGAGGTTAAGAAATCCCATTAATACTGAAAAACATTATTAAACCCACAGTAATGCTAGTGAATAAAACCGAATTAGTAGCCAGGAACTAAAAATGTATAATTACCTCCGCCAAGAAGGTTATGTGTTCATCGGGTGTGTCTGTCTGTTACTCAGTCTGTCATCAAGGTAACTCAAGAAGTTATTGACCGATTTTGAAGAAATTTACATGGATTGTTAGGTATGTTAGGAGGAACAACTGATTAATTTTTGGTGAAGATCCGCTCATCAGTTTGTTTGAATGCCTCATTTTTCTCAATGCCATAACTGAAAAGGTTATGGACGGATTTTTATGCAATTTACATGAGTTGTTAGGTATATAACGAAGAGTACATGACCAAATTTTTGTAATGATCCGCTCGTTCATTCGTTCGTTTATCACTGTTTTTAATTTAATGTATGTTAGTATAATAGTTCAAAAAATAATGAATTAAATTTATGAGTTGCTAGTAATGTTAAAAGACATAAATGATTCAATTTTGGTGCAGATCAGCTCGTTTGGTTGGATGTTGGACTCATATTTGTGATAATGTTTGTAAGTAGCTTAACTTAAAAAGTTATGGACGGATCTTCAAAAACTTACAGAAATTATTAATAATATTAGGTCAAGGCACAGACGATTAGATTTTGGAGTTGATATGAAGAATATAATGGTTTCAGAGCCAATTTGAATTTTTCGTTACCGTTGCCTTACTTGGCGGAGGTAGGTATGCGCTCTCAGAGTGCTCTAGTTAACCATGAGATGATAACCAGGACAACCAGTATAAGATATTATAATGACATTTTGGTGCTGACACGACCCATCATCACAGTAGCACCATGTCATTTCAGTGACTTCACATCAATACCTTGGAATACTACACAATTTCGTGGTTGCCTACGTTACATCATTACATGGTTGTCTATGTTACATCACTTAATGGTTCCCTAAGTTAAATCACTTTCATAGTTGAGTAAATTAAATCATTCTATGGCTGCCTAAGTGGAATGACACCAAGGATGATCCTTACACTGCATGACGTCATGGTTATCTGCGTTATATCACTTCATGATGTATGTTATTGGTACAGCTCATCATAGTCGCCTACATTTCCTGATTTAATGGATTACTGTGTGTAATGAATCACTCCATGGTTACCTGCATTACACAATTTAGTGGAAGAATTTTTTTACACCTTTTTGTGGCTGCCTGCATTACATGATACAATAGAAGACAATGTTACATCACTTCATGGTGGCCGGAGTTGAAATACTCCATGGTTTCCTACATTGCATCACTTCACAGCTGGCAGTGTTAGATCACTTAACAGGTGGCAGTGTTAGATCACTTCTCAACTGCCAATGTTAGATCACTTTGCGACTCCCAAAGCTACATTACTTCACTGTTGCCAATGCTAGATTACTCGAGGCCTGCCAATGCTACATCATTTCACTGTTGAAGATGCTAGATCATTTCACGGCTACCAATGCTGTAACACTTCGCGGCTACCATTGCTGTATCACTTCTCTAGCTGCTGCCATTACTGTTTCACTTCACTGCTTCCAATGCTAGATCACTTCATGGCAGCCCGTGCTTCATCACTCTGCTACGACCAAGGCTTCATCACTTCATGTCTGCAAGCTGCTCCGACTCAGCCCTCAGCTGTGCTGTCTGTTCTGATCATCTCACTTAGCCCGTATACCAAATAAATTTCATTAACATTTTCATCAGCTGTTTACTTGGCATTTCATTACGAATCGAAAATACTACAAGTTTGAGAAGCGTCTGTTCGACAAAATGAGACTGTTTATTTAACAAGCTATTGTGAAGTAGTTTTACTCTACTGCCAATATAAAAGGATGTCAATCAAAAACAATTGCTCTACATCATTACAATTCAAGCCATAATATTTTTTTTTTGTGAATTTGTTGCGTATAGAAGATCTAGAAGTATGCACATGTTTGCCACTCTTTACTAAATGCAAAAAAATTAGCCAAGTCAAATAGCTAAACAAAGTATAAAGAAATAATGATAGAACATATAAAAATGCGTCTGCGGCACCGTGCAGTCAGGCCCAATTGTGGGACCCAAATCTGCTTTGGGTGCCAGTGTCCAGTCAATGTTTGATGTGATCTATGTTTAAATATATCTAAGTAACCGCGGAGACATATGGCATATAATTTTTTCCTAATGACGGCATCACTTGATAGTCCAACAAACGAGGATTTTCAGTTCCGCTTTCAAATGTGTTGATATATTGGACTAACAGAATAAAAACGTGAAGTTTTCTGAGTTTGAGTTCCCAATAATGGCGATGACACACGCTAGTCAAAAGAACGAGCATCGTCATCTTTTCGTCCGAACGTTATGTTGAACTCTTGTAAACACAGCTTTGAGATTGCCAAGAAATGGTGTAAATATGTTTACTGTCAGTTCAGTTTGTTCCGCAAGTGCCGTTCGTTAACTTTCGGACATATAATTAAATCTGGAGGGATTTATAACTCAGAATTCTTTGCAGGTGTGAACTACTTAACTAGGTTCGTCAACTCATTCGGACGAAAATATGACGAAACTCGTTCTTTTGACTAGCGCGTGGCATCGGCATAAATTGGAAGGGGTATCTGAAAATTTAAGAACTTGATTGATCTCAGCAAGTTTGCAGCAAATTGTGCTCATCTTCTTTTTTTGTTAATTTTGCTTTTGTGTGAGTACAAGCTGTTCAGTGCTAATGATGTCTGCAGGCGTAGCTGAGTATATAAACAAAAATTCCCTGTGTATGGCCTCCTGTTCATGTGCCTGAGGCCCCATTACTATTGCAATAATATTGTTTGCTATGTACTTGTAGGCTTATTTGTGAACCTGTGTTCTTAATAAAAATTATCATTAGTTACTTATTTCACGGACTAAGCAAAGTGACACGACAGCTAACATTTTAGTAACTTTATTGCTAAGATACACTTGTGCAGCAACCTGTTTGAACGATCAGATGAGAAATAACCACGTGCCTTTACGCCGAAGCCATGCTGCGATCGCAAACTCAACTTATGGGCGGACTTTTAGCTCGCACACATTGTTCAGTTTAAGTATTTTTCATGGGTATCTTGGCTGCTGACTTTCGCTGTGTATTGGGACGACGTGCAGGTATGAACGTGAGTTCATCAGTTGTGTTGGCGATTGGGTTGTGCAGCGCTGGCACGGTCATGAGAGCCTAGACTAGTTTCCAAGCAGTAAATAGAGCACATCACACCACAAACAAATATACACAGTTACACACACGGGCATTTCTTCAGTTTTTTTGAGAGAAAAAAGTAGCGAAGACCATATTGATCATGAACTAATGAAAACACTGATCAACGGAGAGCTTCTTAGCACAGGATCAGCTCTGCGCCGAGATTCCTGTGACGTCATCATTCAGTGGAGTGCCATGAACACTCTCATTTGGCGTGAAAAATACTTAAGCTGATGTCGTCAATGAGATGCACTGCGTATTATTACCATCTATGAAACTAGAAGACCCCGAAGAGGATTTCATTTTAAAAAATCTCCTGGGTTCAGAGTTTTAGAGTTTTATAACCATTAACCATCAACGAAAATTCGAGCGACTGGAGCTATGTAGATGGAATTTGTATCCTGTAAGTATACCAACTTATGATGAAAATAACAAAGTAGGGACTTTGACGTCACTATTCACACACAATTTTCTTGTAAAAACACTGAAGAACTACCGGTCTGTGTCTTCCTTATTTAGTGATATTGATTGCTTGTACTAAGTCGTATGTCTGTAGCCATGATACCAGAGCAATTTAGATCTTTCCAGCCGTGCCACGATACAATGATGACGTTACAAGGGTCTCGAACGGTTGAGTTGTGGCGCACTTTGCCCTACACCGTGGGTACACTGGCGGGGGCGCATAGCAGCGGCCGAAGATGCCGACATAACCGCTCGCTTTTCCTGCTGGCGCTCGATGACGACGCGGCAGCCGGAAAACCTACGGAATTTCTACAAGTTTTTACTACCATTTTTTAACCTTTGCGGAATATATGAGAGCGGTCTTATGGCAAACTATTGTTCCTGTGTTTAATAGAAAATAGATACAACTAAAGGTTTTCGTCAATATTGCATTACTTCTTATTCTCAATTTCCAGGAAGAAAACTATAGGTGTATTAAAATATTTCAGCCTAATTATTACAAATCTTCATGAAGCAGTATGTAGCTGCTGTATATACCAGGGTAAAAAAAAAAAGACAGCTGATTTTACTCAAACCTTCTATGACTATAGCCTACTAATAATGTTGAACAAATTACTGGTGACTCCTGTAGATACAGGAACTTCATGAGTCGAGGTGTTGATCAGTTTGTAAACAGTGTATCTGCGATGCAGTTGTTGACTCTGTGAGGAACTGACCCTAGTAATGAGCTTACAGTGTTACTGTTACATTCATTTTCACACTCGAGAGAGTACCTTCTAGGCGGCCCGTGCACGAAATAACAAAGCTTATAAACGCTCTCTGTAAGAAAAAAGATAAATTATATTGCTTCTACCGGCGGAACATCACACAAAATATATCTTATCATGTGTATACAGAAACGTTTTTGAATAGACTTATCAAGTATGTAAAAAAGCTTACTATCTATCTGCAGTTTACGACGTTTGTCAGAGTCAATTACAAAGTACTCTTGTACAAGTTGGAGTCGTTTGGTGTGGGTGGCAGGGTGGTAGGGTTCTGTCAATCATTCGTGATTTTGTTACTGAAGCCTCGTCTACACGATCCATCTTTTCGTTGAAGTTTGTGTTCGCTGAGCGATTTTGATTGACAAACACACGCGGCAAGCCTTCGAAATTTGTGATTGACGGACACCGAGCGTGTTGGAAAACTTCAGCACAAACTCGCGAGAGCTTGTCAGACACAAAGATCGACAATTAATTTCGCTGTGTGAATATATGTATGTGGCTTCATTATATTATTTAGTAATTAAAACATCATTTTTTATTTCTTAGGGTTCGCTGAAAGGTAAGCTTTTTATCAAAGACAACATCGAGAATCTCCAAGGAGCTAGACTCCTGAAGCAAAGTGCCATCTATCTTCAGATGTGGATGCTGCGGTAAAAAAAAAGTGTCCTAGACTGACTAACAATCATAAACTTGGTCTTACTGACATTCAGCTTCATACTCCAAGCCAGCACCATGCACTGGTGTGCGACAGATAACTATTCAGAGACTCGGCGACATCATTACGCATGCTGGGGGGCAGGTATCACTGCTATCAAAGTGGAATCGTCGGCACAGTTGATCAATGTGTTCTCTAGAGAAGAGAGCACGTCACTAGTATATAGAATGAATAGCAGCGGGCCAAGTACGTTACCCTAAGGACGCAAGACTCCACTACGACTGAGACACTCAAAACGCCGTCAACAGAAACACCCTGGGTTCACTCAGAAACAAAATCACGGGGATGGAAAGAATCCTACCACCCACACCAAACGACTCCAACGTGTACAATGGGCCCCTGTGTTGATCCTGTCAAACGCAGCGCTGAAGTCCAACTGAAAAAAGGCGTGCCTCGGACCCACAATTCAGTGCAGACTGGAAATTGTGTGACACCGATAACAGTGGGTCACAACAGCCCAAAGCAGTTCTGTATGCAAACTGACCAGCAGGCTACAAACCCGTAGTCTCAGCAAAACGTCCAAGGTTAGAAGCGACCAATTTCTCTAACATCTTCGAAAAAATGGGCGTCAGCGTAATCGGTCGGTAGTTAGCGACATAGGGCGACACTGGATCCTTGGGAATGGGAGTAATATTCCCATTACGCCAACAACGGGGAAAATTCCCTAGCCGTATCAGACGCCGGACGAACGTAAGCAAGCTGCTTATAAAACAAAGGAAGCATACTCACCGAGTCCTTACCTCCATAAGGATCAAGCCCCTCAAGTAGCACCACCTTGATAGTATCAGATCTGAGCGCCAGAGGTTAAACAAAGTTCAGGGTGACATCCGTGAGGCATTGACAACACACCTCTGCTCTGCTTCCCATCAAACTGAGCCGACAAGAGTTCGGCTCTAGCCAAGGGATCAGCAATGATACCTCCACCGGGACCAACAAGGAGCGACCGAAAACTGAACCCTTTAGCTCGTCCCAGTTGGCTCTGTTCTTAACGAACACCGACTTTCCTGGTGTCTGCTATAGAAACAACTTAGTTCAAGTCCAAGGACCCAACAAGTTGTAAGTAATCTGATGTGACAAAAGGAGAGACAAAGACACAGTTACCAAGTCGGGATCATCAGTCATGACGAGGTCGAAACAATATCCAGCAATATGCATAGAACCACGGACAAGCTGCACACAACTAGATAAGGTGCAAAAGTCACATGCAGCCGCCATAGCAAGCAATCTGTGATACAGATCCCAATCAGTCCTCATGGTACACATGAACATCACCGGAGAAAACAAACACAGACTTGAGATCTGCACTCTGGATTGAAGCCATTGCTGTCAGCGAACAGTTATACAGAGAGTCATCAGTTGTAGGGCTCCGATACAACGAGAACAAATGAAATTATTTTGGCGGTTAGCCACAAATCCTAACAATCATTATGTTCTCATGACACACACACCTATGATGACTAGCGGTAAGCACAGAGTCCATTCAAGACATAAACGGCCATTCTCCGATATCCAGGCCCAGATGCCAGTGGCCTGCGAAGTAGGAATTGAAAACCAGCGGTGGCAAGCTCCGTGTCGTGCCTCCTACCCGACGCTAGCGACATTAATGCCACGGGACAGCGGGGACACAGAACCAAGCTCAGCAAGGTTCGCTCTGAGTGCTCTACCATTGCGATAAAGGAGACGACACCACCAAACCCGTCCCGGCACCGGGTTATTTTTCACCTCCCCACACAGAAGTAGAAGAAAAATGAAGACATAAATTAAAAAAATAAAGTAAATGACAGAAAAATTCCTTAGATAAATAATCAGCAGAGGCGGAAGTACGGTCCTCTCGGCAGAGCTGCCATGCCGAGTAAGGCTTCTGTACCCCCAGGTTCGCTTGGCTATGGTAAGGGTATAACAGTCATGGGGATGGGTACCGCCACCTACCTCCCATGGTCCTGCCGCTGACAGCACGGGTTTGACCCAAAAAGAAAAAAAGAAGGAAGTGTAAGATAGAGTCTTGATAGTGCCATCGAGAGATGTACATGCTAATATTGATAAGATTTAATTAATAATATGGCACCCCGGGCGCAATACCAAGCAGCCCTCCGGTCTGTCGGAAGACCAGGAAAAATTTCTGTACCCCCCCCCCCTGCAATCGAAGTCTGGCTTCGGCCCTGTATTTTGGTTGTGTTGCACGAGTTTTTCACAATCCAATTTCATTAGAGACGGCCGAAAATTTGATTATTGCGGAGCAGAAGCAATTAAGCTTTCGGCGATCTCAAGAGCAATCGAAAGCGATTGCCGCCTCAAATTCTATAAAAAGGAGAAAACAACAATTTTGGCTAAACCCCATAGGTTTACGTTACTTCTCCCTCGCACTGCCAATCGATGCTGCAGAATTACGACATTATTTCGGAACCCATTGTGCTGTGCAGTAGCCCGCATCTCTTTAGAAGAACAATTTATTCAATTAAAAAAAATTAATTAGAATGCACTCGTAGCGCCACCAATCTAGCTTTAGTGCGTATATTAATGGACTTACTTACTGTGATAAATTGAGTCATCTTGAAAGAGGATATGCCCATATTATCAGCGCATGCTCTATTTTTGACGATGGTATTTCTCTTCAACGTGTTTTGGGATATTTTTGGTTTCCTAATTGCTGTGATATAAGACTATTGAAGAAATATTCATACCGCAAAGTAAGCATTGCGTACTATTTAAACGTGCCGCCGTCGGTATCGTATTCAATATGAAACTTTTGCAAACAAGACAGAGCTTGCGGAGGCTTTAAATGCGATAAATTTTCCGATAAATTTCTATGATTAACAAGAATACTATCTACTCAGGAACTTCCGCCTATCTTATAAGATCCGGAACACGTAGAGTTGTGCAAAACGTATAAACGTCGCCAACGAAAGGCCATACGAGTGAATTTAGGCATGTTTAAACGCGTTCGGCCTGTTGAAGGGCAGCCATGTCGTTGTGCGTTAATGAGAAAAATTCACTCAAACACGGTATTCAGTAGTATTTCTACGCAGTAACATATTTACACCATGTATCATATCATCTAAAATTCAGGGCTACCGGATTGTTATATTTATATAAGATTGTTCGCTTCTGTCGAATGACAGTTAAATACAGACGTAAAACTATTTCAAATTTCATGATCTTTGCATGATAATTGAAATCAGAGAAGAATGTGAAACAAAATTTGTAGATTTTATATGCACCATAATAGCTCGTGATGTGCGTACCGTGTAGTAATACGCTCTTTCATTACACAATATGAAAATTTGTTTGCATGGAATTGGCGCGGAGGGTGCAATGCAATCGATGCGCATAATGACCACATAGCTCCTTTAAAATAATGAACTTCAGTTTTACAAAATAATTTGTACGGATATCAAATAACCATTAATAGTGGTTATCACTATTTCAAATTCTATGTACATAATGATTGTATTTTATTTAAATATCTTAGTATAAATGTAAGATGAATGATATAACCTTCAGCATTGCTGGAACATGGTCAGTTGGTATCACGCGGTAATTGCGTTGAGACTGTGAAAAATGTGGCGATGGCTAAGTTTAGATTTCCGGGCAGAGCCCTTAAAATAAATGGTAGAAAAAAACTGCGTTATGATAATTGGGACAGAAATATCGCTACAGAAGACAATTACTCTTGTCAGATCGTAAGAGGATACAAGTTATTCCGAGAACTCTTCGGATCATCTGAAGAGGTGAGTTAAAGTGCCAACAATTCTTGTTTTGCATGTCAATGTGAATATACCCGATTGCCATAATAATCGACCGCAAATATATTGTTAGTGAAAATAAACTATTGTTACGTGTTGCGTTGATATTATGGGTGTTATTGGTGCTCATAATTATATATTTGGTATTGTTTACTGTTAAGCCTAACCCAAACTCAGGAGTTTCTGACCACTATTCTGGTACTAGGATTACCGAATGCCTTTCTATTACCGAACGCAGTAAGATTCCTACCTATATTCGGTAAAAGATGGGCATTCGGTAATTGAGACATTACCCTACCTAGTAGATATTGAAGGGCTAGCCTTAGTAGTAGAGTAGGCCAGGTCAGACAAGGTCTAGCCTATTTTTTGGTCAATTTTTCTAAGGGCACATTAATTTATAAGGTGAATATTAGCTACAACCTGCATTTTTGAGGGAGGCAAACTTGTTGCCAAGATCTTGGCGAGAAGTGCCACACTATGAAATGAGGTTCCACAGGTTGCGGCGCTCATAGGCGCCCACCCGCATTTCCGAGGGCGGCAAACTTGTCGCCAAGATCTTGGCAAGAAGTGTCACACTGTGAAATGAGGGCTACAACAAACATTTTCATGATTTCTCTGATATATTTAACTTGGTAATATGAGGCATTAGGCCTAACTATAAGATATTTTTCATGAATGACAATTCTGTTGCAAATGCTTAGTTTCTGAGATATCTAACTTTGAAGTTTTGGTTTTACTCAAGTTTAATTAGGCTATGTCCAAAAGAACCTTTGTGTTTTGGTAAATTTTTACAAAAATCCTATATGGTGCCCAACTAATTCACTACTAAAAATTGATAGTAGTCTAATAGACAAGTATAGTGATACCTATATATATCAGTCAGAAATAGGGTAATGTCTCAATTGCCGAATGCATTCAATTACCGAAAAAAAAATTGAAAAGGCGCCAGTTTGGCATTATCACGCAGAGTGGCGCGTTGAGTGTTCTTGATGTATGCATAAAACGTTCTA
>LQNS02276498.1:22917221-22933448 GCA_001587735.2 Parhyale hawaiensis
CTCTGAACATGTCCTCCTGAACTGGAGTCGCCGATTGGCGGTGTGAGTTGCGGGCTAACGACAGAGGTACTATGCCTACCGCTCGCCACTGCAAAAGTATTCATTGGAACATTCTAACTAATTTTTGCTATTGGTTCAGCATAGAAAGCATTCAATTCAGCTCATGCAAATACTAGAATTTTTTTTTTTTCATTTTTTGAAAAAGTACTCCGACCAATTTTTGGGGAGAAAAATCTAAAAGGCGGAGAGCTAAAAGTTACTTAGATGGAATGTAGCTTAGGGTGTTGGCTATAGCATCTCACAATCAGAATTTATCTTGTTAATTATTTTATGGTTTTTGTCTATGGTATATGGATGATCAAACTCTGCTCTGCGCCATTTTTACGCAACATGGGCATTCACGATTTTGCCCAGCTAGTTTTTTTATAACTAGTGCGTCCCCATTGGTCCCTGCGTCCCCATTGGGGTATTTACCCTATCTCGAAAACTAAGCATTTGCAACGAAAACGTTTTTAGTGAAAAATGTCTTAGAATGCCTTATTTCACCTAATCATGTTAACAAAAATACAAAATGTGATTAGGCTACTGTCCTTATTGGAAAATTAACCCTGAATAGCCCCAACTTTTGGTTGCTACATCTGGTGCATTTCTGTGAGTTTGCCACACTTCTTGTTTTTCAGTCCTGGATCTCCATTCACAATACTGAAATTGATTAGAATTGTATCTGTATCATAGCTAATGTGACAGTGCAATGTAGGTAACATAGGTACTAAATACTAATGACCACTTCATAATCAATTTTTTTTTATAAGGCCAAAATGACTAAATTTGCAGCTACCTTCATTCTGGAGATCACATTCAATTGTATTTGCCAAGCTAATACTTCATTTACTTTTTTATGGTTTAGGCATCACGCACCCAAGGGTCCTGAGTGCCTTCTCCGCAGGGGATGTTGCAACTTGCCGCAGTTCCTGCTGACGAGGTTAGTTTTGTAAAGTTGGGTAGGCTCTTGATACTTCCCCTTCTGTTTCGGGAGGTCTGGCTGCTGTTCGAGGTGGCTGACCTATTCCCGCTAGACATCTACGTTCTTGTATTTCGTTTCCTTTCCCTGTGCGGCGTAGCTGAGCTAAAGCGTTCAGCCGTGCCCGGGGTTGGAGATGCTCAACTTGCGCCTTTTTCCTGTCAGTAGCGCACTGACCACTCTGAGACCTACCGGCAGAAAAGCAGAGACAAAAATCATTGACAATTTAAAACGCGCCCTACTCGGCGCACGAGCCTGTGGTTAAACACAGGAGTAGTTCGGCGCGATGTAGGCAGTGTGCCACTGAAGCACTAGTAAAACTTCTACTACTACTACTTCATATACTTTTTATGGTGTGTTTTTTAATTATCCATTAACCTTTCCAGGAAGATGGAGCTGATTTTGAAGGATTTGGTTGTGATGGACCCAGCAGAAGCAAATCAGCATGTCAGCGACTGGTTGCCATGGGCTACACTGGATCTAGTGAGGCTTCTTACCAGTATAGTGGTGCAGAACCTTCACGTCCTACTGCAAAAAGAAGGAAAAAAGTAATTATTAGCCCAGTGACTTCACCACTTGGTCAGAACCATGAAAATGCAGTGGTTACATCAGCAGCTGATGCCAGTGGTGGAGCTATTAGGAAACGATCTTCTCGGGTGCGCAAGCCCACCCGTAAGGCTATTGAGGGTGGTGGCATTGAAGAAATTTTAAGCAACGAGGCAACAGAGCAGAAAGTTGTCACTGCTGAAGAAGACCTGTCATATGCAAAAGTGTTACCAAAACACCAGTCAATCAGGATTCCAGTGAAGCACAAACCTGAGCACGACATATCACTCCTGGGTATCCCCAGCCGCTCGTCTCCAGTTCCCGATGAAGAACTTGGTGGTGATCGTGTTAGTAGGAACATTGCCCTGTATGCTGATGCCATTTCAAGTTCTCCAGTTCCTTCTGGAAGACCTCAGAGGAGATGTAAGTGACACTTTGTTTACCTGATTACACAACAACCTTTTTGAAGATTGGTAAAATTAAAATGTAAATATGGCGCATTACATTTCTTTAAATCTTGTAGCTATTACTTAAAAGAGGCAATGGAAGCTCGCACATCAGTTTTTACCAGATGCATTGTTAGGTAGCTACTGTTTGTTGCCATTGTATGAATAGCTGCTTCCTGTATGTTGAAGTTTGTTGTAATGATAAAATGTTGTAAATTCAACTTTTTCAGACATGCATCTAGCTAAACTGTTTCCTTCATGATGCTGATCTAGTTTCCTATCTTCTGCTTTTCATTACCATTTGTTATATTGCCAAAAGTAAATTATGAATAGTGTGATGGTGAGACATTTGTTATAGGTTTGAAAATCTCTGTTCTTGGGGTCTGGGAACTCCTAACTGTTTGGAAATCTCTGTTTACCTCTTGAGCCAACTTTTTGCTTCTTCTTCCTACTGTTACTGTTGTAATAATTTGGGTTCATTCTATAAATGACAGAAATATACTGTAAAATGGGGTGACTTCGGACATTTTAGGTGGTTTTTGTTGTGCCCTAAATTCATTATTTGTGGTGGAAGTTTTGTCTTTGGCTCATTTTCTTACATGGACGAATGTCTATTTAAACACCATGTCAAATATTGATTAAACACCAAAAAAATCTTGTAAACTAAGTTTAATACATATCCAAAGTCACCCCACGTCATGGGGTGACTTCGGACAAGCTTAGTATTAGTAGACTATCGTAATTATAGTTAAGTACAAGTGAGCGAATGTCAGCACTGGGGGGGACTTTGGACACTCTTGACATTCAAAAAAACTTTTCCTACAACAAAGAAATGTATGCCGGTTGAGGAATTATAAACCCCATTCAATGTCATGGAAGTTGTCCTTGAAGCCTTTCCCTATCATGCCAGGTTAGTCTAAAAGTGCGCTCTTAGGCACACCAAAGCGCTCTGCAGCAGCCTGAAGAGGAAGCCATTGATCTACTATGGTGCTTTTCTTGCCTTCTCCAGAGTTTTGACATTTCTAGTAGGCTAGCGTCTGGGCAGTCAAGTGAATGCAACCGCCTATCACAGGCGTCAGGCGAGAGATTTTACGCCTTTTTTGAACACTAGAACTAGCCAAAATCTGAATGTATCACCGGTAATGACAGGTCTTTACACTCTAGAGCCCATGTAATATTGTAATTCCTGCTTTTAACAGGTTTGCCTCATCTCCCAATAAAAGCTGGGATTTCTTGCTTGCTTAGGTGCAATTACTGGCCATGTTCCTGTCGCACAATTTTCCTCAACTCTTTCTGTAGTTGCAGAAGCATCATTTTAGAGCCGTTCTGCACAAGAAAGCTAGTTTCTGCTGCTACGATAGTGCTATCGCGTTTTGCGGGATTTTGAGGTCTCTCACCCGGCCCACTAACTGTATAGTTTACTGGCTCAAATGAATAAGGTATTATTCTAAGCTATTAAACTGACCACAATGAAAACAACAATGGTTAAGCTCCAAAGAAACATTTAGAAGTTCATATTTAGTGCATAGTTACATGAATGTTCCTTGGGTGTCTCCTGTCCAAAGCTACCTATCACATTAATAATGACCTTTTTAGTGTATCCAAAGCCACTCCAAATATGCTACAATCTTGACATGGCATTTTATGGGCAACATAAATGCATAAATAATGAATGAACACAATTACCATGCCCCATGTTGATCAATTCTATGGAGAGTCAGGTTAGGATAATTCGATTGCTTATCAATGTTACCAACTTTTCTGCCCACACGAAGTTCTACAGACTACCCAAAAATGTGAAAATATGCCAACAAACAAAACATATTCCTTTTTATGTAGCCCCCTGGGGCATATTGTGGTGGGCCCTTTCCCTGCCACAATGTTTGGGCATCACACACCCAAGGGTCCTGAGTGCCTTCTCCCCTGGAGATGTAAAATCTGGCCTTAGTTCCTACTGAAAAGGTTAGTTTTGTAAAGCTAGGTAGGTTCTCCATTTCCTTTCTGTCCCGCGAGGTGGGCCGCCAGTCGAGGTGACAGACTTTTTCTGTCCTCACGACCCCAGGGGCAAACTCAAATACCTTTTCCGCAGGAGACGTTGCATCTGGCCGCAGTTCCTGCTGATGAGGTTAGTTTAGTAAAGTTAAGTAGGTTCTCCATTTCTGTTCCGAGGGTGGCTGTCGATCGAGATAGCGCACCTAGTCCTCAAGATTTCTCCCATCTCTCTTGTTAGGAAGGCTATGAAAGAGACGAAATGCTCGAGTGTCTGCGACTATGCTATGCACCGTTTCCTGCCCGTAGTAGCGCACGTAGGCCACGCGACAAATTATGTGGTATCTAAATACTACACACTCATCTCTGTTAGAATGCCTGAGTTGCGGCTGTGGAGGTTAAACTAAGTTTATACCTAACTAACAGACTTTTTCTGCGCTGCTCTTACCTCGCCCGTGCGGAGGGCCACAGACGGGACTGTCCTCACAGCGCTTCTGTCTTCTTTTCTTTTTGTCCTTCATCTCTTGCCCTCTGAGCACAACGTTGTGGTTCCGGCTGTAAGCCGAGTAAATCATCTTAGATTGCTATTGATTGTCTTAGTTTCAGAAATAGTGGGATAATACCAATATAATAATACTAATAATAATTCCTTTTTATGTTTATGCTGGTCAAGTTTGAGTGTGGACCTAGTCATATACTGCAGAGATACCAACCATTCTTACAGTGTAAATGTGTCCTCCTAACTTTCAATACTTTTCCCGTCACTGCAGTAAGTTCCTTTTTACCTCTTTTGTCCAAAGTCACCTCGGCGTCCCAAGTCTCCCCGTTTTATGGTACTCTCTGGATGTAGCTATGAAATGCCCCTTGCTTTTGCTGTGTAAAAACTAACCTTTAATCTAATTTACAGGTGTTGTGGGAGCATCTGAAGATGCTGCACACCCGCCATCTGGCCTGGCCTCCCATAAGGTGCAAGAAAAAATAGAAAAGATTCTTCAGTCTCCTTGGGATGGCAGAGCAAAATTGCCTGCTTCTTCAACAAACAAGGTAGGTAGGCAGCCCAGTCGTTAGACGGGGGAGATATCACATGTGACACGCAGCACGTGACAAATCTTTTGCCATTGGAAGATACATAAACATTACATAGGTATTTTACTTATTATCAAGTGCGAAAGTTTTTTCCCCTGCACTGGATCGCATTACGTGTTTTGTACTTTTGCAGCAGCTATTAAATTACCTAACAAGTCACTACTTAGTCATGAGTTGAATTAAACTATTGCATTGATCCATCTACCTGTGTGTCGTATTGTTAGCTGAGATTTAAGCATGCTCCTACAAATACCTACTCTTGCTGTTGTTGGTTCAATGAACCCCTGGAATAATCCCTTACGTGTGAATACATTTCCTGTAGTCGCCTAAAAGTGGCCTCTGGTGTGTGAAGCCTTGGTGTCATTGTAGTATTATAATATAAACAGACTCGTGGGATGCAGCTCTTGGTAGAGGTATTTGCTGTGGCTTGCTGAAGGCCGAGTAGCTATGTATGGATGTTCCTACCGACATTGCGACTCTGCTTTCAGTTTACCACTGCAAAATATTTTTACTGGAACATTTCTTCTATTTGCAGTGGCTTGCTTCTGACGGAGTACTTTTGTTGGTAAAAACAGTAATGGAGAGTTGCTTTGACCAGGTTTTTATTTTGTTCTACTCTATTTAATCTACTGAATCAATTTTGCTGCAAATTTTACACAAGGTCGCTACATAGCTGCTACTGTTGTGTTCAATATTTTCATCATTCTGCTCCATCCATTTTTCATTGAAATGAAAAAAATACCTGCAGGTCGCAGTACCACTACGTCTCTGTTGGTTCATTTATATTCTCCTGCTCATAAGTTCAGGACCACAATAGTGACCAACGTTGCACTAGCGGCAAAGTTGTGACAATTGATTGCCTGAGCTGGGGAGCTTGGTATCCCAGGGCTGCTGCATCACCAAAATATTTTGAATTATTTGTTGAAAAGGTAAGTAGGCCTACCTAATATTTGTTGTATAGAGGTCTATGCCTCTACCACAGGTGATAGCTATCCAGCTGTATAGACTGACCGGGGCGAAGATCTTTGGAATGACCCGGTCCGGGGCGACCATAAATCCAGTAGCCAGGACCAGAGTGACCAAAACCAAATAGCTGGGGCTGGGGGGTCGGAATTTCTATATTGACTAGAGTAGAGCATTTGCTATCAACACTAACATTGTGATAACTCATTTTATCCAGAATTTAAGTGAAAATTGTTTAAGGAATGGATTAATGCAAGAGTGATTCAAAATGAATCAAGTGTACATTAGAAATCTTGCAGATTCAATGCCTTCCAAAATTGCTGCTTTATAACTGCTTGAGGAGGTCCTACATCATGTTAGTAACAGGTGACTAACTTCTAGTCCGGGACCTTTAACCCATAGGGTAACATTTCTAGTACCCGTCCACCATGCTAGTAGCCGTCCACTTGGGTTTAAAAACTTCCTGTGTGAAAACTAGCAGTACTAGAGAGCCGTACATAGGCTTAGACTGTAGGGTACTTCTTAGCCTACAGTTTAGCCTATGTACGGCTTTCTAGTACAGCTAGTTTTCACACAGGAAGTTTTTAAAGCCAAGTGGACGGCTACTAGCATGGTGGACGGGTACTAGACATGTTACCCTACTTACGGTACACGAGCAATACCCTCAGGGGCATATTCTGGCAGACCCTTTCCCTGCCACAATATGTTTGGGCATCACACACACCCAAGGGTCTTGAGTGCCTTCTCCGCATGGGATGTAGCATCTGGCCGCAGTTCCTGCTGACGAGCTTAGTTTTGTCAAGTTGGGTAGGTTCTCTATTTCCTTTTCTGTTCCGCGAGGTGGGCTGTCGATCGAGATAGCGTACCTAGTCCGCGGGACTTCTCCCATCTCTCTCGTGTGGAAGGCCAGAAAGAGGCCGACCACTCGAGTGTCTCCTATGCTTTGCGCCTTGTTTCCTGCTCGTAGTAGCGCACGTAGGCCACGCGACAAATTATTTGGTATTTAAATACTACACACTCATCTCTGTTGGAGCGCGTGAGTTGCGGCTACGGAGGTTAAACAAAGTTTATAACTTACTAACTGATTTGGGTTTAATAGGATTAAGGGCTCGTATGTTTTGTAATCCTGTATCTATCCGTGCTTTTCCTGTGAGGAACTGGCTTAATGGAAATCCACACCTGTTGTAAATAAGATAGCTAGCTATTTGAGGATTGGAATTAAGGACCTCTTGTGATGGTGCCACAATATCACTAGGTCAACTGAAACTATTACTACACACAAGTGGCTGGCGCCTTCATGTAGCTGACAATAAAATACATAAACTATTAGTGAGGTCCCCATTTCTTTCCCTTTTTGTGATTTCATTCCCAGCAATATCTTACTATTTTCCTTCATTTGACTTCTAGCTACTCTGTTTGTGCATCACGAACTCGGGGAATAAATATTTTTGAAAGGAAGGTTAATCTGGAATCTGCTACTGTCTGTCACCAATTTTTATGGTTGAAATATTTGACTCGCTTATGGCCCCTGCCCTTGCAGCGGGTGAATTTTTTCCTGTCTATTTCTGCAGATGAATTTTTTCTAAACTTATGCTTCGGTCGATTTTTCCTATCTTGCGATGTAGATGAATTTTGTCTTCTGTTTAGCAGTTGGATTTCTCCTTATTTTTCAGATGTGGATGGGCTCACTAGCCAATCAATAAACAAGCTGTTATTAAATAGTAAGATGTGTCACTTGTTGGGTTGCCTTGAAGAAGGTAGAGTTTGAGCACCACCCTCTTGACCACTGAGAGGAAATATGCTGAGAAGTTTCGATCTCGTCTATGTGCTGCAGGCCCCAGTCCACGTTACCACCTCAGTGGGGTCACAGCTCAGCTAGACCCAAGTCCTCGAGGGACTAAATAGGAAAGGCTTTAGTGAAGTGCAGTAGGAATTTTGGTATCAATCGCTGCTGACGATCACTGCAGCAAGTTGGTTACTGTGGGTACTGTTCCAGGTTTAATTCTGCAGGAAAGTGATCATTTATCAACAAGTAACGTTTGCTCTAGCCCTTGAGAGGTGAGGCTTGTGATATAAATTACAGGCCCATCAAGCTCTTGGGGCAGATATGCCATATGTAGTCTCATTATGCATTAGCAATTTTCTGATAAGCAAGATGTAGCTACATTTGTATCCTCGGAAATGACCTGTCATGCTGTTGTACATATGTAACCCACATGTGTTTGTTGTCCATGATAATTTTGTTCTTACAGGCTGCAAGTGGCAGTGCCTACACCATGGCAGTGTCAAAGAACATCTTACGCAAAGCAAAACTCAATCTCAACAAACGAACCCTGCAGAAGATCCGTAATCCTGTTTCTGTCCAGCACCTGCTAATGCAACAAGCACATGGTGAGTTTACCAATTCTGTTCCATTGCTAATTTCTTGGTTAGAAAATTTGTTGTTTTGCTGTATTTCATTCTGGTATGTGGAAGGACTCTCGTGTGTGGCCTCTTATGGAAATGTCGCCCAGAACATTACTGAAGCCTAAGTTAGGCTTCCAGGACAACTTTCTATTGTGCCCACTTTGCCTCCTTCCATTTTCATGCTTCCTTTACTACTACTACTACTGATGCTTTGTTCTGATCTATTCCAACTTGCTGTTCCCGTGTGCGTTTGGCCATGTGAGAACACCCTCGTGAATGGCTCCCATGTTTCTACGTACTATGTGTCCCATCTTCTTCTGGATCACCTTTGCTGTGGCCTTGGAGGCTTAAGCTAACATTTAATAATGACTGCATGACAGCATTCATTTTGCTCTCTGTTGGCAACGTCTGTAATACTCTCGAAATTGTTTTTCTTAACTGTATTATGGCCTCACGAACCCAAGGGTCCCAAGTGCCTTTCCCGCAGGGGATGTTGCATCTGGCCGCAGTTCCTGTTGGAAAGGTTAGATTTCTAAAGTTAGGTTTTCTATTTTTTCCATTCTATTTCTCGAGGTGGGCTGTCAATTGAGATAGCCAACCTAGTTTGTGGGACTTTTCTATTCTGTTCCGTGTGGAAGGCCTCATATGGGACCGTCCACTGGAGTGTCTTTTTTTATTCTTTGCGCCTTTTTCCCGCCAGTAGTAGCGCTCTTAGCCTACCGAGTTTTTCCGGCAGGAACGCAAAGATTAAATATTCTTGCCAATGAAAAGTGTCATATATTTTTCCAGCTGAGGTTCTCTCTTGAATTGAATCGCTGTGTCTAGGGTGGTAAAACACTGAATCTAATAATAATTAGCTGTATTTTTGTTTGTTTCATGTTTGTGTAGCCCGAGTTTGGGGAGTAGCTAGTGCATTCTGTGAATAGTTACATTAGCCCCACATTTTTAAATTAGATTAGATAGGGGCAGTACGCGAACCAAGAGGTCCATTCCCAAAGAGATACTGGGACTAACACCCCGGCCCTCTATGAGCTATTGCCATTATGTTAGTAGGATTTAGAGGACTTTGGAAACGAGAGGAGAAAAACTGAAGACAAAAGAGAAAGGAGAAGAATCTCCGCCAAAGAGACGGTCATGAATGTCCGCAAGCATAATCGATAGCTGCTGATATGCGGAGCTTTTGCGACTCGTGGAGGAGGAGTTCTTAGCTATGGAAGATATCTCTCTCAGTGTATGTCTAGAATATTTTTAAACTAGTTGAGCGACTCCGCAACAACAACGTCGGAAGGTTGTCTATTCCAAATGCTGACTATGAAATAGGGAAAAAACTGCTGACTTAAGGTTGTTCTTCGAGCTTTATGCTTGAGTTTTTGACCATTGTTTCGCAAGCGATCCTTAAGGTCTCTTTCAACGAGTCCCGTTATAGGCACGTCGTTGAAGCCATTCAAGTACTTGAATGTTTCTATTAGTTGCCCCCTGAGTCGTCTTTGCTCGAGAATGATCAGACCCAGTTCTTTTAGGCGACGTTCATACGACTTGTTTCTCAGCTGAGGTATCAATTTCGTTGCTCTGCATTGGACTCTTTCCATGTTATCACTATGTTTACAGAAATGCGGCGACCAGAATTGAACAGCAAATTCTAAGTGTGGCCTCATTAATGCCTTGTACAAGGGAACGATAATGTCCTTGGACTTGTATTCGAAGTTTCTGGTGATGAGTCCGAGTACTCCGCTTGCCAGTTTCACTCTTGTTTACCTGCTGACTGTGTTGTTTGTTTGTAAAAGTGATTCGTAAGTCACGCTGTTGGATGACAGTAGCCAATTCCATCCCATTCATTTTCAATGCAGTGGAAGAGTTCACCAGCCCTATTTGCATTACTGAGCATTTGTCGACATTAAAGTTCATCTGCCACTTTGCGCTCCATTCCATGAGGTGGTTAAGGTCTTGTTGGAGCTCGGCTCTTTTCGTTGTAGTATGACATGGTTTTGTATCATCCGCAAATTTACTGATTTTACTATGGATGTTAAAATCGAGATCATTGATGTAAATTGAGAACAGAAGTGGGCCTAGCACGCTACCTTGTGGAACCCCTGATGAAACCTGTGTCCACTCGCTCGACTCTCCCTCAAGCTTCACTCGCTGCTGCCGACCCATAAGCCATGCCTTGATCCATCATAAATAGTCACCCTGGATGTCATGGGCTTCCAATTTTTTCATTAGCCGGTGATGGGGGACATTATCAAAAGCCTTTTGGAAGTGTCTTGCACTATGTTACGCTATCATGAGCTACAGTTCTAATGGCTCTTCATTTGAACTCAAGAGGAGGCTTAAGCTAATATGCATCATAAGAATGTCAACAACCGCATATTAGACACGGCACTCTATGCCACAGTAGCATTTTTGTGTTAATTTATAATTGTTGAGCTTTATACATAATTTAAGTATGTACTCATAACTCATTATTATTATATGTATGGTTTACAGAGCAGAGCGAGGCATCGTGTGGGGTATGCCAGCTACGATCTCGGTGCGAGACGGTCTTCGGCACTGCCTGCTGTCCTCACTGTGCCGCCTTCCTCACGTCCCAGGCCGAAAGACTTCCGCAGGAAGAGCTCACGTGTCTTCGTGGCTATGGCGGTTGTCAGCTCGTGGGCATTTCCTTTGACGATCGCTGCAAGGCATGCTGGCTCTGCCAAGCTATTCTCAGCTGTACTCTACCCAGCCTCTTGCATGATAGAATAAGGAAAAAACTCCCTCAGTATTTGAAGGAGAAAGTTCCTACGAGTCTAGCAAGAAGTGTGTATGCATCGGAGCTTGGCTCTGCAGAGTCAGTAAAGCCTACTTCCAAGTTATCTACCAGTGGCGGCTCGAGCGCAGCTACCATCGAGTCTTCTACTGGGCTCTTTGGCTCTATTGTTGACCTCCCTGGCGGCTGGAAACGTAAGACAGACCCTGAGGTTGTGGTCATCAGTCCGTCTGGCGAGAAATTTAAGTCTATACCGAAGCTTGAAGAGTATTTACTTAGGTTAGGAATCTGTACAGACGCGCGAGTGCTGTTTGGCGGCACCGCGCCTGCTTCACCTTCCACACCAACTGCTCCTTTGGACGTGCCTTCTATTACCGCTAGTGCTATAGTTCCTCTTACCGATAGTATGGCAGCAGTTCCAGAAGCACACCACCGGCCGCACAAGAAAAGGAAAAAAAAGAAGAAGAAGAAAAAAAAGAAGCATAAGTCACATTCTCGAGACAAGGATGGTGGAAAGCTGTTGAGCAGCAGCAACGGCAACAATAATAACTGCGTGACCACTACACTCCCTGGTGGGTGGATGCGCCGCACAAAGTTCCGTCATAGTGCTCAGCGTGCTAGATTTGATGTTTATGTTATTAGTCCTGATGGAAGAACATTTCGGTCTAGAAAGCAATTAGCTGCTTATTTTCAACAAATCGGCAAAGTCGACGATATCAGTAAGTACTTTCCTCTCTTTCATGAAAAACAAAGTCCTGCTGCTACTTCCAGTGAGAGAACAGAGACTGAATCGAGTACAGAGCCTGATTCTAGTACTGAAGTTCTCTCCGAGACCGACGCCAACGAGGTGTTGTCTCCTGCTCCGTCTGACTCAGAGCAAGGATTATTCGACCCCAGAGATGGTGAAGACGAGTACGTGGTACCTCCCCTGCCTGATAGTCAGTGTGGCCAAATTATAAAATCCTCTGTGGTAGATGATGAAACTGATATGTTGTGCTTTTCATTTGCCAGTGGTGAAGCTAGTCAGGAAGATTTTGTTGGTTTTGAGTGCAAGGGTGTTGTACAAAGCGATCCTAGCAAGTTGAGTAATGTTAAGGCAACTGATGTTAACGGTAAAGTGTGTCGGACAGATGGTGGTGATAATTCATGTGATACTAATTCTAATGTTGATGTGGTTAAAAAGAAAAGAACTCCTGTAAATATTGAGGTGCCGGTAGAAAACGTTGAAACTCAAGATGTTGTTCCTCCTAGAGAAGAAGCTAAAGAAGAACTAGTGAAGGCAGAAGTTCCCAAGTTCAAGGCTTTCCAGACGCAGCATTTAGGTAGCGGTTGGTCTCGTAAGATTAAGTGGAACCAAGACGGTACAGGGAAAGTTTCATTTGTTGTTACCCCGGCTGGGTCTAAAATCCACACACATCTCGAACTGCAGGCTTATTTTAAGAAGGAAGGTGGCTCCACTGCAGACGCTGCTAAATATTTCCCTACTATTCTCAAGAGAGAGGATGTCCCTCAGAAGCTGCCCGTTGTACCGCGGGTATTCAAACCAAAGCAACAGACTCTCAAAAAAGAAAAGAAAAAACTGGAAGCAGCAACTAATCCTGAGCCCAACTCCACTTCAGCAGAAGCGGCTCCTTTGCCAGTGGAAGACTCGAGAGGACCTCGTATTAAGCGAGTGTGCAGGAGTTTAGAGCAGGTCAGTGTAATATCCATGCAATCTTTTTATTGAAATATCGTGCTGTACTATGGAGTCACCTCGTGCCTTGGATCCAGCTAGCCTATCTGTCTATAGAATCAGTCCCAGCTCTTGGAATGCAATATAGCTATGACTTAGGTAAATATGCAATATAGCTATGACTTAGCTAGATTTCCAGCACTCAAGCCACACTTGGTGAGTAGTAGAGGTGTACCGATTCAGGTATGCCTCCACGACCACGCACACGACATTCCAAGATTAACTAGGTACCGCCGTCAAAGCGCGCCTTCTTTAAATCACGAGTAAAATTATAAGTTCTTGTTAAAAGTGGCCTGTTTTCTTTGCTGAATTTTTTGACAAAATATTTTTTCATGGGGTAGCCTAACTGATAGAATGTTCTAATGGGTAAGTTAAAAGAGTAGTAACCCACGTTCATTTTGTTCCAAAATTCAAAGGTAATCTAATTTACATGTATAGCTAGCTACATACTGAGTTATTTGTATGTTTCAAAAGTAACAGATTAGAAGAAATACATGCGTACACTCAAATACATTTACGGCAATTGCATAATGAAAACGGAACCTTAGCAAACAAGTGCAATGATGTTTAATTTCATCGTTTAAGGTTTAATAGTGGCTCATCGCACCATCAACTACTAAGACTTTCTTCTACTTTCACACTGTTTTGCGATGCATTTCTTTTGATCCATTTCTTAATAAGAGCTAAATATTGGAAATCTGTAGTGAGCTGCTGTTATGCTGTGGCCGGCAGCTTTCCAAACACAACAGAATTAGATCTTTTTCTGCAGTGTCGTTCTGAACTCATTCGGCGCTCTGGAGAAACCGCGGTTACAAAGTACCTACATAGTCTAAATCCGCGGTAGGGAAATCTCGCGGATAAATATGTCGCGGATGTGAAGGAATACCTGCACCACTTGATATTCTGATATTGATACCAAAAGTTGCCAATACAGGCTATACGGTAGACTAGCAAGCTACTTATGTAAGAAAAGTAGCAATACCAGAGCTTATAGCTAATGCTTACAAGTGAATGCGATTATTCTTTTGTACATAGCTGCATTTTTATCTTCAAAATGAAGTTAGGCCTATAGCTATAGCTACATGATGAATTTTTTTGAGAATTCATATGGTAATGTTATTAATAAAATAATAATTACAGAAACTCAAGACTGAGTAGATCCAATGTGGCATTTCAAAAAAAAAAAAAAAAAGAATGGACACATCGGTAGTGATGGATCCAGTGTGTTACTGTCACGTCTATTTTGAACCTCTGACCATATTTGAATTTGCCACTTCTGATCAAGTTTCAAGCAATAATAACTAGTAAACAATTATGCATGGACAGCTGAAAACTTAATACTATGCGAAATTTGATCAAAACAGGTCAACTATTGCCTTGCCATTGACACAGTGAGGCTGATAGGAACTACCAGTACTGTTTAATGAGATTATTCCTATCCCAAATTGCAGTTATAGGTAGGGGTTGTTTGGTTGAATTGCAGACATTTTGTTCAAACCAATTCCATTGAACTTGCCGAATAGTTGAGTTTGCAAGTTCCCCTCTGTTAGGTCTTCAGGATACCTTTATTTTTTGCCCACTTTACTTCCATACTAATTTTTCTTTCAGCTGATAATGCTTCAGTTCTTGCACTGCTTTCTCTACTTGTTGTTCCCATGCACCCTAATTTTAGGGGTGAGCTCGTTGTGCATGTGTTCCTCCCTCCTGGATTTTTTTAGGCATAGCTAGGTACTAGCCTACATGTCCCTTGACGCGATTCAATATAATCTTTGGTACTACTAAAAATAATGATGCTACTGTACACTAGCAATGCAATTGAGCACAATTAATCGAAAGCTATTCGTTGAAATGCCTGAAAATTTTTAGCTCGTCAGATTATCTCTCTTTTTATCTTGACGTGAGATTTATTAATGCATGTACAGTTCCGGCGAGTCAGAAAAAAGTAAGAGCCGCACAAAAATCATCCCTTAAAATGAAGAAAAGGCGTATTTACATGATAGTTGGATGAGTATGTGTTTTGACCAGGGTTGCGGAATCAGAGGATTTGAGGGGGAGTCTAAGTCGGAATCTCACCTGCTCTAGGAGAGTCGGACTCGACATGTTTAGCACAACTCCAACTCCGAAATCCAATTTATAAACTATTTAATTCTGAATTTTCAGTCTCAAAGTTCAAAAAAAAATTGTAAATGTAGTCAGTTTTTCTGTACACTTCTCTTTTACAGCTATAGCTACAATGCATTTTCCTATTCCATATGAGGACAAAACTACAGAGCTGGACTCTCAAAATAAAAATGAATGAGCTCAAGTACATACTTGAATAAAATCACCTGTTCTTTGTAGCTGCTTTCGTTAGCAACAGTCGCCACATCCACAGAGTCCAGACTTGCAGCATTTTTCTAGAAGTGTCGATAGTATCGTCAATCTGTACCTCTTTGGCCATTACCGATGCCACAAAAATGGCTGATAGTCTACATCATTCGGGCACTGATACCAATAGTATTGGTACACCTCTAATGACAAATGAGTTGGGTTTCTCCTTTTCAGATTAGTTAGATCCGCCTATCCTCTGTACAGGAGGGTTGGGGTTGTTCTGTGGGGAACTCATAGATTGCCTGTGCTTAGTCTTCGGGATAATTTTGCTTATCCCCAAACTCCTGTTAATGATGCATGTTATTTTCTTTCCTCTCTCGGGGTGTATAGGATGGCCTATAGGGACAGGTTGGTTTGGTTTGTACTTTGTACATCCTTTCTTCTGGTGTTGAAGGGGATTTGTGCCTCCACGGGGATTCCGCAGGTATTTTAACCTTCTCTTCTCCTATGGAATGTCTGTGTTTCATACCCACTTTGCTGTCTTCCATTTTATTACTTCTGCTGATGATGCTTTCTTCTAATCTTCCTTTTCGTTCTTGATTTGGTGTTCCCAAACTCATTAATACGGAATAATCCTCGTGCATCATTTTTAAGTTTCTGGCAAAGGATGCTCCAATGGATGTGTAATGAAATTGGTTAGTGGGGTTGTTGCCTAACCATTCCAAATGTTTCTTTTACAGGCTCTTGGGATGCCTCGAGCAACGTTCCCTGCCTTAGAGGATAAGGAGAACAGGGATGTATTGGAGACGGAGTCATCAGACAGCATGTCTTGCGAGTCCAGCGCCGTCATGTCTGATGCCCCTACTGCCAACAGCGACCCTCGTAAACCCAAGCTGAAATCAAGGAAGCAGGCTAAAGTTTACTCCGTAATGTTTACTGCAGCTGGCAAAGTGAGTGGTGTTTATTGAAAATTGGTGCTGAT
>LQNS02276498.1:22933658-22947752 GCA_001587735.2 Parhyale hawaiensis
GAGTCCAGCGCCGTCATGTCTGATGCCCCTACTGCCAACAGCGACCCTCGTAAACCCAAGCTGAAATCAAGGAAGCAGGCTAAAGTTTACTCCGTAATGTTTACTGCAGCTGGCAAAGTGAGTGGTGTTTATTGAAAATTGGTGCTGATAAAAATTATGGGAAAAAGCTGTAGGTAGTAAGTCATCTAAATGATTTGCTCAAAGTCTCGGGTTGTGATTGGAAACTTAGGGGTTGGTTGCTGAATGAAAAAAGTCATATATTAAACTAACCAATAGGCTCATATTGTTTTTCCAGCCCTCTAGGAGCTATTACTGTACCTACCTTAGCTATGATCCGCTATGGGTGAGTTTTTGAATATGGCTGAGTTTTTGAAAGCTCTTGGCTATTCAAGAATTTGTCTTCACAATACCTTAAGGATATCATTCATTACTCTCTGGGACATAGCCATAGGATGGTTCACAAGTCCTCTGGGGCATTGGTTGGGCCATAGGACATAGGGTTATGTTAGTTGAGCTTCGTCCATCCTATGTTATGGGGAGCAGCATTTCCAGGAGGACCTTGTAGGTTATCGCAGCCATTAGTTGGGGCTTCGGGATGTCTGTCTTCTGTGCCCACTTAATTTACTTCCTTCTGATTTTCTACTTCTAGGTTACTTTCGTCTGTTCTTCCTCTTCTGGCCCTATCCCTTTCATAATATATGTGGGCCTTATGACCCCAGGGGCAAACCCAAGTACCTGCTGACGAGGATAGTTTTGTAAAATTAGGTAGGTTCTTTATTTCCATTTCCGTTCCACGAGGTGGGCTGCCAATCAAGGTAGTGTACTAAGTCCGCGGGACATCTCTCATCTCTTGTGTGAATGGCCGTAAAAGAGGTCTGACTACTCGAGTGTCTCCTACTAATACTATGCTTCGCGCCTCGTTTCCTGCTCATAGTTGCGTATGTTGGCCACACCAACCCATTACGCAGTATTTGAATACTGCACAAGTAGTTTCTCTGTTGAAACGCCTGAGTTGTGGCAACATAGGTTAAATGAAGTATATAATAATCTTTCTCTTCTTTCCTGACTTGCTGTTCCGATGCACGTTGATCCTCTGTGGGAACACCTTCGTGCATGGGTTCCACGTGACTATTGATGTACTATATGTCCCTTCTCTCTTAGAAAACCTCTGTAACTACTTATTTAGGGAGGCTCAAACTAACTACTATACTAGCTACTGCCTTAGGGTAAGGTTAGTTAAGTTTGTTGTATCTTCTGTTATGGGAAGCATATCAGTGCTACCAGGTATACCCTAGGTAACCTTTGCCTTAAACACGACTTCGGGACTTCTTAACGTGCCCCCGTTGCTGCTTGTCGTATGACTGTCTGCCTTTTCTCCCAGGTGCTACGCAAGACTCAATGGTGCAATAAGTGTTCCGGCTGCCTGATACCCAACTGCCGGCAGTGTAACAACTGTCGGGACATGGTCAAATATGGAGGACCTGGCTCTAAAAAAAAGCCTTGTGTGTGAGTTCTAGTTATATTCGTGTTGAATTTACTGGAGATATTTACCAAAACGTGCTAATATATGTGGGTTTGACGCTTCTAACTTCTGGAGGTTCCGTAGCTGCTCACTTATTTCTCACCCATTGTATATTCCCGGGAATTGCGCCCCAAGGTTACATTAGCGCTATTTGTGCCTTAGAAACAATTTTCTTTCGTGGTCACATTGTTCCTTCTATCATACTTCAACTAATGATACCTTATTATGATCTTTCCCGATTTGCTTTTCCCGTGCACCACAATCCAATTAGGAAACACCCTTGTGTTTTGCAAGGATTCTTTGTGTAGAGCTCTCAACATGTTAGCCATGTGTCTCCTCGTACGTTTGGGATATCTTGCAGTGACCAGACGGACTATGCTAATGTATCTATGGCAATAAAAATAATGTGTGGCATGCTTGTCTTCTCATAACTGAGAAATTGTTGTATCCGTGTGTACCTAGAGTATTGATTTTAGCGTTTCCCTGAAGTTTGTACATTAGAACCTTAAGTACCAATAACTGTATGTAAAATATCTACTTAGCAAGTGGGCGAATTGCCTACAGCAGTGGAAATTGTTAACTCCCTCTTTAACTATTACTTTGCGCAATTCGGGAATGGAAAGTCGCATAATTTCCTTTTCTTGCAGCAAGCGTCGGTGCATCAACCCTCGACTGTCGGTTCACTCTGCTCAGCAGAGCGCTGCCTCTACTCAATCTCAACTGGTTAACAAAAGTTCCTCCACTGACCCAGTAGTGCCGCACAGCTCTGCCCGCAGTAGTGACAGTGGAAGCACCGTCGCTTCCGCCATTACCGCTAATTCCCCTCTCCCATCCACCCCTGTGCTTTCCGCCGCTTCAGGCAAGAAGCTCCCACCAAAAGCAGCCAAACGAACCCTCAAGAAGATGGCTGAGATGAAGAAGCGCGTAGAAAAAGAAGAACAAGAAGACCGCGAAAATGAGCAGTGGAGGAAGAAAAGTAAGAATGCACGGCCACTCGCTGATTCGGCTAGTGAACTGGAAAAGAATGTGTTCGTTCCTCAGCAGATTATGAAACCAATTCAAGAAGTGAAGGTAAATAAACTTTCTATTGTATACCGTAACAGTTTGTAATACTGGGATGTGTAGGTTACCTCAGTAGCTTAAAGGGGACCTGTGTCAATTATGAAAACCAATTTGAAAAAAAAAATCTGCATATATATTTAAATTTACCAAAATGATCTTTTCGTGAAATCTTACAAAGTGTCTCGGTGCGACAGTAAAGCAGGGTCTAAACTATAGGTGAAAATTATTTGAAATTTCTACTGTGAAAACTAAAGGAGATGCATTTTCTGTAGACCCCCTAAAAATTCACGTTTTCTGTCTAGTTTTGTATGCAAGTTGATTGAAGAAAAATTTGCTGGATGCCTTTTTTTTAGACGGTTTTACACTAGTGTAAAAAATTTTAGAGTTCTATGACCAATGATGAAAAAATAACCCCCAAAAACCAATCGGTCGCCTCAAGCTTGGCCGATGGTCCTTCTAGATAAATTAGTCATATATGCCTGTTATATGTTCACAGTGAATTTTGTTCCAAGTCACCCTATAGGTTATCTCGCCGGCCCAGTTACTGTCGCGCCTTTGAGATGTCTTGCTTTTCTTGCTCACTTTGCGTCTTTTGTCCGTGTTAGTTCGTTCCCTGATTCTATTTGCCGTGCTTCCCTTTCCTCATATTTTATTCTTGTCAATAAGCTCTCCAGTTTGCTTGATGTGTTCACCCAACCTATGTTGCGGGGAGCAGCGATCCCAAGGGGACCCTGTAAGTTACCAGTAACTTCGACCATTAGCTAGGCCTTCAGGAGGTCTGTCTGTCGTGCCCACTTTGTTTCTTTCCATTTTCACACTCATACTGATGATGCTTTGTTCTATTCTTTCTCTTCTTTCCTGACTTGCTGTTATCATGCACATTGATCCACCATCATACATGGGGTCCACGCTTCTATCGACATGCTACACCCCTCAGGGGGCATAGAATAATGTGCCATAGGGTTAAGTCCGTTAGGCTCGCCCATTCTATGTTATGGGGTGCGGCGACCAGAGGGGACTCGTGTAGGTTAGGTACCTTAGCCATTAGCTAGGCCTTCGGGAGGTTTGTCTTTCGTGCCCACTCTACTTCCTTCCGTTTTCATACTCCTACTTGCTCATGATTTATTCTGATCTTCCTCTTCTTTCCCGACTTGCTGTTCTCGTGCGCATTGATCCTCTGTGGGAGCACCTTCGTGAATGGGTTCCCCGTGACTGTCGACATACTGTGTGTCCCTTTTTTTTCCTTTCTTAAAAGATCTTAGTACTCAGTCTGTTTAGAGAGGCTTAAACTTTCTTGTAAGACTACTGCTACGACGTACTTCATGTCCCTTCTTTTTCATCTGTTGAATCACTTTAGTTGTGTTAGGGAGGCTGAAACAACTTTTAATAGGCTAATAATTATAACAGCTAATAATAATTTGGATGATGTTAGTCGAGCTTTATTTCTTTTTTACTTTCTTTCTCTCTTTAGAGTTTGGATAGTAGCAAGTCTCGTGGATCAGCAACTCAAGTTTGATATTTTCAGATTTTATCCACTTGGTGTATGTGTTTGCATTTGTGCCCCTTTTGAAGGCAGTTACTCATTGTCCTTGATTCTGAGACTAATTAAATGCAATGTGTTGTCAGGAGCGAACCGACGCCGAGGTGAGCAAGTGTGTAGCGCCAGGGGCACTGGTTAACATCGATTATTGGCAAGGCTGTGGCGCCGTAACTTATGACAAGGGCTTTGCTGTACTACAGGCCGCCCCTCTACACCTCACCCCCCTCTGCTTCCGATGTGGCTCTGCTGGCGAGGAAGAGGAGGTGAGTATTCTTACAGACTTGCTTCAGTGGAGAATGAAGGGAGAATCTGTGCACATTCTCCTTACGTGGCGAAAGTTGTAGGTATACTTTGTTTTAGTGAGCATTGTTCAGTGAATTTGGTAAACGATGGTCTTATTATTCTTTTTTCCAGTGTGCTATCACGTTGACCGAGCAGGGCGATGTACATTGTTATCCTACAATTTGTTATTGATGATATACGTGTGCTGTAGGTATGCTGGTGTGACTAGGCAATGGTTGTGGTGAAAATGAATGGTACCTTGGCATTTTTGTGCTGCAAGGATAAGTAAGCAGAAAGAATATTCGCACAAATAAATTGTTTAATTTGAAATGGCTTTGGCACATCCTAAAATCTATGTTATGTATAACTTGGTCGAGTCTAACTGAACCTGATCTCACCTTTCCTGCGATTGCCTAATTTAACTTAGCTTTACTCATCCTAACATCAGTAAGTTTCTCTTGATTTTTCTATCTACTTGAGCTGTATTGGGAAGACAGGAAGTTGGAGCTTGCAACAATAGGAATATTGGTGCAAGCTTATTGACTCAAGAGTTGGAGGTCTTGGAGAACTATGCGTCTCTGTCATACACCCATTAGTCAGTAGTGTCGAACCTCCCATTCTCCGGTTCTGCTACGCTGTTTTAAATGTCTGTCTCCACTAAACTGCAGTTCAGAGATAAACAATCTCATCGCTGTGCTACAGATGCTGTGGTGCACGTGGTGCTGTGAAGGCGTGCATCCCTACTGCCTAGAGGAGGGTGAGGGACCCCAGAGTAGCAAGGAAGAGCAGTGCTGGGTGTGCCGTCGCTGTGCAGTGTGCCACGTCTGTGGTGCAGGCTCCGGAGCACTTGCTCAGCGGCAGAACTCAGTTGCTTTGCACAGGTATTGTATTCCCATCGTGTTGTGTAGTTTGTTCCTTTTCAATATGGATCTATCTTTACTGAAAATGTGCGGTTGATGGGCAACTATTCTGTTCTAAGGAATATGTACTTGCCTAATATCAACACTTCTTTGTCATATATTTATATAGCTACCAAGCATTGATTTTTTTTACTACGGCAAACACTGTGGGTGTCTTGACCCTTTCAGAACCAATGAGTTCTGGTTGAGCATACGTAGTGTGTGTTAGTGTTCGTCCTGACCCTCCAAGAACACTAGGGGTCGCCAGAACCCAGATTTAGCATTAGCTCCTGCTCTAAATGTTTTAAAATTGTGCACGCTTAGCTGTTTGCCTTCACAGAGAGTGAATTCAAAGATGCATTTTCTTTTACGCGCAGATGCTCGGCGTGCCTCTATTACTATCATCTCCAGTGCCTAGGACCGGGCGCTCACGACTCTTGCAACCCGCCTAACGACGCCCTCTGGGTGAGTACCCATTTATTGTTCCATTTCTGTCGCTGTGCAATAAAGCATACACCCAGGCACTTGACAGTGAAGCTACTGTTACAGCATGCCTACTGGCAGTGTGTGACTTGATTGATTCAGATCTGGACGGCAGCTTCTCTATGCTTTGCGACTAGAGTGTCAAGCTGAGTCACTATTCACTCTTTCTTGCTCGAATTAAACACAACTTCGTAAAAGTGGCACTATTTACAACGTCTACAATTACATGCGAGGCGCGAGAGGGTTCAATTCTGTACAAGAATAGAAGCTGATGGATTCACATAGCCTACAGTACCGTCCAAACTAAGGGACAAATTTTGAAAACGGCATAACTTCCTCTAACCATGCCAGGTAGCTACCTACTTCTTCTTTTGCACACTATTAGCCAGTAAGATGTTGATTATTGTGTTAAAATTTGAGACACGTATGAAGGATAATAAAAAGTTATGAACGAAAAAGCTTTTCTCTTTGAATTTATAACGTCCCAAACGAAGGGACGAATAAAGAAAAATGTAGTTAATTTCTTATTCAGCTCGTATTTCTTTATATACATCGAAGACAAAGTTTGACACTGCCATTTGTAAACGTTGCTGTTTAGTACATGATGGCACCATGTCAGAAAGTTGATTATATCCTGCGACAAGGTATCATCAAGTTGCACAAGAATAGTTTCACTATTAGAGAAATTTTTAGAAGGTAAGCTGTTCGAATAGTGTTGTGGGCAGAATAGTGAAGTCGTACGATGAAACCGGCTGCATTGGTGCTCCTAGAAAAGCCGGCAGGCCCCGTAAAACTTCACTTACAGAGGACAGAGTCATCCAGCGTACGTCATTGAAAGATCGTTTTAAGTCTTCAGCTGCGATAAGTAGGGAAATGATTGATGCAACATGTATGAACGTCTCACGTCAGACCGTTTCTCGGCGCCTTCAAGAAATAGGGTTATTTGTTAGACGCTCACGGAAGAAACCGCTTTTGGGTGCCAAGAACAAGAAAAAGAGATTAGAATTTTCAATCAAGCATGTTAACTGGTCCCACGAAAATTGGGCTAGTGTTTTTCAGTGATGAGAGCAAGTTCAATATGTTTGGTAATAACAGTAAGAACTTTGCTAGAAGACGTGAAGGTGAAAAATTAAGTGTAAAGTGTACTAAGAGGACTGTGAAGTTTGGCGGTTGGAGCGTGATAGTTTTTGGTATGTTCTCTAGTCAAGGGACATCGCCTCTCGTTCGTTTGCAAACCCATGTGAATGCTCAGGTGTATGAAAATATGTAGGAAGGTATTATTGTGCCTAATATTGTAAACTCAAGTGTCCCCAGTCCTATCTTCATGCAAGACAATGCCCCCTGCCACAAGCCAAATACAGTCATGAGTTACCTTGAGCAGCAAGATCTTGAAGTTATGGATTGGCCACCACAAAGTCCTGACCTAAATCCAATTGAGAATCTTTGGAAAACACTAGGGGTGAAGTTTATGGCTAGAAACCCTATCAATACAGAAGATCTTTGGATGAAACTTCTAAAGGAATGTGCGAAAATTACTGTTGAAGATTGTCAGAGTCTCAATAGGTCATGAAGGTAGTCGACGATGTGCAGCTATAATAGAAAGCAAGGGACTATTTACCAAATATTGATTGTTCACCACCATTTTGCTAAATATTTCTAGCAAAATATTGAGTTAAATGCATTTTTTTTTGTTTGTCCCTTACTTTTGGACGTTATAAATTTCAAGAGAAAAGATTTTCGTTCATAACTTTTTGATTATCCTTCATACATGTCTCAAATTTTAACACAATAATCAACATCTTACTGGCTAACAGTGTGCAGAAGAAGAAATAGCTACCTGGCATGGTTCGAAAAAACTTATGCCGTTTTGAAAATTTGTCCGTTAGTTTTGGACGGTACTGTACCCGCATTTTACTTTCCCTTCAAGTGGCCGCTAGCAGCGTGTATCCCTTAACCTAGCCGACTGAGGAGTATGAAGTAATGTATTCAAAATACTAAAATAGTCCATTGTAGTTTTGCCCACTTTTCTTGAGTGCTTTTGTGCTTACGTTGCTAGCTCAGCTGCCTGACGGTGCAGCTGCTTCTGGGGTCAGTGAACTATGTAATTGTTCCGCATAATAATTGGTACACGTCAGTGCCAAATTGGTGCAAATTCCTCAGTCCTTCAAATATTTGGTGACGAATGGGCTAGTGTGTGACAGCCCAAACGTGTGATGTATGAATATTGTGACGTTTGATTCACTGCCAACTATGCAAGCTGTCGTATTTATTTGCCCTACTTGCTAGTTTGTCAATTGTTCTCTCATTTGTTTACTGTCAAAATTCGGTGCTTCAGCGTTACCTTAACGTAGGTGTGCGCATGTTTTTCTCTATCCATAGAATCGATATTTTTGATAGTTCTTCTGTCATCACCATACACATTACATTAACACTGGAGCTGATGCTAATGAGCAGCATGGTTTTACTGTCATGATATCCATTGATCCCTCAGGGTTTTTGTTATTTAAACCATTGAACGGGCACACGTCTTCCGCTCTACTGAGCAATAAAGTTTAATACAGTAACTACAGGATATATTTTACATTTAATGTTGGCATTTATAAGTAAGTATGTTTGTAGGCAGCGAGGGCCATGATTTATACTAGATTTCCAGAAGGGCGAAACTAAGATAAATATGTCAGTCTTTTCTTTACTGCAATGCTTTAGTATATTTTTGAACACTCTAAATTTATTGCTCAAGTTTTATTGTTGCTGATGTATCGTCATACTTTTCAACATTTTAGATTTCTGCTGCAAATAACCTGTGGCCACCTGTGTGCTCCCTTGAATTCTAGATGCTCATGTGGGTTGCTTAAATTTTCGTCTTATGTATATTATTGGGCTGGTGTCGTTTACTCAAAGCTCCTATTCCCGACACTGCGGTTGTAGAGCGTAGCATGAGTTCTTGATGAACGCAACGCTTGGCCAGTCTCTGCTAGGTACCTTCAAGATATTCTTGTTGATTTGCCCCCATATTTTTAAACTTTTGCTATTGTTTCCGCCAGCGTGATTTTTCCGACATCACTTTACTTTCTTTTTTACGGAACATCGTTAATATCAATCAATGCAGGGCAGACGTCATCCCGAGGGGGTCGGCTCAGACTATCTTCTCACAATTTTGTTTCTAAATACTGTTAGTGATCGGTGCAAGTGTTGACGTAGGGTTTCACCAAAGGCACCGAAGCAACTAACCTTACTTGGCGCGCGCGCGACATTGCAGCCTCTGAAACCGTTGTCAACATTGGGGTTGAGTATTGGCTCTCAAAAGAATTAGCTACTAGCGGTTACTTTATCCGCTCTGGAGTAACTTTGTGCTGTCTTTATTTCCATTTAGTAGGTACAGTATTTATAAATGAAATGATCATTTGTGCGAGTTAGCAGAAAAGTAGCACAATTCATATATTTCGGGAACAGTAACTCTTAGGCACTGTCGACTTCGTACAATTGGAAAAAACGACAAAAGAAAGTTACCCCATAATTGATAAAGTAAACCCGCTTTACGGCACAAGTTCCTCTCGCCAGTTCCAACTCGCGGGGTCTGCCTGATAGTAGTAGACAAGATTTGGATTATTTTGATATGATTATCTACGTGTTCATTGTTACTACTGTTGAAATCTACGTTGTAGATTGCTCCAGTTTGATGTTATACTTTCTCTCAGAATGGAAGTTAAGTTTTCTGCTCTCCCAGGTTAATATTAAGCGTCATGTGATGTTTGGAGTCTACGCTGATGCGTGCGTTTACCTGTGCCCAACTTCAACCATATTGTAACCTTCAAACTACTGACATTCCTACCTGTCTTCACGTGGGACTAACTTCAGCGTGCATTGTTTTGCCTTTTCCTCTCAATCTTGTTCACTTTTATATGACGGACAGTATCACCAGTGATAGGGTTTAATAAGTGAAGCTTTACCTAATAATTGGAATACATAAAATTTTTTTTCTCTGGGTGCTGTTGAGCTTTTGGAAATCACAAGGACCATGGGAGAGCCGTGTCTTAACTTCAAAAACTGAATTCCTTCACGATTTACTTCTGTCAAAAGTGCTGTAAAATTTGTGATTTTGTAGACACCTGGCTTATGGTTGCCCATGTTTTTCCTTGTGGTTTCCAGGAGTGGGACATGTTGGTGCATTTGCGTTGGTCGTGGCCACGCTCGACGCCCCTATTCCAAGCTGATGATCGTGCAACCAAAGAAGAAGTTTTGGACTCCGCATCACCGTCGCTATCATTCAAAGTCAATGCCGTTGCACCTGAGGAAGCCTTTCCTGCTACGTTCATGCAGTCTTTGAAAACCACTGAACCATTCAATGCTGCACCTCAAGATTGCCACCTCTCCAATCTTCTTCCTTCAGCCCTCTTATGTACTTCTCAGCAGGTTCCTTCCTCTGAAATCCAGAAAATAATTGTAATGCCTAGTACTTGTCCGTCTCAGCTTAGACCTTTGGTAAACGAAGGACTAACGGAGCAAATAGATACTTGCATCCTTACTGAAATGGACTCCAACAATCGTGAACTGCCGAGCACTGATGGTCAAGTTCATCTGTTGCCTTCTGCGTCAGCGTTGAGCAAAAAGCTCGAGGAGCCTCCTCTGGAATTGCCAGAAGTAACGTGTGTTACCGATGAGCTGGGAGAGCTGGATTTCATGGAAATTGAAGGCATGGATCTGGATGCACTTATGGAAGGTCTCGATGATGTTGACGATGACCCATATGAAGATCAGTACGATGAGAGGGATGTGTTGGAACTGTTTATGAATTTTGACTTGGAGCCTCCTCCTCCCCCTAAGATGCCAGGGGTGTACACAATGAATGACGATGAATATTTGTGTCTCGGGTACAAGAAAATAATTGAATATCCTTCTCATCGCTTTGAGCTCTCTACGTACCGTTTGCTGCAAATGGTCCACGTGGAGCTCTTCACGGCCCTTGGGTGCCCCACGCTTAGGACAATAGACAGGAGGAAATCAATTGGATATAGGCGCAGAGGCAGAAGAAAGCTCCTCCACGCCCGTGTGGTGGCTCCTTGTCGTTGTGACTCGGATACGGACACAGCCTCGGAAGGGTGCTCGGTGAGTCTCATAGCTGTATTTTTCATGTAGCTACGTCTCGTGTTATTTTGATGAAATATAAATGACTATACGCCACGTGCCATAGTATCGTGGGCACTCTAGTAGTTTTCTACTGAAGTTATACGCAGCTGAATTGTATATCCACAAAAATTTGAGGATTTGTTTCAGATAGGTTTTGAGATTTTGATGTTTCAACATTTCTTCGCTAGAAATATGGATATATATTGTCCAAGTACTTATAAAACTGGTGCACTGTGAGAGCGCATACCTCCGCCAAGCAAGCTACGTTACCGTAGCGAAAATTTGAATTTTGTTGTGGAACTATGATTTCATTTTTATCAACACCAAAATCTGGTCATTTATAGTATTTTGTGCCTTTTGAGAGTATAACAGCTTCTGTAATTTTCTTGACGATCCGTCCATAATTTTGTGAGTTATGTTCTGGAAAACTTTTTGACAAACATTAGCTAGTCAAACACAAAACGGCCCAAAAGATCATCACCAAATTTGGTCTTTCGTGTCTATCAACATTTCTAACAATTCCCATAAATTTCATGAAGTTCCTTTCTTAACTTTTTGAGCTATATTGCTGACAAACATTAGTCAAACACACAAACAAACGAACCAATCATTACCAAAACTTGAACCATGATGTCTTTTAGCATTTTTAACCATTTCTGGAAGTTTCATGAAGATCCATTCATAACATTTTAAGTTGAATTGTTAACAAACATGAAGTCAAAGAGACAAACAAGTGAACGAGCAGATCATCACAAATATTTATAATTTACTTTTCGTAGTGTACTTAACAAGTCGTACAAATTTCATAAAAATTCATTTTAGTTTTTCTGTTTTGCAGGACATATCTGAGGATGACTCTGATGTGGACTTGAGCAGTGCGGTGCGAATACGTCGGTACGAAGCTCTAGAAAAATATAGAGTAAAGCAACAGGAAAAAGAAGCTCACCGCAAGCATCTCTTAGATAGAGCAAATTTGCGTGATAGGCAGTTGCGTCAGAAAGTGCTGCAAGAGCGGTTGATGAGGAAAGCTGCTAAAATGAAGAAAGTCAAAGTGCCTTCCAGAAGACCTTCTGTCGATCAGCATGGGAAAGATGAAGTGTGGCGCCCCATTCCCAAACGTAAGAAAAAGAAAGTTCAGAAGAAAGATGATGCTGACGAATCAATTATGTATCAAACGTATTTCAGGCCTCCCAGTGATGATGATGAACTGGACGATTTCCAAGCCTCGTATGCTGGTCGCTGGAGGCCAAAAACTTTCCAGGACTTGGATAACTGGTTTGCTAGTATGGAAATTGACGTGAGAGAACACGACACTGACACTAATGATGAGGATGGTGAAGATGTTGATGACGATGAACAGGATGATTCCAGTGAACCCGAGCCTGTAACGTCAACCGACCGCACCTCAGATATACCCAATTCTGCTAGCACTTGTACCTCGGATTTATCAGATGCTGATGGAATCAAAGCCAAAACATCTCACAATTCTTCTAGAAAAATGAAATCTAACAAGAAGAATCACAAACACAGCAAAGTCAAATTCTTGACAAGTAAGAAATTGAACAAACACAAGGAGAGCAAAGGGCTTTTCAAAAAGCGTTTGGTCTCAAAATCATCATCTGGAAAAGTTGCAAAGGCGGCATCACGTAAGAAATCTGGCGATAGTCTCAGTTCGAAATGGCCTACTGTGTCCAAGCTAAGACATTCCTTGAAGCTTATGAAGAAAGCAAAGAAGTCCCTGTCTGATGGCAAGAAACGTAAATCGCGCGGGGTGGCTGTTAGTGAAGCAAGCCCTCATCCCGGTACTGTGACACTTAGGCATTTGTCACCGACTGGAGAATTTGTGCTGGGTTCAGATGGCGAAGGTTTAATTCTGGAGTGTGGAACTGGCATCAACTCTGCAGACGAAGGATCTCCCAAGTCATTTATTGTAGAAGTCGTTGAAGGCTCGACTGAAAAGTTGTCCTGTACGAAAAATAGTGTCAAACGCTCTTTAGAGGACTCCTTGTCGGAAGTTATACTCTCCCCTGTCAAGAAAAAAACAAAAACTGCTGGTCTGCTGCACAAGAAAGCCACCCTTCAGTCACACATGAAGAAGAAACTTGACATCGACGCTCCATCCGTGACGGGAGATAATCACAAGCCGTCCATTAAGAAAAAGTTGAAAACAAATTCTTCCGCCGAAAAGAAGCAGAAGCGTAAATCTACCAGCCATTCTTCTCATGATGAAGAAAATTCTCCTGTCAAAAAGAAACCAAAGTCTGAATTGCCAATCCAAAAGAGGACTACGGCTGAGTCTTCTGTTATAAAGAAATCATCTGTTGATAAGAAGAAAAAATTGCTTGAAAAGAAGAAAGCTAAAGCTTCTATACCAGAAATAGCTCTTGCAGTGGACCAGAAAAGGTCACTTGGTGCTGAGGAAAGCAAGACTGCTCTATTGAAACAAAAAGCAGTTAGCCCCGCCCCGAATCATACAAACGAAAATGGTACTTCTTCTCCGAACAAACTTCTTAATGATGCCGTAGAAATTACTACTGGCACTGCGCTCTGCAATGGAACAGCATCACCAACAAGCAGTACCACATCTTCATGTAATGTGCAGTCTCCTGAAGAGCAAACAGCACTTGATCAAACACACGTAAAGGCCAACGCTGTCTCGGGTACCCGCAGCGGGCGACGTGTCAGTTGCGGCAGGGCTAGCCAGCTGGCCAGCATGCGTAAAGCCATGCTAGACATGTGATGTTATTTTTAGGCTAGGGCGTATTTTATTGCTTCCTGCACATCGGGTGCAGTTGCTTCACTTGTTGTGGCAGCAGCATTTTATCACTTGCGGACGAAGTGAGAGAGGTGATAATTATTCCGTTCTGTTTATTGTATGTTTTTCCACCGAAAACAAAACTGCCAGAAGGAATTGAGCCACGATCACAATATCTTGCAAGCAGTCAGGTGGGTTGACCTGGATATGAAAAATTCCATAATGGCTGGCGTTACACTTTCAGCTCCTTCATCCCTCTGCGAGTGATGGTCTGTACGCGACTAGGCGTTAGTTTGAACTCTGCTGGTTCAATCCGCGCCCTCGGACATTTTGCACTTTGTCCGAGCAAAATCCGAGCAAAATTGGCTGCGTAGCAGCCAATTTTGCTCTACTCGGGCTCCGGTGCGCTGCAGGCGATTCTTCT